>CM052815.1:27203248-27229694 GCA_028533885.1 Nasua narica | reverse complement strand
AAGTCAGTAGTAGGCAGAAAACATGTCTTTTTTTATTTTTTTCAGGTACGCAGAGTTCTCCTTATTCATGAAGCAGTTCAGAATCAGGGCAGATGTTTTTTGCAGTCCAATCTAGACTCTTTAAAGATAATGAGAATAATTTTAGAATTCCAAAATGTTTTGATTGATTAAACTTGGTTTTTAGTGTTGTTATGAGCCTCCATATTTTTCTGCCTTATTGAGAAGTTGTAAAGTATTGCACTGAAAGTTGGTGGCATGATTTCATTTTAAGAGTGAGTTCCTGATAATAAATATCATGAATATCAGGTATCAAACCTGAAATACAGTAATAATATTAAAAATAATAATAATAAATAATAATAATAATGGCAGGCACACAGTACTTTCTATGGGAGATAATTTCAAACAGAATAAAAAAATCATTTTCTCTCCATTTCTGTCACTGTATCTCTGTCTATACCTCCAACTCTTCGTCTCTTTCTCCCTCTTTTATTTAGTTTAATGGTTATAATGGAAAATGAATGCAATTTTAAGATGATTTTTAAACAAAGATGTATAAAAACAAGTCTTTTTTTAAAAGATGTTTTAAAAGAACTCATCACCTTAAAAAAGATGACTAAGACACATCTGCTTCTTCACTTAGCAAGCTCCCTTGGTTCTAGAGGCCCCACGTGAGATGCTTCAGGGTCGGTACTCTGATGGCCCTCAGGGTGCTCTCATGTATATGTGGAAACAAATAAATTGTTTCTCTCTCAATATACTCACGGCCGGGAGGATGGTAGGAATAAAGCACTAAAGGAAAAGATTAGAAAAACTTTCCAGAGTTGCAAATGGATACTTCATCTTAAAGATGAAGAACTATCTGAGTCCCAGAGAGGTTAGTAACTTCTTCAGCTACATTTTGATGAGTGGTCAAACTGGAACTACCTCCCACTAATTGGGTCTGGATTAGTCTAGGCCGGTGCCTTTTCCACATTTTCATGTTGCATCCACATGGTGGATCTCCTGAATCCCAGAGAGAAAAGCCCCGGAAGCTGGCTTCCAGCTCCTTTTGCCTGACTGGGAAAGAAGTCTCCCATATGTCCCTCTCGGGGCTGGTGATGGCCAAGTGGCCAGGACAGTTCTCAATGAGATCCTTTCCAAAAGGGCTTGGCTCAGAGGCTGTCCTGGGCAGGAGCTCAAGAAATCCCTCAAAGCCCGCTTAAATGATGGTCATGAGTTTTCTTTCTTTCAGGTCTCTTGTTTGGCGTGATGTGCACCTCCATGGCTGTGGCTGCATCCCTCATGGGGGGCATCGTGCAGGTAATGAAAGAGAGAAAAGACGCCTTTGATTTCGGAGCAGCTTTTTACCCACTTTCTTTGCTAAAGCTTTGCCTGTTCCTCCAAGCACGATCTGCGGAGACTCCCTGATACCAGGTCCGAATTAAACATACATATAAAATTTCATCCGAAATTACTTTCAGAAGGGGGAAACTATTCAAAAACCAGTAATGGAAGTCAGTGACATGGTACACTGCAATTAAATTAGAAGCCCTTTTAAAAATCCAGATCTGAGAATATATGATCCTGAAATAAAAGTAGAAGTGATCATTATAATAGCAAAATAAATAAATAAATAAATAAATAAATAAATAAATAAATGCTATTAATGGGACAGAGACTATGTTCTAGGTACAGTCCCAGATGTATTACTTCATTTAATCACTTTCCTCAGGGTAGTATGATTAATGTACTAACATTACAGATGAAGAAACTAAGAAGTGGAGAGGTGAGAGGACTGTCCCAGAGCCACATAGTTAAGGAGTGCGGGAGCTGGTATATGAGCCCACCTCTAACTGCCTCCCGTCTGTTCAACTCGCACTTCCATAAAAGGACGATGCTAGAAGGAACCTCAAGGATCATGGGTTTCAGCATCTTCATTTTGGAGATGATTATAGAAAAGAGTGAAAATATCCTGCTCAAGTTCTCACCGCCAGTCAGTGGCTGAGTTTACGGCCCTCACCTCCTGAGCCACCTCTCTTCCCTCTGCAAATCGCCCACCTCTCAAAGCAACAGCAGATAAGCCCATCTTCGCGTTCTACTTCAGCCCTCTCCATCCCCCTTGAATCTTTGCATCATTTCATCATCTTTTATATTATCTTGGCATGGCACAGGTTTTCAATAAATGTCACTTCAATGAAGAAATGAAGGGTGTGTGAGGAGTAGTCACTGACTTTTGTAGAATGCGTTTTAGTTTGCAGAGCTGTGCATCTTCCTTGATCCTTCCAAGGACTACCTATGCAGATTCTGTTCTTTCCCTTTTGAGCTTCAGGGCGTAGGTTGAGAGATCGAGGGACATGATAATTCACTTGTCTACATAAGAAGCTGTGGGGCCAGAAAACCAGTGCCCCCAACAGTAAGCTCAGAACTTACCATTTCATCACAGATGCTTGAAACTTCCAGTTTTTGCAGCCCTTTGCTCTTTGCCCATCCACACAGCAGAACTGGCAGTGTTAATGACCTCAGCAGCTAGCTTTCCATCCACGCATTCATGGGGACCACATATCTGAGTCAACCCTGAGGCCTTGGCCCCATGGCTTCCTCCCCTTATACCAACATTTACTATTAAGAAAGTATCATTGTGTTGAATTTAGTGAGAATTTGAATCCCTATATTGTTGTCTCCCATAAATGTTTGTGTTTTAATCTTACTTCCAGTTGAGGTAAGAAGGGTTTTAGCATAGACAAGGACCCCTCCAAGAGTGGTATAAAATAAAGCTAACGGTGAAGAGGGAATGATTGTGAATGTTCTCATCTACTTGTCCCTCTTGTCTCATCTGCTGAGCCCACTTTCTTGATTGTTTAAAATCTATGCCCCACAGTTCCCACAATTTAGGTAATTCTGGTTGGCAAGAGATGACAATGCTGAGTTCTTGTTTCCTAGAAGAGATATTGTCTATAGGATAACCCTCCCCTTTCTTTGAAAATGTCTAATTGAACAGGTGCAGAAAGACTCTAATAATTCTCCTATTTAATTTTCCAAACAGCTTTGCTCTATTGAACACAATGGGACATTCATGTTCAGGTTTTACCCATGGGAAGATTGAAGCCCAAGTCTTGTGGATGTGAGGGATAGAGGCAGGTTTAATTTTGTGTTCACAAAGCCACTCCATACTCGTGGTGTGTGTTTGTGGGTGGTGCTAGGGGTGGGGAGCTTGAATCTTCTTTTTTTATTATTATTTTATTTTAATATTTTACCTATTTATTTGAGAGAGAGAGAGAGAGAGATCACAAGCAGGCAGAGAGAGAGAGGGGAAAGCAGGCTCCCCGCTGAGTGGAGAGCCCGAGGCGGGGCTCGATCCCAGGACCCTGAGATCACGACCCGAGCCGGAGGCAGAGGCTTTAACCCATGGAGCCACCCAGGCGCCCCGAATCTTCTTAAACAAAGGTCTTTTTACTGTTTTAGCTTAAGACTTTATAAAGTGTGTTCTGGAGACTTTCCTCCTGTGAAGTACGCTAAGAGAGCAAGTTTCCTATGTCAAAGACATTTGGGAAATGCTGTATACTGCACTCTCCTCTCAGAAATCCACAGCCATATTAGCATGTTGAAGGCCCTGAGAAGTCCCAAAATAAATAAACCTGTTTCACTTCATTTTTTATTTTTATTTTTTGAAGTTTTACTTATTTATGTAATCTCTATACCCAACATGGGGCTTGAACTTATGAGCCTGAGCTCAAGAGTTGCATGCTATTCCAACTGAGCCAGCCAGGCAACCCTTTTTTTACTTTAAGTATGTGACCGTAGACCATATGTGGGGGAGGCAGGGGGTAGTAGTGGTGGCAGAAATAGGAGGAGGGGGCAGATAACAGCAGCAAAGATCACCTTATCTGGAGATTTGCAGAGCTCCTTTTGGGAAAGGCCATTCTACCCATTATGCTTCTATCTTAATGATTATCATCTAGTTCCACTAAAGGCTGTGATGACTTCCAAGCACGTTCTTATCTTAAGAAAGTGCTCTCTGGGTCCTCAAACAGCCAACAATCAAATGACACGCCTTAGGAACCAGAGAGCTCACTAACAAGGTAGGTAATAACAAAAATAAGAAATTAATAATAATAGTGGATAACACCTGAAACTAATATAACACTATACACTAACTGGAATTAAAATTAAAACTAAAGAAAAAGAAAAAAAAGAATAATAGTAGATAACATCTGAAGGGTACTTATTATGTACTCTGAAGTGTTTAGTCACTATTATGGTCTTTCTCAGATTCCACATTGAAATTTCACAAGAAAACCCAGGAAGTGGGCATTATGATCCCCACTTGATACATGAGAAAACTAAGGCACAACAAGGCAATCCCCCCAAAACATATGTTCTTAGCCATCACCCCCTGCTTACAGGAGTGACTTATGTGAGATTTGCTCACTGAAGAGAAAGCTGTTGGATGAGCTTTAAGTCTTCCTCCAACTGAACCTGCTTAAGAACAATAACAAAAAGAAAGATAAAAAATTAAAATTAATTTAGTTGTGTAAATTATAGAAATATATATTTTCAAAAGCCAGAAACTGCTGGCTTTTTTTCTTTCTATCATATGAAGACTCTTTCTTGCAGAAACATATTGGTTGATGACTTTATAAGAGATTGTTAATGTTTTTTCTCCTCTGGGAAACATAAATGCCTTTCCTAAACTTATTGATTCTCCCATATAATAGCTAGTAAATTAGCTTCCAAATTCAGCAACAATGGCAACTATAATTCATGCTATCAATCAACAGAGGAAATGTCAAGAATATTAAATTAAGTACTGACTTTGGGGAAGAGTATCAACTTTAACCTTATCTGCCTCCATCTTGTTGAAGATCCATCTGTGGCATTAACTTCATAAAAAATTAACGCTGAAAACAAACGTGACAATGCATTGCAGCCCATCTTTCTAGAGAAAAGAACTTATATTACAGCTGGAGGGCACTCGATGGCCTCTCGGTCCTAACTATTTTTCATAAAGAAGACTCTCTGAAGTAGAACGTATCCGAATTAATAACAGAAGGTTCACCAAATTATGGTAATGAGTGGCAGGGCCAAAGTTGGAATCCAAATATTCTGACTATTAGTGACAGAATCTTTCAAGAACTTCTTTTTCCCTTAAACAACAGGAGGAGGCCATTATGAGGGCTTGTGTTCTTGCCTTTTTTGTTGTTGTTGTTCTGTAGCCTGCCTTTAGGCAAGAAAATGTGGGTCTTACAACCAAACAAACCTAGCTTACATCTCTTAAATTTGACCTTTCCCATTTTCTAAATGAAATTATGCCTTTAATATGTTTTCTCTCAGTACAGTTTTCTCATCTATAAAATTCAGTTAGTCATACCTACTAAAAAGGGTAATTGTGAGGATGAAATGAAGTCATTTTTCTGGAGTGCCTGGTAGTTCCTCTTACCCATCTGGCATGTTGGGGGTGCCTGATAAAGGTGAGGTATATATGGGATCTTTAGGGCATTCTATCTCCGTTGTTGATCTAAGAGCCCTACAGTTGCACTGATAGAACAAGATAAGGGCTGCACTGCAGGATAGCTAGATGTGTGTGTGTGTGTGTGTGTGTGTGTGCACGCACGCACGCGTATACACATGTTTGGCACTTGCACACACTTGTTCACTTGCATGCATATCAGTGCATGTGTATGTCAAAGACTTTTGGAAGGCCATGGAAAAGGTTATAGGTCAATAGTAAATTAGTTTAATGAAAGCTCCTTACCAATTCAGTGGACTCAATAACAGAGGCTAAGAGATCTGGAAATGCATTTGTCAAACTCTCTCAATTTCCAAAGAGAATAGAGTCATGACAAAGGAGACATGAGATATGGAGTGTCCAGTGCCCTCCCCATCATGTCCCAACTTAATGCTTCAACATCCTTGAGGTGTCCTGGGTGGGGTGGTGGGAGTGGGGTAACCTATTATTATCAAAATGATAGAATTGTTCAAACTAAATTAGAATAGGTGATCCGTCATGTAAGATATGAAACAAAAGTTATAGGCATATTTATTTGGTACATTTTAAAAAGGTAGTTTTTTTGATAACACAGAAAATGTAAGCAAACCAATGAGTTCCACCTTAATGGAAAACTACTTCTACCAAATCTAAATTACTTGTTTGTATGTATACACACACACACACACACACACAAATATATATTTGTATGTATTTTTATTATTACATAGTACTTATCTCCCCAGAAGGGAAAAATGACTTCCAGAAAGCACATGATTAATGAGTGCCACTGACAAGATTAGGACTAAATTTTATCCCAAGTCTGAGAAAGAGTGATCCCATGTAACTATGGATTCAGGGGAGTGGGTACATTGATCTGATGTGTCTTGTTCCACAGGCTGCTCTCAGCATCCACGGCATGTGTGGGGGACCCATGCTGGGCTTGTTCTCTCTGGGAATAGTGTTCCCTTTTGTGAACTGGAAGGTAAGGATCCTGCATGTCTCTCCACGACTCCCAGCTCAGGCTAAAGTCCGACTTGTAGGGATGAGCCCTGGGTGAATCACTAAATTCTACCCCTGAGATCAATACTACACTATATGTTAACTGACTTGAATTTAAATTAAAAAATAAGTAAAATAAAAGCTCCTGGATCTGCCCTTCCAATTGTTTGAAAAATAAAAATTAAATCAATAAAACTGAAGCCCAGCCATTTTCTCTCTCTTCCCATTTCTCCTTGGAAAGACCAACTCTCCGTACCAAGAAAAAAAAAATGGTGGCTATTTTCTGGAGTAGAACTAAACTAAACTCCTATCTCTGACTTTAGTGAACTCTTCTTAGAGTCAGGAAACAAGGAAAGTAAGAACTGAACATGATGTACCAGATGTCATGGCATCAAAGTTGACTCTTAAGGGTTTAAGTGGTCCTCCCTAAATTCAGGATCCACAAAATGAAATTTAAAATATATACTGAATTAAGGAATAATTTAGGTTAAAGAAAAATTTGAAAAACTAACAAACTATCTGAATTTCATTTTTTTCTGTATTTTACCTAAAATTATAACAAATTTAATTAACTTAATTAACTAATTTAAGAAGGGGAGAATAAACAATCCTGGTATATTCTGATCTTACAAGCTAATAGTATATCTTCAAGAAAATGTTGGTTGGATGACTTTATAGTAAATATAAACCAAAATGAACATTTATTTGGAAAAATAATAACTCTTTAAAATAGCTTTAAACTCATAATTTTCTCAATCTAGCAAAATTGTCATATTTTTTACTTTTTGCCATCCATACACTTACATGCATATATATTTTAGAAAGTCCTTAGACTACAAAAAAAAAAGTCTCTAGACTACAAAAAACCTGATGCATAGTTTTTTATATACTTTAGGGTCCTCGATGAAGCCTGAGTCACATGATCTACCCATTCAGGTCTCTGCAGCTATCTGACCCTTGCTGACCTCTATTCTAGGTTTATCTTTCGGAGCTAGGTAAAGAGCATGGATATGTAGGGAGCATTTGGTAACTTTTAGTGCTTCCCTAGAGTCTCATTTGTTTTAATTAACTTTTCTGATATTGAGGTTGACAAGGATAACTATGTTTTGGGGAGACGATATGAGAGAAGGCAATATCCTGGCCGTGAAAAAACTAAAAATGAACTATATAACACCTATGTCCTTCCACACATTAACTTATTATCTATGTTAGTGAATTGTGGTCCTTCTATTTAGTTCAGAAAACCATCTTGTTCCAGGTAGAGGAAAGTAAATGTTACAAATTTGGGTCACCTTCCCCTCTGTCACTGTCCATGGCTGATCCTAGTAATGAATCATGGCTCTCTTTGCGCAGAATGTGGCTACAAATCCAGAATCCTTCCCAGGATGGCTTTCTAGGCAGCTATTATCAATCACTGAGGGTTGACCCTCCTGCTGAGATCTATTCAGGGGACAGCAAGCTATACCCCTTAAGCCAAATCTAGCCAGCATCCTGTGTTTGGCATGGCCAGCAAGTTTAAAAGCTTAAAAATGTTTTGACATTTTTAAATGGTTGGAAAACTTTAAAAGAAGAACAGCATTTCATGACCCACAAATATATGAAATTCACTTTTCAGTGTCCATAAAAAGTTTTACTGGTCATAATCATTCTCCTTTGTTTATGTATTGTATATGGCTATTTTTGTGTTCTAGGGCCGAACAAAGTAGTTGTGACAGACACTGGGTGGCCCACAAATCCAAAAATATTTCCTAGCTGGCTGTTTGTAATAGAAATTTGCTGACCCCTGGTCTAGACCAAGGCACAAGTATTTGAATCACATACATTGCTTTAGTTTCCCTAAACAATAATGAAAAAACAATCTAGTTCTCTTATCAAAAAGTCTTTTCCTGAATAAATAGAGAAACTAACAAGTTATTTTCTCTCAGAGAGAACTCTCGGCTGTCCAGGCGAGGCTAGGAACATCCAGATTTTATTTTCCTGTTCTGGTCACTGCTAGACCACTCTGTCTCTTATACAGGAGAAATGACTCAATCACTAACTGACTTTTCACTGTTTATCAAGGAATATAACCCTTAAATGACAAGACTAGTAAATATGCTTGCTAGTATTTAGACCCAAAGAAAAAGCTCCAGGCTTGTGAGTCAGGGTCTCTGCCAGAATCTATGCCAGATATGGGAGAAAGAATTCCTATATAACAAGTTATTGCTGTCAATGAAAAATGACCACGTTGTCTCCAGTTTCTGACATTTTCCTCCTAAGCTTCTGAACCTCTTCTACTGGGAACTGAAGTCTCAACAGGTGTTTTCCCCTTCAGTTTTGAGTATAATTGGCATACGGCCCTGTATACGTTTAAGTACAGAATAATGAATTGATTTATATATAGTGAAGTAATTACCACATTAAATTTACCATCATCTCACACAGATAAAAAAAGAAAAAGAAAAAAATTTTTCGTTTTGATGAGAACTTTTAGGATGTACTCTTTTAACTTTCATATATATCATAAAGTAGTGTGAACTATAGTCATCATGTTGTACATCTCTCAACAGATTAAGTGGTAAGAAGAAACTAAAAGGAGGGGAAAAAATTCCTGCTAGAAATCTCAAAATAGTGACCATTTTGACATTCTCCAATGTTTTCACTGAAGGAACAAGTGACTCCTAAATAAATCTGCATTGTGGGAGTTGGAACAAGGCAGTTTGGGTGGGCTGTTTGAAGCCCATGTGGCCAAGACTTGGGTGGGACAATAAGAACCTCTGAGGCATGGACTCCTCACCTCCTTTTTCTTTCAACAGCTTTGTCAAACCTTTCCTTAACTTTTGCTTTCCCTTCATCAAGGGTGCATTAGGTGGCCTTCTGAGTGGAATCATCTTGTCATTTTGGGTGGCCATTGGGGCCTTCATCTACCCTGCACCAGACTCCAAGACATGGCCCCTGCCTTTATCCACAGAGCATTGTGTCCCATCAAATGTGACAGCGTCAGTGCCTACAGTGTTACCTAGCAGGTATGTGGGCCTTGAAGACAGTGTTCGGTCCCAGGGAGTGGGTCACCGGGATAGAGGAAGATGCATTCTCCGGGGACAAGGCCGAAGAGCCAGATCTTGCTTTCCTGTGAGAATCCCACCAGGCAGTGCCCAGCATTGAAGAGCACATGCAGGGCTGTTGAATGTTCCGCAGATACCTGTTACCCTGCATCCAGAGATTGACAAGCGTGAACTCAGCAAAAGCATTAATCGGAAGTCTAAATGCAAAACAAGAGAAGTAGGTGGAGGTTTGAAAATAGGTGAGTGAATATGAAGATCAGAGTTGGTGCCCTTGAAAGAGTAAAGGACGTGAGTAGAAAAGGTTTGCAAACAATGAGGAGAATGATTGTGGACATACTTAGCTGGGGGCACTGCTGCTAAGGGGTAGCTTCTAGATCAAACTCAACTGGGTTTAACAAAAGATTTTCCTTTTCTTTCTGTCCGGAATAGGTCATTTAAGATACCAAAACACAGGAGACAATACGGTGTAGGGGGAAGACCATGGCCTTTGAAATCAGAAATGCCTAGGTTTGGATGTGGGTTTTACCATTTATCCACTCTATGTCTACACGAGTTAGTGACTTGTCACTTCCTGAATTCTCAAGTCTTTGAAAGAAAAATGAGGGTAATAATCTTTACTTTGCTGGTGTTTTGAGAGGATTAAATGAGAGAAGATATATATAGCCAGTAGCCCTGTCCCCGACTTTAATAAATACACATCCTCAAACTCTCATTGTTTGTAGAAACAAATCTAAGAAATGTGGGATAGCTCCCTAACTCTGCCTATCAGACGGAAACATTCTTATGGGCTGTGCTGAGGGATGAAGTAGGTAGAGCTGTGTCCTAGAACTGTCCTGTCTCCATAGTCTATGAGCACTCCACTATGTCACTTCCTCTTGCCTCTGAGTGTCATTCAGTTTCAAACCATTCCTTTCCGTAAATCTTACAAATAACACCAACCTATTGTAGTTCCCAAATTCACCATGTTTCTTCTGTCCTGCCTGTGCTTTTTTCCATTCTCTTTTCTTAGAATGAGAAATCCTTGCCCTAACTACATTCTTGCTTGATTAGCTACTAATTCTTTAAAAATAAGCTCAGGTAGTATCTCACACATAAGCCTGGGTTTGATACTCTTTTTATGTTTTTTTTTTTTAAGATTTTATTTATTTATTTGAGAGAGAAAGTGCGAGAGAGCATGAGAGGAGAGAAGGTCAGAGGAAGAAGCAAGACTCCCCATGGAGCTGGGAGCCCGATGTGGGACTCGATCCTGGAACTCAAGGATCATGACCTGAGCTGAAGGCAGTTGCTCAACCAACTGAGCCACCCAGGCGCCCTTGATACTCTTTTTAAATGTTCCCAGATTCCTTTGCTCCTATTGCACCGAGGTGCTCCAGTCCCTTTAATACTGCCCGTTAGCTCCTCTACGTAGATATGGTGGCTTACTCATCTTTTTATCTCCAATATCTGTCACAATTCTTGGCCCTAAATCTGGGCTGAATACATACCTAAAGAATGGATAATACAAAAGAAATGGGTGGCACAGTCCTTCTTGTACTTCCTATAATTTGGTATCTATATGGCAATATTTGTACTGCAAGAATGGGTTGGATTGAGTGCAAGACCAAGCACAACTAATCTACAACTGATTCTTTAAAAAAAAAAAGAATAACCAAATGGCAAAAAATTAAAATGTTGGAATTTTGAGAAATGCCAGGCCCTACAATGAACGGTCAGCGTTCCTCCACGTCATTGTCGATCATGATGTCAGAACTCATGCAACTGCTGACGCGTGCTGTTGTCGTCCACAGACCCGCCATCGCCGACACCTGGTACTCGCTCTCCTACCTTTACTACAGTGCAGTGGGCTGCCTCGGATGCATTGCTGCTGGAATAATCATTAGCTTCGTAACAGGTGGGTTCCAGAGAGTCCTCTCTTTGGGGCCAAGGAAGACATGGGCTAGCCCCATGCATTGGCGGACTAGGTGGATGACTCACTGGTGTGATTTTGGATTCATTGCAAGAAGTGCTTCTTCCCAGAGACAGATGTCTACTCTCTCCAAGCTGATATGCAAAACTGTCCTCCTGATTATCATATACATATTGTTATTAATATATAAGACGTAGATTTTAATTTTTTACTTTAAATTTTTTTTAAGATTTTATTTATTTGATAGAAGGAGTGAGAGAGAGAGCACGAGCACAGAGAGCAGGAGGGACAGAGAGAGAGAGGGAGAAGTAGACTCCCTGCTGAGCAGGAGCCTGATGTGGAGCCTGATTCTAGGACTCTGGGATCAAAACCTGAGCCAAAAATCAAATGTTGGATGTATAACTGACTGAACCAACCAGGTGCCCCCACAATATCTATTTCATAAAGATTAGATATATTTTGTAACCTACATAAAAATGTGCCTAGTACATAGAAGGCACTCACTAATAAATAAATATTATTATTAAGGGTGGTACAATTCTATTCGGTTGAAATGTCTTTTGACAGAGTGACATAATGTCATGGAATATATCACTTAAACTTCAATTTGGAGCTTTTGGAATCTACTTTTTTTTAGTCTCTAGAAAGAAATTTGAATTTGGAAAAAGCTTGTGGACAGGCACAGTGTCTGGTACATAGGAGGAATGTGACCAAGGTTGTAATTGCTACTCCACAACCCCATCTAGGGACATTTAGACTAAACTGGTTATTGAATTAAAGACAGCCACTGAGTGAGATGGGGTGTATTTGTGGGAAAAACCAAACCAAACAAAACACTGTATTTGCGAACAGTTATCATTATGTCAAAATGTACAAAGGTTCTAGTCAGGGAACATTGTCAGTCTTTAAATCTTGGTTTGACTGTCAGTGTGACTGACTCTTACTCCACAGCAGGGTTTGAAGAAAAGGGACAACAGACAGGTATGCTTTAATGATTAGAAAGGAGATGTGAGGAAGGTCTAGACTAGCTGGAGGGAATGTGACGGTATTGCTGATTCAGGATGCTGGGGTAGAAGGAAGAAGAAACAGTAAAAATAACATTTTCAGTTTTACAAATAATGACTCTGATGACCGCTAATATATCTGATGTGGCTGAAAAACAAAGAGTTTTCCTAGAGGAAGAAAATATGATTCCTGCTGTCCCCCTTGGTAATGTACCAAAGGGAAAGAGTAGAGTTTTCCATAATTCATATTTAAAAATGAATATAGCGTCTCTGCTTAACTGCTTATCTGTGAGTTTACTGACCTGACAGTTCATGGATATTTAAAAATTATCCCTCACTCACTTTGAGCAGTTACCAATTTCTGTCTATTAAACAGTCAGGCTTATTTTCACCCTTATACTAAGAAGTGACCTACTCAGTAAGTAGACAATACTTAAACCCTTAAGGAAGTCTTGGAAGCATGCAATCACTTCATCCATCTGTCCTTCTGTTAATAGGTCACCAGAGCAGCAAGGATATTCAACCGCGGCTGATTAGACCGGTTTGCAATCTATTCTGCTTTTGGTCCGAGAAATACAAACAACTGTGTTGGTGTGGTGTCCAGCATGACAGTGGGATTGAACCGGTGAGCCGATGTTTGAACTTCTGAAAAACACACAAGAGCTCAAAAAGATCCCCCTTTTTTTTTTTCCCATTTGAACAACAGGCACAGGTGGCTGTGAGAAAGGAAGGCCATGAATGTTACAAAACTGAATTTAGTTTCATCGTCAGTTACCTCAGCTAATTAGCTTCTGAGCCTAGTACATGTATCTTTGGGGCAAATTGTTGGCTCTGCAAGTGACCAATTTCCAAAATGCCTTTTAACCCTTCTGAGGGTGAATTCTGGGGAAAATATAAAAATGAACTGTAGAAAAGGAATAAAACAGGGGACAGGTGTCTAGTATCATGATGAAAAATGGAGCCTTGAGAGTCAGCCCTGGAGAGAATCCTGGTTCCGTGTCTCACTTGCCGTGGGTAAATTGTTGAACTTCTTCTGACTTCAGCTTTCACCTGGGAACCAGGAGGAGATCATCCAGTGCCATCTGGACACAGACTTTTCTAGCTCCACGAGGTGTAAATAGAGAGTCCCATGGACTGGGGGAACTTCTCAGGTAGAGAAACGGCAGGCTGCACACCTTCCCTACCCCACTGAGAGCTGTGTTTAGACCAGGCAAGGCTAGAGACGCTATCCAAGTCTCATTAGGATCATAGCCGCCAGACATCACGAGGAACAGCCTAGAGTCAAAGCAAATTGAACTTGTCGACTTGATGCAGCTCCCGGGGTTCGGGACCATCCAGGGATGCAGCTCCCGGGGTTGGGGACCATCCTTAAGGAGGGATGCTGGACATGGCTTTTGAAAGTTTTGAGTTCCCTTTGAAGGATTCTGAGAGAAGTCTGAGGGAACGTGGGGATGAAAACAAAGCTGTCTGGGGCCCATTCCTAAAACAGCAATAATCCCTCGGAGTCATTATGGCATTTGACAAGAGCAGGACCCTGGGAGAGACAATGTTTCCTGTCAAGTTGCAAATGGTCTTATCTATGTCTATCCTCCCTGCCTCATTAAGTGCAGGGGTGTGGTTTTTTTTCCTTTCCTTAGTTACCGTTTATCCATATTCTTTCAGTTGCAAACATTTTATTCTTTTAGTATTCTAGAAGACAAACTCTTCACCCAAGTCACATCACCTAGGTTGTTAATTGTTCTCCTTCCCCCAAATACCGTAATAACGTGTATACGAAGTAAAGCTGAGTTCAATAGTTACTGAAGTAAGGAGAGCACCATTTTGACTGGCGTTCAGAATGTGAAGGCAATCTATTTTGCTGAGAAAGCAGCTGATCGAGCATTGTATTGTTTGGATAAATGAATTTTTGAGTAAGTTCTAGAAGGAAATAATCAAGTTATTTGTAGACTTATGTTCCTGGGCAAGAATTTCCTGGGATGAATGATAAATCCTGTTGATATAGGCAGCTGCTGTTCTCAAGGCTGAGCTGAGAGCGGGAGGGAACCCTTAGTATGTCATTCTTGGGCTCCTTCCCTGAAGAATGACATTGGGCAGCTTTTGGGGGAGTCTGTCTGCAATTCCCCCCTTATGATCAAGAGGCCCTTCTCTTCATGGGAAGGAAGGGCACCACCACCATCTGAGACATGGGTTTGTCTCTCCTCAGGCGATGAGACTACTACCTCACAGGGCTACAATACTGAGAGACATACAATATACATTTTTCACACAACACGATGTATTATGAATGCTCACTAAATTGTTCTTTCTGTTCTTATTGTCATTAGAAATTGCCCCTAGTTGGATTGAGTCATCATAGTTATCAATCAAGAAATGCATTGCTTTCATAGTTACATGTCATTTGATTCGATATATCATTGGATCATATCATATCATTTGATGGGGAGGTGGTCACTAAGATTATCTCTGCATGATTTGGAATACATCAAGACTTAACTGTCTAATATGTGTCTTTTCATTTTCCTCAGGAAAACCTTGAGAGTGGCAGTTCCTGGAAGCAAGGGGCTGAATCTGTCTTACAGAATGGACTTAGGCAAGAAAACCTGGTCCATATTCCAGGCCATGATCCAAAGGACAAAAGCTACAACAATTTGGCGTTCGAGAAGATTACCCATTTCTAACACATACACACGAGTACAACGTACACACACACACACAAGCAAAAGCACACACACAGATACACACAGTATGTGTCCTGTTTGCCTATTGGCTAGTAGATATGTGTAGTTGTCACTGCTAGAAGATAGGGATGTCTAATGTCTATTTATACTTATTTATAACTACAAATAAAATGACTGCTCCCCCGGATATTCCCAGGATATTCTTTGAAAGATCCCAACTTTCAGGTGAAAAAAACCAGCCCAGCCTTAAGTGCCCTGGCAACTTCCTCCTGGATTAAATTAGGACTGGATGTCACCGCAGTGCAAAGAGTCTGTCTCTTTGCTTTATGTCATATTAAATTTCAGGGTGTTTTGTTTTGTTTTGTTTTGTTTTTTGGTAGTTTTTGAGCCATACATATCTTGGAATTCACAGGCAGAATGTAGAGGGGGGTATGCATATTAAATGCTTCTCCATCACTACTGATAAAATGAAGGAGCGCCGTCCACCCTGACCCCCATATCTCACATAGATGAAGACACATTTCACAATACCCCACACTGCAGTTGCAGTTGGAACACTTAATTGCCATTAACCCCCTCACCCTGCACCCCTCCCCCATACCGGATGTCCTCTTTGGTCATCCCCGCTCCTACAGCTGTCTTGAGCAAACCTTAGAAATAATTTTACTCAGCACAGGTGAGGGACTGGTAGATCTAGTTAGTGCAACAATCATAACTAAATGCGCTTCTTTCTTTGGGCTCTTGGTGTAGTAGTCTTTCTTTCACCTTACAAAGAAAAATTGATTCTGCTCAGCAGAAGCCTGGAGTCTTTCTCCAGGGCCGGGTGAACAGGAACAAGGAATGTCCTAGAGGAGGCTGTTAGGATAGCATTGAGGTAAAGAACCTCGCAAATAACTAGTCATGGGGTCTTATTTGGCGCAACATACCTCATCCATAGGATTTCTACTTTTTACATTTTGAGGATTTCATTTCTTTGCTTCTTCCAAAAAGCTTTCACTGCCTCTCTATTTTTTTTTAACAACTTCTGTTCTATAGTTTCCTCTTACTCCAGAACTTAAAAAATTATTTTCGAGAATTCAGCTCTGACGTGCAAGCTCAACGTGTTCCATCAGGCTTAGGTGACAGAAGAAAAGATTTATATGGTTGTACTCTAAAAAATAATTTGTAAAAAGTAAAAAACTATTGCCACAGGGGCTAGATCAGAGGGAAGATTGTAGGAAATTAAGCCAGTGTCTCAGTGTCAGGGACAATAGAGTAGTGTCAGGTATTTCTTTTGGTGACCAGGTAAGATCAAAAGGCCTAGAAATAGCATGTCAGCAAAATAAAAAGAAATCCAAATGGGCAAGGATGAGAAGCCCCAAAGGCTATGTTGTTTAGATGTAATCCAGGAGGAGAAAACCTTAAAAGAAGCATGAGATAGAGAAAAAATTATGTAACGGGTATTTGTTATTAGGGAGGGAAGATAGAAAGATGAGGGAAAAATCAATGAAGAAATTAAAAAACAACTGGGGTTCATAAGCCATAGCCTAATGCTTGCCTTCTCTCCCTCTATTCTCAATGGGAGAGGAGAATAGAGGGAGAAAAAGAGAGAACTGGTTTTTGGCTTATAAGGGAGATGAGAAAAATACATTTTGAAAAAGGAGGAAAGAAGTAAAAAAATAAAAATATGTATGGAAAAATATCTGCAAACGGAAAGGAAAAAAAATCATGAAAATGAGAAATGTCTAAAAACATTTTTTGAGGTCCAGCAAGCTAATGAAGGTGTTGATCTAAGGATCTGGAAATTGAAAGGTGCAATTATTTTCCAAATGATTTAGTAGTTAGGACATTCCTATGAATTAAAACTTCCAGAATATGTTCAGTGAATGTTGACATCTGGGCCAAACCTCATTGGTTCAGTTAGTATCTTACGACTGGGAAGAGAAGCAACAATTCTGAGGATGAAATTTGATAAACAGTAGCCATTATACATGCGGTTTCCTGTCCCCCCACCTCCCCCCCCCCCCCGCCCCGCACCCTAGCCCAGAGGATGCTTTGCTTTATTGACAAATTATCCACTTTTCGCTTTAAGGAGAAGATAAATCAGTTACCACCCCTGCAGAGATCTGTAGAGATTCTAATGCTGGAGAAAGAACTCAAGAGTGGTGTTCTTTCCATGGCAAGAGCACGGACTGGCCACTCAGGCATCAGAGAGCAAATCACCGCCCGATTCTGAGCTGACGGCTCCGCCCCCGGCAGGTCCACAGGCCTGCACGCAGACCTGGTCTCTGCTGTTGAGAACCAGCACCCAGCTGCCGCTCCAGACACACCAGACACGCGGGGCCCGGGGTGAGAGGCACACTGCTGGGGTAGAGATGTATGGGATCCATTTCAAGATTTTGAACTTTCACTTGGAATTGCATGAAAACAAAATGCACCATAATGTTCTTCATTTTACTCACAAATTATCCCACCAATATTTCACCAGGATACTACTTTGCCCAGAAAGTTTTTTAAGACCCTTTTTTCTTTTCTTAAGTCGCTAATTCTCTTACCTGGAGTGTTATCAAAGCATCAATGACTTACAAATGGAAGATATTATTATTATTATTATTATTATTATTATTATTGTTATTATTATTAAAATGGCTCTGTCTTCTCTCATGTAATGGAATCTATGGCCTTACGAGTTAACATTTTGAGTGTTTATAGAGGTCAGTTTAGGGATCCCTCCTCATTCTTCCTAACTGAACAAATATGCAAAAATCTAAGGCTTCAGGTAGAGTACCCAGTCCCAGAGAAAAACCATCTTCCACAGTGTCTAGGAACCACGTTTGTTGTGTAGCTAAACAGAAAGGAACTGTGGAAGGAGTACACTTGACTCCTTGGCCATGTGCGTCTCTCCTGCCCTCACTACTCTCTAGGAGCATTAGTTCAGACTTGAGTCAAGGTTGCCCGTGCAGTAGAAGATCTGTTCAGTGCCACGTTCAATCCAAACCACAGAAATAATTTAAGCTCGTGGCTTTTTTTTTTTATTTCTATTTTTTGCCACGGAACGACTGGGGAGATTCTCAATAAATGAGGCTATGAATGGTGAGTTCTAGGACGGCCTAAAATGTGCAAAACTTAACGCTGATCTCCATCTTTTAAATTCAATCACAAATATTGGTTAAAATGAAATGGGATGACCTTAGTTGTCTCTTTCATCCATTCTGAGAAATTCATTTTGAGAACTGATAGTTTCTTTGTTACCATTTGGAGGAGGAAGTACTGCTTGGGACAGAGGAGACAGATTGGAGGCAGACAACTTACGTTCAGATGCAAGTTCTGATGCAAATTATCTCAGGAATTCTTGGACAAGGCTTTCTAAAATTGTGTTTATTACAAAGTAAAAGGAGCAAAAGTTGTCCCTACTTAGTAGGGTTGTTGTGAGGATTTATAGAGGGAAATCATATCAACTAGTTAGCACGGTGACTGGCCCCTTGAAACATTCAATACTTGTTAGTCTGCAATACATGAAGAAAGTGATTCTCATTATAGTATTCATTTTCAGTTAAATTGGTTCACTGTTCCTCTTTAAATTTCCAAGATACTGGCTTAGCATATCAATTACTGAAGCAGTTTAAGAACTAACAAGAAGAAGAGAACAATAAACTCTAAACTAAAAGTCATGCTGTTAATTTCCGAACGGTAATCTTTTAAAAAATGGCGAATTTAAATAAAATATGATTTTTCATGGAAAAAATTTTCTAAAGATCTGAAATTCTTTTTTTAAGATTTTATGTATTTATTTGACAAAGAGAGAGAGATCACAAGCAAGCAGAGAGGCAGGCAGAGAGAGGGGGAAGCAGGCTCCCCGCTGAGCAGAGAGCCTGATGTGGGGCTCCATCCCAGGACCCTGGATCATGACCTGAGCAGAAAGCAGAGGCTTTAACCCTCTGAGCCACCCAGGTGCCCCTAAAGGTCTGAAATTCTTGAAAAAAAGAAAAAAATTTCCACTGTTAAAAATACAGACAGGTTTATAACCAAAAAATGCAATATTCATATTTACTATTTAAGTATTATGTTTGTGCCTGTAAATAGGATCTCAAGCCTTGTATATGACTCAGTGCACACTTCTCAGCGATGTGATTCTCCAGATGACAGAAGGGATGAGGCCTTTTTCCCTTGTCTAAATCAAATAATATTTCTTGAATATAAATTTCATTCTTTTGTGATTTCATGGGGTTCTAGCATTTCACTTTAAAGAGGCAAAAAAAAGGAAATAAACCACACACCAGGGGGCTTGCAAACAATGTTTCAAAGAGAGTATTATTGAAATATCTTTAGGATATTACAATATTACTTAAACATTATTACAAAAACCAGATATGTAAAGAGAAAAAAAAAATAGAGCAGTTTCCTTTTACTTCTTCTCTTAGAAATAAATTGTTTTAAAACAGTACCGAAATTTAAGGTCTCTATGTATACATTTGTATATTTAGAAATCTCACGTGCACAATCTCAGTATTCCAAGGTAGCTGGGTTTACTATAAAGTTAACCTCTTTTATCTAACTTTACTAACCTTGAAGTATAATCTGTTTCCAAACAACTAAAATTTAATTGATGTTACCAATGATATTAAAATGATACAAAATTTTAATCAAGTGTAACTCATAATTAATAATCATCTAATGGATTATTTTTACTTGTAATTTTTGGAAAGAGTTAATGTTATTATATCTTCCTCCATTCCAGTCTCCTGATCATATCAATCTAGATTTGCGAACACCTATCTGAATAACAAACACTTATAAACCCACTTTTCTCATACTGCACTTCTAGGTATTTGAAATATCAGCCCCTTAGAAGACAGAGTTAAACATGTAAATATTTGGCTGCTTAATCAGCATGGCCATTACTT
This sequence comes from Nasua narica, assembly GCA_028533885.1. Classification (NCBI taxonomy): domain Eukaryota; kingdom Metazoa; phylum Chordata; class Mammalia; order Carnivora; family Procyonidae; genus Nasua; species Nasua narica. The sequence goes on along the minus strand of CM052815.1, from coordinate 27,209,710 downwards.
GGGGTATAGGTTGTATCAGTGGCTCTCTCATTATACTCTCATGATGAATTAGAAAAATAATTATATCATGGAAATGTTAGTTGGTAATATTTCTGTATATTAGTGTGAAATTTAAGATGAATTTTTTCTATTTCCAAATTTTATGTCTTTTTCATAGAACCAGGAAATACTAAATTTAATGCTGTATTATACAACTACTAAGTTTTAAGAAAAATGTCTGTAGAATGAACATAGATATATAATTGAGATATATAACACTTTTAATTATTTCTTTTAAAAGCAAGTTCAGACTGAAGCATATTTAAATGATCAATGTGAATATTTTCTACAGGTTAGGAGCAGGGTGCAAAATAATTATCTACCTTAAAAGCTTTTATATAAGCCTAATAGATTAAAGCAGGTCTACCAAGTCACCAAAGAAACATATGTCAAAATAAGGTTTGACATACTATATAATATGACTTCTACGTATTTTGGATTATGCCTATATTTGGGCTGCTCAGGGGCTTAGGGCACACACACACACACACACACACGCTCAGAAGTAACCAGAAAGAAGATTTTATGACTTAATAGACTACTATAAATCAAGAAAAACAATATATTATGGTGATGTCTTGTTTGGGCCTTGGCCTATTTATCTTCAGGAATTTCCAGGCAAAACCATTCATCTGTTTTTAAAAAATGTTACAGCAGTTGTGTACACAGGTGTTTTGAACATCCAGTTCCCCATTATAGAATTTGGTTTGACATATTCAGAAAGCTAAAAATAATTTTGTGTAGTATGTTGATTCAATGCCCTAATGTAATTACCACGTAAGAAAATAAATGAGCAATCCACAAATTGCTTATTTGTACCAGCATAAGATGGTCAGCAGAATTTGTAGAGGCAATTTAATTGATTGATTTGGAATCTACATCATAAAGGTTTTATACCTTTATTGTTTACTATTTTCAAGAATGCTGACCTTAAAATTTTATTCAATCCATTTCAATAAAGCAAATCCTCCTTAAATTGGCTTTAAAACTTCTCATGAGAGTTTGGAAGGAATCTTTAATGATTAACAATCTACTGTATATAATCTGATTTGCAGAGAAATTGCAGACAGTAGAAAGTAAAAAAACAACATTTAAGTTCATCTGGCTAAATATATGGTTGCACATAATTTCTCCTATGGAGAATAAAAATGGTTGGAGAAATCCACTGTGTCTCTTCCCTAAACTTCCTCTTTAATTACAGGACTCCCTAGATCTTTCCTAGTTGAAAAATACAATATAGAAGCCAATATCCACACATCTAAGAAGGTAAAATTGCACATATTTTTAAGGGCATTTTCATCTTCAGTATTGAAAACCAAGATGTTTATCTTTGGCTGGAGTTGTCACTGAAATCTAAGCTTACCATATTTAGCTTTGTAATCTTAAAATAAGTAAGAAAAAAACAAGGGGAAAAAAACTTCATTTCTCTAAATGTTAATGGATGAACAAAACTGCAGCTGTTTTTCAGTCAGAAAGAAGGCTGGATGTGTGCACAGCAGAGTCTGAAATAGGATTTGCAAAGCAAACATTTTTGCTCAGGTAGGAAAGTCCCTAAGTCCCTTCCACCATATCCAAACATTGCTTCCACAATTATCTATGCCACCAGATTTTTCTGGCCACTCAATTACCCTCTTCTCACTTAATGACAAGTGGGAAAAGCCTGTTCATACTACTTGTTAGAAAGATACTAAATTTAGCGAATGTGGGGGCCCTTGGCTGGCTTAGTCAGTAGAGTGTGTGGCTCTTGATCTCAGGGTTGTGAGTTTGAGCCTCATGTTGGGTGTAGAGATTACTTAAAAAAAATAATCTTTCAAAAAAATCCCATAGCCTATTGTACTTACCTGGTAGTGCTGAGTGGCATGGACAGTGATGAAATAATTATAAAGGATTTGTGGCAGTTTGAAAATCAGATGCGGCTAGCCATCCATATGACAATTATATTTTGTGGGGTATATCTAAATAGATCTCATTAAATTTTGCCTTCCAACTTATAATTTAGGAAATTTTTGCTTTTGGAGAAGCATCAGAGAAACTGTTTTCCCCCCACACGGAGAGAATTAAGATGGAAATAAATACTCTGAGGAAGTCAATTTGGGGCATATGTCTGGAAATTTTACTCCCTGTCTTAGAGAAAGATGCAACACAACATCCATACTGCTTACTCCCTGGTGTACTCTCGCCGTGCACTTGGGGACCAGCTGGGAGTGGAACAAGAGGCTTTTCCTAGGGAGAATTGTGCTGGGGCCCATGCTGATACCCTCATATACATATGTACAAGTGAGGTTTGGGGCACCTGGGTGGCTCAGTCGGTTAAGTGTCTGTCTTCAGCTCAGGTCATGATCTTGGGGTCCTGGGATGGAGCCCTACATCAGGCTATCTGCTCAGCGGGGAGTCTGATTCTCTCTCTCCCTCTGCCCCTCCCTACTGCTCATTCTCTCTCTCTCAAATAAATATATAAATCTAAAAAAAAAAAAAAAGAACAGTGAGGTTTGATGGATAAGTTTCTTCTTCCAGAAAGTAGACTTGGATTATATAGGAACTTGGAGGTGATCCTAAATATGGTTTAGGATCCTAAATATGAGTTTCTTTTATATCAACCTATCTGCTTTCATCTTACTTCCCTGGAAAAGATGCCTTAAGGTGGATGTGGCTAGAACACAGTGGCTATAATACTTGTGTTTTCTAGAACGAAAGCCATCAAATGTGGTGGTGGGTGTAGTTCTTCAGATGAACCCAGATGGCATGTTCAACTGAAGGTAACTTATCACCATTACAAGTACACAAACCCTAGGTAGCAGGAACCTAGTCTGATCAGTGATTCTGGCTAAAGCCAAAACAATCTTCCTGTTGGACTACGTATTGCTGACACATTTCAAGTTAAATAGAAATGCGTATAGGAAAAGTCACACTTTTCTATCAGAAGCTAGGTATATTAGGCCATTCTTAAAAGGTTCTCTCTCCTGAGTTACCGAGAATACAGAAAGAATAAGATGTTAAAAAAAAAAAAAAGAATAAGATGTTAACGGATTCCCTGGGTAAAATCCACAGCTATTCCTAAAGTCTGTTATAATATTGTGATCTGGGGGGAAATGGAATGGAAATACCTAATGACCACAGAAGGACTGAGTTGGGCATATCTCACAGACACTAAGTGCACACACACACACACACACACCCCACACCCTGGATCTCTTGTCTTGACAGACTAATCAATTCAGCCGTATCAGTTACGCAACTCTTCAGGCAACCTGGATTTTCAGTTTTGACCAAGTTGAGAAAATAACGGGTGATTTGGTGGCCTCTTATTGGCAGTTGGCTACAGTGCCCCTAAATGTCTTATTTCCTTGGCAGGAACTTTAGCAGTGCTAAAATTCTTATCCTAAGGAGATTGTGAACCTGATTGGTGGAGCCAGCCCAAGTGTGAAAAAAAGAAAATGCTTCTGTATGATAGAAGCATCATTACCTTCTTAAAAACTAATCAAGCTTCCTCTCCCATCTTTTTCTAGAACAAAACATTATTAGAGTCAGTAAGAGTCTCCATCTGTAGGTTTCATGTTTCATGTGCGTCCACCTTGATGATGACCATGAGCTTATCAGAAGACAAAGAGCCAAAACTTTTGAGGAGTGGGACAAGGGCTTGAAAGACTAGGAAACCATTGCCTTTGGAGCTAAAGAGTGAGCAATCCCCTCTCCCCATACTCCAACTCCTATTTAAAAAACAAGCAGGATCAATTTGAACATGCAAATTGTAGGAAGAAACATCATATCACATAATTTATTGAGTGAAAAAGGTTTCTTTTCATTCCGTTCCACAACAGATGGTGCTAAGAGTCATTTTGAAAGAAAGTGCATCATTCAGAAGTTGTATCTCATCATGCAGTCACTCAGCAGCATTTTATTGAAAAGGGCGTGCACAGACTCAGACAATTGCAAACTATTTCGGCTACTACCTAAAGCAATTTTCCACACACTGGACTGGGAAAGTGCTTCAGCTCTGAAGAACTTGTCAAGGCAGACTGCATGCACCTATAGATTAGTTATTGGCTTGAAAAGACAACAATTTAGAATATGAAAATATATAAGCAGCATTCATGTAGTACAGAATTCCTGAGAATAGTGTGTGCTATATAAATCTTTGAGAAATAATTTGTATTTGTATGAAAACCATGATATAAAACATTTTTCTCAATGAAAGCAGAGTGATTTAAAACTCACATACTGTGAGGGGGGCTGACAATATTTTGCTGTCAACAAAGATGAAGGGAGAGCTAAGTTCTACTGCATTGTTTCACAAAAGGACATTTACGGATAAACTTTTTCATTGTTTCTCTATTTTTTGATTGGTCTGAGAAATTACCAGAGAAAGTAATGTCTAAATCAATTTATTATAATTTTTTTTATTAAAAATACCGTTCTCTTTTCATGTTTTTCTCTCTGGGCAATCAATACGATAAACCCTGATGGTGGTAATATAAAAATAACTCAGAAAGAACAGAAAAATTCCCAAGGGCATGGCTATCATTATTCTTTGCTCTATTGTAAGACAAATGTCTTTGTTTTGTATCCCTAATTTGGGAAAGACATAAATGTTAGGTTCATTTGTGTCTTCCATAGGCATACAGAGTATTTATTCTCAGGCATGGTATATACACTTAACTAACAAAGAAAAGGAAATGCTGCAGATGCTACAAAAATGGAGGAGCTTAAAACTCCTTTGTGTGGTTAGTGGAATTAGTTGCTATGAATACGCAGGTGGCGTATTCATAAACAGAATCTCTGAGGAATGTGAATGAAAGAGTCCCATGTGACAAGAGCAGGGGAGGAAGTTTATAAAGTCTGAGGTCCTACCTCCTCAGAGGGCAAGTAGAGGGGTGAGTATTTTTGGCGAAAGCAAACCAAGGAACAACTATTATCTGTCACAACTTTTCCCTCGAGTAAACAGAGAAAAAGCCAAAAAGCCATTTTCAGTGTTAGGAAACTACTAAAAAGTAGTTTTCTAGTAAGAGAAATTTATAATTTTCTTACTAGAGACACACTAGCATATATACAAAGTAGCTTTATTTCCATTGTCTTTAATCTGGTCTTTATGCATTTTGGAAATAACTGCACTTTGTTTAAATTGAGCAAAAACAAATTAGACAAAGATTATGAATCATATATGTATGTATATATGTGATGTGTGAATATATGTGATTTGTTACCCCCATTTCCCAGGGGAGGAAAATGAGATTCATTTTGATTGCTTTGCCAGGGAATAGTGTCTTCATTTTTCCCATTTGTTTCCTTATTTCAACTCTCCTCTTTCTTCCCCTCCTGTTCCCACTGCTTATGCCTCCGCCAGACTTTCTTTCCTTGAATGCTTCATCATTCCCACCTCATCCATCTGTGAACACCACAGAAAGAGTTGTCACAGAAGTAGCAACTCCACAACAAAACAAAATGATGACTTTCACAATTGACTTGATCTTGGTTTTAGAGAGTTTTCAAAAATCAACGAAATCAGTCTGTCAAAGAAACAATAACAGAAAACTCCCCTCATCGATGAAAAGAAAATAAAACAAAAATGTGTGTTTTCTTACAAATAATACAAATTTATATTCATGCATTATTTTCATTAGCTCATGAACAAAAGTGCACATTGTCAGAAAAGCTTAAAGTGTTGCAAAGCATTTGGCTCCTGATTTCCTGAATAAACAAGTCACAATGGCATACTATGTATCTGGTCTCAGAGCTGCATGAAATGTAACTTGCATTACACACTGCCAAGGTGCAAAGGTACAAGGAAAACCAACATATATACAGCATTTCAAGTTATTCTGCTATTCTGAGAGAGTTATTATAATAAACCAGGGAGGAAAAAAATAAAAAATGCTATAAAACAGCCCTCCACGGTATAATATGGATGAGTGTTATTCTAAATGATATGAGAATAAACGCCCATATTTTTTAAGTATGCGGCTCTATTGGAATTCAGGGTTTTTGTTTTAAAAGGCAGTGCAGTTTGTTCTGCCCGTGAAACAACACATTTGAATGTAGCCAATGCAATAGGATATATTTCAATGAACAGTATTCTTTTTAGGATCTTAGTTTTTGGTTTGACTACTAAAGGTGGTGTGCAACAATTCCACTGCATAGTCAATGTAAAGCAGCATAAATTCCTTGTGGCACAGATCCATAATCTCGGCAAGGAACAAGAAAAATTCCCCAAACCTAGAAGCTGAAGGGACACGGGATTCTGGCAGCAAAGGCAATAACTGATTTAAGTCATTCCTTGTAAGTCATTTCCTGTAAGTATCTCAACTCAACCTAAGTAAGGTTCCAGATTATGTGCTTGAAGACCACACGAGACTTTTTTCAGCATGCCTGGCTTATGAACATTTACATGGAAATTTGTTGCTAGAAACTTCACCCTCACCCTTCCCA
>CM052815.1:27194121-27202748 GCA_028533885.1 Nasua narica | reverse complement strand
TTCCCCCTTACCGTCTGCATAATGTAGATGACAGTGGCCGCATAGCGTACTGGTTTATTGAATCGTAGTTGTAAGTACTAGAAAAAACGGAGAAAAGAACAAGCAAAGAGTCAGTGAGTTATTTATATAAGAGCTGCTAAGGAGGTTCTTTTTTCTTGTATTCCTTTATGTTTAGTGCTTTGGGTTTATAATATGATTTTGTGCTATGTATACCTGAGAGAACCAGAAAAATACAGACTGTTTGAAGTCCGAGAAATGGCAGAGCTCTATTAAAGATCAATTTTTGCTTAAGCTTCTCATGATAGAGAAGATAAAGCTTTTTATTTTTAAATTTTTATTGTTTGAATAAAAATCCAGATCCGCTGACTTTCTACCTGGGATTCTTCCTACTGACTATACTGAAGCCACTGTTTCCTTGTATATCCCATTCCCCCAAATTTAGCCCAGACCTGTATTCTCTCCTCCCTAGGCGACTGCAGCAGTCCCCAGCTGATCCCCTAATTAGTCCTTGCCTAGCCATTCCATCAACCATACATCTGCCACATTGTTTCTCCCAGAGCAAGGCTTTAATCATGTTGCTCTTTTTCTTAAAATCTTCAATGACTATCATTGACAACAAAGTGTACCTCTCACACTTGATACTCTCTACTGTCCTATCTATACCCTTCCTATCTTAAGTCACACCACTAGCCCTCCCATTATTTATTCTCCCCATAAAATCGCCGTGCGTTTTTCAATCAACATGCTTTGTATTTCTCAGACTTTTGTTTTCTTTACCCTGCTCAACCCTTACGCTGGGAAAATTACCATTTTACTTGTAGACCCTCTTTCTTCAGATGATAGATTCAGTACATTATGAGTCCAGGGATAGTCCAGCGAGTATGTGACTGAGGGCACCAGATATAAGGAAAATATTCTTAAAGAGGTAGGGGGATCAGTGAGGAGACAAGTCTCAGATGTCATAGGATGGAAAACAATGCAAAACTTTTGTGGTGATGACAACTTAGGTTCAAATCATACACCTTTGGAAAGATTCATTTGCTGCACTAAACAATGGCTTTCTTTTCTAAAATTAGCGATTATAAGGCTCAAGTGGCATAGTCTATGGTAATGCCAAGTACAAGCACAAGAATGTAGTGGGATCTTAGTGATGTAGCAGTCACTGTGAGTGCAATGCCTGAGCTTATTGGCACTCACTATTCCAGTACATGCTGATGGCTTCTAAATGCACCTGTGAGCGTTTGCTTAAGGGCTTTGTTTCAGCCCTTTCTAGGGAAGGCTGGAAGTGCCTGGGGGTATTCTCATTGGCTGAAAGCCAGTGACAAACGGGAGTTAGACAAAAAATATTCTGGCTTCTTTGCCGGTCAGGAAGGATCCACTGAGATGTGATCTGTATGTCTTCCAGAGGTCCCCAGTGAGATTGGACCTGAATTGCTCATAGTAGCAACCTGCTCAAAAACACACCTTTTATTGGCTTCATTTCCTTACATATTATAACTGCCACTTGCCTACGAATGTTAAATGAAATTACTTCCTTCAAAACGACTTGCATTCAAATCCTTATCTCAGGGTTTCCTTCTATAGGAACAGAACTTAAATCAAATAGAAGGCAAGTGGTGACTTTAAAAATGCTTGTGTAAAAAGGTGTGTCCTGCTGATGGGAACTTTTTTCCCCAATACATAAAAGAACTCAAGATAGCCTACTGGGGGTATGCGACCAAGTGTGATAGAAGCTGTCTCATCTCCTTTCCCTTAGACCTATGAGGCACTAGCTAACAATTAGCTGATGGCAGTCATATGCAAAGCCCCAGCAAGACCAAGAGAAGAACCTCACTATTTTACTAGATTCCAGTGAACCCAGGCCAAATTGCTGACTCATAGAATTGTGAGCAAATGAAATTGTTGTTCTAAGAAATTTATTTTGGGGTGATATGCTACACAGCAATACGTAAGTAATATAAAAGTTGGTACCAGGGGTGGAGAAATGTTGTAACCAAGCCCCAAATAATGCAGTATTGGCTTTAGGGCTGGGTGGTACCTGAAGTTTGGGAAAGCAAGGGGGAAATTATTCCTGAAAAATAGAAAGACAGTAAGGGAACTGCTATAAGAATCTGCACAAAGTCAAGGGTTTTAACATCTCAATTTAGTTCCACTAAATTCAGCCAATTCAGTCCAACTGGACGGGAAGTATTGAAAAAAGATATGTGGGAAAAAAAAAAAAAGAAGTGGATCAGAAGTAAGACTCCCTGAATTCCAGTTTGAGCTTTGCCACTATTTCGCTGTGACCTAAGCCTTTGGTTTCTCATCCGTGAAACAAGAGAGACAATTTCAGCTGCATTATAATCCATCCGAAAGAACATATTTACCTAGCCTTTCAATTACTCCCTCGCTTGCTCAATGGTTCTCTTTGGTGTGTATTTATCTGTTACTACGGTCGAAAGTAAAAATGGAAGTTCAGCCGAAGAGTCGCATGCCTCATGCCTGTTTTTGAAAAATTGCACGGGTTACACTTCTCGTCATTGTATTTGATTATTTTCACAACTGCAGCCCTGGATAGAGCCACATTCTTTTACATCTTAGTGAATAGTAAGATGATTCAAACTTCTCATGTTGGTTCGAACCCAAATAAATGGATCCATTCTTAACTCCTCTCTTTCTCTCACTCCCCACATCTACTTCATACAAGAATCCTGGGGCCCGTGTCCCACTTTCAAAATGGGCCACTTGTGTCATCTCTTCTGTTGCTCCTGCAACACCATCAGCTCTTGCCTGGGCTACAGCAAGAGCCTCCTAAGTAGACCCCTTGCTTCAGCAGTCAAACCCTAGACTCCCTAGACTCACCGCCAACATCCAGCTAGAGCAACACTCCAGATGCAAATCACATCATGACATTCCTCTGCCCAAACGCTGTCATGACCCATCTCACGGAGAGCAGACGTCAATCCTTACCATGACCTCAAAGCCTTCATGACATTGGTTCAAACCCTCTCACACCCTGAATATCCATCTTAAGTAAAACATTTTGTAGCGTCGTTTACTATGCTGAAATAACGTTCGATAACGACATCCTACACACATCTAATTTCTGAAAGCTTGAATATAATTACTACAACACCACAAATGTAATTTAAAGGAGAATTAAAAGGAAAGAAACTTACCCTCCACAGTATGTCATCTGTAAAGCTTGGAAACCACCATAAAAGATGATACTTAAAAAAGTGGTAGCCTGTGCATTATTATAATGAGAAAGTTTGGATTAAAGAGACGTAATTCAGAAGCCGTTTAGTTTAAGAAGTCCAAGAAAAATGAGAAGGCAGGCAGACAGGAGCCTATAAATGAGTGCTCAGGGTGAATAAAAACAGACTAGATTTATTAGCGTGTGCTCAGAGAAAGAAGGCCATAATTAATGACAAATCATCCAAGTGGAGATCATGAAACTGTATGACACTGCAGATGAGCTGAGCCCAATCTATAACGTGAGGGTGAGAACAATCACTCATGCTTTGACACGGAACCGGCTAGTGATAAAGTCACACGGATGGCACATCTTGGTCTTGAAATCTTACTATATATCAAAGCATTTTAGTCACGTGGCTATTGCTGTATAATACTCACCCCAAAACTCATCGGCTTAAAAACGAAGGATTTAATCAACTGTACCCTAACTTAAAAAATAAAATAAAAATAAAAAATAAATGTAAAAAAGAATTTCATGTATTTCATAATTTTGCAGATTGGCTGGGTTATTTCTCTGCTTGTTTCTCCAGGGCCCTCATGAGACTATAATCAGCTGGAAGGTCAGCGGGGTGAGAAGGTCCACGTGGCCTCATTCACCCCTCTGCTGGTTGTGTTGGCTGTTGGCGGGGGTGCCTCTGTTTTCCTCTGTGGGTCTGCTCATCCTCCACAAGATGGACCAGCAAGCCCAGCTTCTTGACACAGCAGTACCGGTACCGCATGCCAAGAGGGCAAAGGCAGAAGCTAACTACCTCATGAAGCCTAGGCTCTAAATTCACACATCCCTTCTGCCACATTCTATTGGTCAAAGCAAGTCACAAGGCCATCCCAGATTTAAGGGGCAGGGAAATAGACTCCACCTCTTTCAGTCCTTGGCACTTTAAAAGACCCTCGAAAGAATATCTATGGATGGGTATTAGGGAATGGAGGATGAAAAAAGAAACATAATATATTCAAGCTTCTATAAAGAGCTCGAGTGGTATAAATTTGGGGACAGTAGCCACAAGAACAACAATAATAATAAATAATAATACAAAACCCTTCTGGGACAAATTTACCATTTGTCAGGTTCTGTTAAAACTATTTGCATGTAACACCTCAATTACTCCTCACAGACATCTGGGGAGACAGGTGCTTTATTATCACTATTCCACATAAGTGGAAATCAGGCACAGAGAAGTTAAGCAATTTTCCCAGTCATGCCACTGGTGGGTGGCAGTGGGAGCGTTTCAAGCCCAACAGTCAAGAGACCATGCTTTTAAAGTCTGCCAATTCCCATAAGGCAAAAGGCAGTCCCCAAATCGCCCCTTACGTACTTTACATGATCTGAAATTCTTATCATTAGGGTACTAAAAATTACAAAATATGTAAAGGGCAACAAACTTTATAAATTAAATTCAATGAGGGGCACCTGGGTGGCTCAGTGGGTTAAAGCCTCTGTCTTCGGCTCAGGTCATGATCTCAGGGTCCTGGGATGGAGCCCTGCATCGGGCTTTCTGCTGAGCAGGGAGCCTGCTTCCTCCTCTCTCTCTGCCTGCCTCTCTGCCTGCTTGTGATCTCTCTCTCTGTCAAATAAATAAATAAAATCTTTAAATAAATAAATAAACAAACAAATAAATAAAATTCAATGAAACTCTAACATTTCTTATAACTGTATTAACTTAATAATTAAAAGGCGATCTCACATCTCCTCATTTACATATTTGCAGTTGGTTTGATGCAGTAACTAAACTGCTTTACTAACACCAGTTACAATGACCTGGCTGTTGAGTAGCACATCTGGAAGAGAATGCTTGGTAAATGTTTCAGTACTTTCAAGACAATGTTTTTATTGCATTTTAATTTGGGAGAAATAGACTAATTTATAGTGTGTGCATATAGTTTCTTGTTTTAAAAAGTTAACATTATTGGGCGCCTAGGTGGCTCAGTTGGTTAAGCATCTGCCTTCGATTCAGGTCATGATCTCAGGGTCCTGGGATGGAACCCTGGGTTGGGCTCCCTGCTTAGCATGGAATCTTCATCCTGTCCCTTTCCCCCTCCTCCCAGCTCATGCTCTCTCTCTCTCTCTCTTTCTCTCTCTCAAATAAATAATCTTAAAAAAAAGTGAACATTATTATGTAGCAAAGTACTACTAATTTCTATTTGCAGTAGGTTTTGAACATGAGGGCATTAAAAAATCACTAAGCACGTGGTGGTACAATTATCCATTTCATATATGTGCCTTACATACTGCAAGACGCTTGGTGTCCTCGTTCATGCCCCCTAAACTCCAGTAGTGCCCGCCACTCATTGTGATAACCAAATCACTCCATGAATATTCAAAGCTCCCTGTGTCTGGTACCACACCCACTGGAACTGTTACTCTGTAGAGTGGGGCCCCCCACCTCTTTGATCTCATCTCTCTCCTTTCTCCCCTTGGCTCACTCTTCTCCAAGCACACTGATTTCTTTGCTGTCCTTCAAACATGCTAATCACACTCCCCTTTTAGGGTCTTTGCATCTCTGTTTACCTTAGCTTGGGATGTTCTTCCCTCCTATGGTGCAATTGCTCGCTTTCTCCAGGTCCCCAGTTAAGTGCCCAATTATCAGTGAAGTCTCACCTAACCACTCACCTAACCGTATGAATTGTCAACAGGACATTCTCCGCCCAAAGCAGAACTCCTGCCTTCTACATTATCCTCTTTACTTATTCCTTACTGTATTTAGTAGGGCAGGATAGCAGGAGAGCATTGCGATTCAGCATGCCATCTCTAAAATTAGATGGTGCACATTTGAAACACTGCCACTTGCTAGCTGTGTGACATCGGGCAAGTTACTTAACTCTATGTGCTTCATGCTTCTAGTCTGTTAAATGGGAATGATAATAATAGAATCCATCAAAAAAGGTTATTTGAAGGCCAAATGATTTAATCATGTAAAATAGCTAGAGCGGTGCTCAGCACACAAATAGCAAACACTTTTCTGTTATGACTATCTTACACAGTATGTTCACTGATCACCTTCTTTGCTATCAAGTAAGCTCCAGGAGAGCAGGGCTTTGGTGTAATACTTTATCTTCAGGGCCTAGAGTGGGCCCGGAACATAGTAGTACTTAATGAGTATTGAGTGGATTGTTGAATTAGTTAATTGTAAAAATGATTTTCCACATTTGGGTAGTTTATTTTTTTTTAATAATTTAAAAATCTTTTTCATATTGAACTAAACCTTCATGAAAGAAGGTAGGGATTATTTTCTGCTTGGAAACTGGTGCTGATAAACACTAGGTAACTTGCACAAAGTCCTCCTATTATTAAGCCATGGACTTTGAAATCAAACTCCCATTTTCTGACTCCTCTCCTTTCCTCTCTAGCAGTTACTGTGGCAATTCTTTCTTAAAATGCTAGCAATGTCTGTGGGAGTCAATCCTTACTAGCTGAAAGGAAAAACCTAGGATATATTTATGTTTTCAGAAGTACACCATTGAGCAGCGAGGATATGTGCATATATATATTTTAGGACTAATCATAAATTGAGTTGTTTCCCCTTGAATTACATCCCAGACAGTAGCTGTTGCATGATCTAATTCCGATCACCTACTTTTGGTGGGGACAGGAGTATGAGGTTGGATGTTTGATTATGATTCTCTGCAGAATCACAAGTTTTAAAAACCTTCTGTAAAGTATGCATTTGCCAAAGTGGCTTTTGAAATCTGGAGTAATCCTTTATAATCATTTCATTCACAGAATTAAAAAAAAGAGATATGTTAAGAGTCCTCTGCTGTGTCTTGGTAGGGATGGTGTTGGATAAGGACAATAAACACATTTCTCATAGAAACTGATGTATGATCATGCTTAAATACTGGACATACAAACTCAATTTTTAACATGCTCTTTTTCTTAAGAATTATTGCAAAATCAAAACACCACTGCCTCATTTTGCTTTCATCAACATAATCCCCATATTTGTGTCATTTGGCAATTCCTCCCATTAAACTGTTTTCAATTTTTTAAAAACATTACCATTTCTCCACTGATAGGAATAACCTATATTAAAGTACTCAGTTCTACTATGTGACAGAAAGGGAGAAAGATGAAATGGGTTCTCAGTAGCCCCTATCTAGTATACAATCTTGACTAAGCCAATTATCTCAATTTCAGTTTTCTTATCTGGAAAATGACAATATTTACAGTGTATGTTCTGCGCGCTTTTCAGAATACTTATGTGACTAATACAAATAAGAACCTCAGCTCTCTCTCATTGAGACTCTCCTACAAGTCAGACAATGCATTAGGTGTTTGCAGATAGGTTCTCATTTAATCAATGAGATAGCTTTGTGGGATTGGCTCCATATTTTCCTTCTACAGATGGAAAAACAGTTCTGTGTGTCCAAAGATAAGCTTTTCCCAATAACAACGAAATGTGCTTTTACCACGATGCTTAATCGTCCCTAAAATAAATGCACTTTTCAACTACCACGTGTTATTAAGACAACGTATGTTATTAGAAAGAGGGGGAAAAATGTCCAAGTGTAGAGAAAATAGCAACTCTTTCCAAAATGAAGAAGAAAAGAGTTGTCTTACCTCGTAAGTGCTGGTGATGCCGGATCTGTAGAACACGGGAAGAAAGAGCTCTGATGTGAGGATGATGACAAACGCATATGCAATGAAGAAGAGCACAAAAGATGCCCCAAAGCGGTACACCTCAGAGGGAGCCCCGAGGACAGTGACAGCTGACATGAAGCTGGCCGTCAGCGATAACGCTACAGGACCAAAGCTCATCTGCCTTCCCCCAACCAGGAACTCCCTTGAAGTTGCCTTTTTCCTCTCCTTAATAGCAAAGAACACCCCAATTCCAGAGGAAATGACAAAGAGGGCTGCAAATACAACATAATCCCAAACTGCGAAGCTCTTTGCCTCCATGCTGGGAAGTATGGCACCAGAGAGTTGCTTTCAGCCAGGTCTCGGGGAGAAGTTGTTTCCAAAAGCAAAGCTCAGGGCAGGAGATGTTTTGCCAAGAGAGGAGACTGTGATTTTATGAAGAGACTGATGACCACGGGCACTTGACTGGATCTTCAGACACCAAGTTGTACTCAGGGAAGACCTCAGAGGTTTACTACAAAGAAGAATCTGTTCGTGGTATTGGTACCAGCAGATGAGAATTTGAAATCTGACCCGGCCAGGAGCTGTCTGTTCCCCAGAGAAGGAATTTAGATGTGTTCTGAAATTAATAACCATGGGGGTAGAATGGACTTGCCAGATAACATGCTCTTTTATCTTCTAGATTTTTTTGATTTAAGGTTAAACATTACTGGGGAAAAAAATGGAAGTGAGACAAGTTGATCATCTCAGCATTTTTAATTAGTGAAATGGAATCTACACTACGCAACATCACTCTCAAGGGTGTCTTTTCCTGAGT
>CM052815.1:27166621-27189121 GCA_028533885.1 Nasua narica | reverse complement strand
TATCAAGTTCCCAAATTCATTGTAGCTAATTGTGACTGTGGTTAAAACTTTATTCACTCATTCATATACACTTAATAAACGTGAGGGGATGGTGACTCAAACTTTTAAGAGGCAAATTTCAAAGTCCAGCAGATAATGTTATTTAAAACAGACTATTGGCACCACACATCTACAGTAAACAAGTAGAACATTTGAAAGGAAGGGTACCCCAGTTGGAAGGGTAACTGAGCATGAGGATCAAGGTCCTTCAGTAATTGCCCTTAAGTACCAAGCAACCCCTCCATTATAGAACAGCAACTTTTTGTGCTAAATAAGCATAAAGGAAAAACATTTCTTGTTTAGTTCAGGTTTCTAGGCCTTGAAATAGAACTTTTGAATAAGTATGAAAAGGGGACAGAATCTGCTATGTGTCTGACACGTTCATGTATCATCTTGGTCCTTATATGGCTCTACAAATCTAAAAAAAAAATGTTTTAAATTAAAAACTAGTAAGAATCTGTAAAAAATTAGTGTCAACAGTCCCATTTTACAAATGGAAAAAAAGAGTCCAGACAAGTGCCTTGTCCAAGGTCAAGAGCAAATTCATACAGATCCTGGGAAGTGGTTTTAGACTAAAATATAACCTGGATAACTCCAAAATCTTTGTACTGATGTACAAAGACATTTTTTTGTTTTAAATTTTTATTTAATTTCTAGTTAGTTAACATACAGTGTAACATTGGTTTCAGAAGTAGGATTTAGTGATTCATCACTTACATACAACACCCAGTGCTCATCACAAGTGCCCCCCTTGATACCCATCACCCTTTAGCCCATCCCCCAGCCACCTCCCCTCCAGTGACTCTCAGTTCGTTCTCTGTATTTAAGAGTCTCTTACAGTTTGCCTCCCTCTCTCTCTCTTTTTTTTTCCAACCTCCCTCTATGTTCATCTGCTTTGTTCCTTAAATTCCACATACGAGTGACATTGGAGTGATATTTGTCTTTGACTGACTTACTTTGCTTAGCATAATGCAGTCCAGATCTATCCATGTTGTTGCAAATGGTAAGATTTCATCCTTTTTTTTTTTTTTTTTTTTACAGCTGAGTGACATTCCATTGTATATATGTTACAAAGACATCTTTGGCTTACTCACTCTCCAGCTTTAATGGAGAGACTTTCTAAAAGTACTGAAGGGGTGCCTGAATAGTTCAGTTGGTTAAGCATCCAACTCTTGATTTTGGTGCAGGTCATGATCTCAGGGTCATGAGATCAAGTGCCATGTTAGGCTCTGTGCCAGGCGTGGAGCCTGCCTAAGATTCTCTATCTCCCTCTCCCTCTGCCCCTCCCATTCTCACATACTCATGCACACATGTGCTCTCTCTCTCCCTCTCTCTAAAAAAAATGTATTGAAGAAAAATCTAGGTTTTTCTATCCTGTCGATCTGAGCAGTGAAAATTAACACAACTCCAGGGAAATAGAGCAGTGATAACCAAGGTCCCTTGTGTCCTATAATGCTGTCATCTTCTCAAGTACCTTATCAATCCATCGATCCATCAATCAAAATATCAGTTGAGAGGCGCCTGGGTGGCTCAGTGGGTTAAAGCCTCTGCCTTCAGCTCAGGTCATGGTCTCAGGGTCCTGGGATTGAGCCCCGCATCAGGCTCTCTGCTGAGCAGGGAGCCTGCTTCCTCCTCTCTCTCTGCCTGCCTCTCTGCCTACTTGTGATCTCTCTGTGTCAAATAAATAAATAAAATCTTTTAAAAAAAGTTAAATAAAATATCAATTGAATTCAAACAAATTGTAATACTAAGTGATTTTATTTAGTCAGACTCTTCGGAAATACATTCAAACAATACAATATAGTTGTATTGTTGTAAAATTATACAATTATACAATACAGTATAATTTTATCAGTTACTGTGGAAACTCCTTTGTTTCTTATTTTCTATCCATTCCAGGGTTCTTCATGCCACCCCTGCCACCACTAGACACCACTATGATTGAAGGGCTTTTGTGTATTTCCTGGACATTTGTCATCACTGGGAATATACAACCAAATATGTCCTAGCCTCAAAGGCGACATCAAGAGAAAACTGCGAAAATGTGCAATGGTAAAAACAACATAGAGTTTTTTCAACAGTGACACGTTTGAGGCCATGATGTGGGTGACTATATTCTTATTTATTTAGTGATGAATCAAAGACATCATTATCTTCCTTTATTAGAGACTAAGATGGTCACGTGGAGGTCCATCCACACTGGTCAGAGGGCACTCACTCTTCAAGTGCAGAGTCTCTCTGTAATATTTGTGTGTGTCTTTTAGGAGTCTAGTCTAAGCAATAATTCTTAGAAATTCTATTCTAATTCTACATTTTCTAATGATATCCTAAGACTTTATTCCTCACCAGGTTAAGTTGCCAGGCCTTGGATTATTTTATTTTGGTTCATGACACGCAAAAAAACTTCCTCCTAGAAAGAATTCTCATCAGGATTCAGGTTTTTCAGGTACCTGTTTCAATATTGTTTACATTAATGAGAAATGCTTCCTGTTACATTGAAAGCAGAAAGGTGAATTCAAGTCTCATCGCACTCAATTACCAAATTTTTTCACCTTTATCAAGGTCAAAAAGCGATGAAAAGTGCTCTCTGTCTTTCTCCATCATGAAACTCAGGATAGTGGCTAAGTTATACACGGACGTGATGGGCAATGGGGCAGGGGAAAGTTAGAATAAGCTGGGGCAATTTGCCAGGCTAGCTTTCTGCAGGCATTCTAGAGACATACCCATACAAGTCCCATATAAAGATTTTTAGTGGGACCTCCTTTGCTGGGAGCCTTGAATTTATTTTATTTCATTTGTATCTTCTTTTTATTGAGGCTTGTTCTTGGCGGCTCTGTTTATGGTTTTCAGATAATTTAACAAACATAAATGTAAGAGCCAATTAATAGTTACATACACATGTGTCAGTAAGTGGAGGGTCTTATTATTAATAATGAAGACCAGAGGATTCGAGCCAGAGGTAGGCTTACATTTTTGCTCAGCCATTTATAAATTTATCACCCTAAACAAGTTATTTAATTTCTTCGACACTCAATCTCTCCTCTTTGAAATAGAAATAAGAGCCTTTTCACCACACTGCTGTGAATGTTCGAGATATGTGTCATAGAAAGTTTGCACGTCGGAGGAACTTCAAAACTGAGGTCTGTCACATCTCTATTAGTGATCACTGTCATGCTTCAACATATGCACCAGACGCTTTCAACACTATTCTGGAAAGAACAAAGACAACAGGAAAACAAGGAATAAATATAGTTTCACTTGTAAATATTTATTTCCTGATCCAAGGGGACAAAAGTCAGAAGAATGTTCTTGTAAATGCGATAAAAATTCTAGCTCAGCTGAAATCTGTCAGCTGCAGCTAACTTTGTGATTCTGTAGGTAGTTGCAGACATCATAGCTTCTAAGTCACTTGTCACTTTTGCACTCTAGATGAGCAAGAGTATGGCCCCTTTTAAAAATGTTTTAAGCTTTTCCAAATCAGCATTATTTCAGTTTCTCCATGAAGCAAAAATGTTATGGAATATCACAACAACTAGGACTTAGGGAAGAATGTGTAAGAAAGCACATTTACAAGCAATTTTGCTGTGCACTATGTTTTAAAATTCTTGAGGATTAGAAAAAAGGGTTTTTGGAAAAACACAGTATCAGTGTCCTTGCAGGAAAAAAAATGGGTTCAAGAAACCGTCTCATGGAAACCAAGACAAATCGTTACCCTTTCTATAGGGGATAATCAGTTGGGCACTGGAAAGTGAGAATAAATTCAGCTAATTTCCTGTGACTGCTTCAGGCAACTTTTAGGCCAGTCATTGGTACTTTGTTTCTGATCACAAGAGGTTCCAGAATGTTCTGGTTTCCAGCCCCCACTCTCTGGCGGTGTCCCCACTGGAAGAATGCATGAGATGGAGAAGGGGCCCATCCTCCAACATCTTGTGAAAAAGCACCCTCCCACGCAGCATTCCCACCCAGGTGGAGGAAAACCTACACACTGCAACTGATATGCTTTGATGCTCTGTTAAACTTGACTTCTTGATGCGTTTATTTTTAGTAACCAAAGAATGAAAATGCCTCCATTTCCAAGGCCATTAAGGTCAACCTCATTGTCAAAGGGGGAAAGATAGAACAAGTACATCTCAGGATACCTAATAATAGAAACATTTATGTTTGATTTTGCCTATGTATTAAATTTAGGAGCTCTTAGATGATGTATTCATGAGGATCAATTGACTCTGTTCCTACTCAGTATGAAAAATTCAATTTTTAGAAAGCATAGCTGTCTGTCCATTTATTGTATGCCTGACATTTTCTCTCCCTAAGAAAGAGAGGTCTTATACTTGATTAAAGGGTTCTGGTCTTGAGTAGCCACTGAACTTGCAAATCTGGCATGAAATTAAGAAAAAAAATAAGTGAAAAAGAAGGAGGGAGGAGAGGGCTTTTAAAAATCAACTAGTATGACCTTGTAAGGCAGAAGTGTTTACGTTTATGAAGACCAAGTATCATGGTAAACACATCATGGCTTTTGTCAAATCTGGATTCTTTTCCAAGCTCTGTTCCACACTACAAGTTTGAAGTTATGAAAATTGAGATTTGGTTCCCTTAGCTGTAAAAGAGGAACAACACGTTGAAATGTAATTGTGAGGATTAAGTAAGGCAATGCCTATAAAGTAGTTAATTAATAGTAGGAGTAGTATTATGGTCATATGGATAAGATAATTAGTACCAGACATACAAGTGAGGTTCAATAAATGATAACTCAATACTTTGTATAACTACTTACTACTGAAGATACAAAGTTATAACACAACAATTTACAAAAATCTTACAAGAAAACCTTAATTTCAATAAAATTTTTAAAATTTTACTTACCAATTTTTTGCTAAGAGAATAGGGGACTATTTTTCCTTGGAGTAAAGATCTATTTTTGGACTTTGGTATT
This sequence comes from Nasua narica, assembly GCA_028533885.1. NCBI lineage: Eukaryota > Metazoa > Chordata > Mammalia > Carnivora > Procyonidae > Nasua > Nasua narica. Next base: position 27,184,149 of record CM052815.1, on the reverse strand, counting down.
TTGTTAATCATTTTATCTAGTAATAAGATACTGCTGTCTATCTATGCCAAAGTTCACAGGTCCACAAGTGTAAACACAAACTTAGCTGAAGTTCTGTGAGTTCATGACTTGTAAAGTTCTATAAAGGGAACAGTCACCGAGTGTGAAGGAAAAATAATACTACTTCTTAGAATAAAAATGACATTTCCAATAATTTTTAGGATCTGAATCATCTTGAATGAAACCTTTATATAAGTTGATTTCACAACCCCTACTTCCCAGGAATTAAAGGCTCATCGAAGAAGCATATTATGTAAGCTTGTTTTCAAGTCTATCCCATGGGAAAGAACCTACAGAATGGATAAGAAAAGAAATGAAATGCAAATTTGTGGACCACCTATTTACTATGTGCCAGTCAGAGGGCTATGCACCACCTAATGAACTCAAATACAGGCATACTTTATTTGGCACTTTGCTTTATTGTGCTTCATAGATATTATATTTTTTACAAATTGAAGGTTTTTGGCAACCTTGCATCAAACAAGTCCATAGACACCATTTTTCCAACAACATTTGCTCACTTCATATCTCTGCATCCTATTTAGGTATTTCTTGCAGTATTTCAAACTTTTTCATTATTATCATATTTATCACGATGATCTGTGATCAGTGATCTTTGACATTGCTATCGTAATTGATTTAGGGCACCACGTATATAGCCCATATAAGGCAAGCTTAACTGATAAATGTATGTTCTGACCGCTCTACTGACTGGCCATTCCTCCATCTCTCCCTCTCTCCTCTCTCCTCAGGCCTCCTTATTCCATGAGACACAACAATATTGAAATGAGGCCAATTAACCCTGCAATGGCCTCCAACTGTTCAAGTGAAAGGAAAAGCCATACTTTTAATCAAACTACAGAAATGATAAAGCTTAGTGAGGAAGGATGTCAAAAGCGAGGGTAGGCCAAAAGCTAGGCCTCTTGCACCAGTCAGCCAAGGTGTGAATGGAAAGGATAAATTCTTAAAAGAAATTAGAAGTCCTACTCCAGTGAATGCATGAATGATAAAAAAGCAAAACAGCTTTATTGCTGACATGAGAAAGTTTTAGTCATCTAGATAGAAGATTAAACCAGCCATAACATTCCCTTAAGCCAAAGCCTAAGCCAGAGCAAGGCCCTAGCTCTGTTTAGTTCTACAAAGGCTGAGAGTGGAAGCTGCAGAAGAAAAATTTGAAGCTAGCAGAGGCTGGCTCATGAGGTTTAAACAAGACATCTCCATGATATAAAAGTGCTTGACGAAGCAGCAGGTGCTGATGTAGAAAGCTGCAGCAAGTCACCTGAAGATCTAGCTAAGATAATCATGAAAGTGGCTATGCTAAACAACATATTTTCAATGTAGACACAACAGCCTCTATGCTAAACAACATATTTTCAATGTAGACACAACAGCCTCATATTGGAAGGAGATGCCATCTAGGACTTTCATAGCTAGAGAAGAGAAGGCAATGCCTCACTTCAAAGCTTCAAAGGACAGGTTGACTCTCTTGTTAGGGGCTGGTGATGTTATGTTGAAGCCAATACTCATTTACCATCCCAAAAATCCTAGGGCTTTTAAGAATAATGCCAAATCTCCTCTGTCTGTGCTCTGTAATTTGAAAAACAAAGCCTAGATGATAGCACGTCTGTTTATGACATGGTTTACTGAATATTTTAAATCCACTCTTAAGATGTAGTGCTCAGAAAAAAAGATTCCATTCACAATAGTACTGTTTATTGACGATGCACCTGGTCACCCGAGAGCTCTGATAGAGATGTACAGCAAGATTAAAGTTGTTTTCTTGCCTGCTAACACATCCATTCTGTAACCTATAGATCAAGCAGTAATTTCACCTTTTGAGTATTGTTATGTATTTATGTATTTATTTACTTATAAAGATTTTATTTATTTGACAGATAGAGATACAGCCAGAGAGGGAACACAAGCATGGGGAGTGAGAGGGGAAGAAGCAGGCTCCCTGCTCAGATGCGGGGCTTGATCTCAGGGCCCTGGGATCATGACCTGAGCCAAAGGCAGATGTTTAACAACTGAGCCACCCAGGTGTCCCTTGAGTCTTATTATTTAAGGAATAGATTTCATAAGGTTATAGCTGCCGTAGAAAGTGAGTCCTGTGATGGATCTGGGCAAAGTAATCTGAAAACTTGCTGGAAAAGATTCACCATTCTAGATGCCATTATGAATATTTATGATTCATGAGAAGAACTGAAAATATCTACATTGACAGGAGTTTAGAAGAAGTGGATTCCAACACTTATGGTTGACTTGGGGGTTTCAAGACTTCAGTGGAGGGGTAATTGTGAATATGGTGGAAATAGCAACAGAACTAGAATTAGATGTGGAGCCTGAAGAGGTGACTGAATTGTTGCATCTCATGATCAAATTTGAATAGATGAAAAGTTGCTTCTAATGGTTGAGAAGCAACTCATCTAATGGATGAGTAAAGAAAGTGGTTTCTTGAGATGGAACCTACTCCTGGAGAAGATGCTGTGAAGATTGTCGAAATGACAAGATTTAGAATATTACGCAAACTTAGTTGATAAAGCAGTGACAGGGTTGGAGAAGATTAACTCCAATTTTGAAAGAATTCTAATGTGGTTCAAGTCTACCAAATAGCATCTCATGCTACAGAGAAATTGTTAATGAAAGGAGGAGTCTGTCAATGTGGGAAACTTCACTGCCTTGTTTTTTAACATGTCCACAGCCACCTCAACCTTCGGCAACCACCACCCTGATCAGTCAGCAGCCATCAATATTGAGGCAAAACCCTCCTCCACAAAAAAAAAAAAATAGGACTTACTGAAAGCTCAGATGATGGTCAGCATTTTTTAGCAATAAAGCATTTTAATTAAGGTATGTACACTCCCATTTTTAGACATAATAGACTAAAGTTTTATATAAACATAACTTTTAAATGCATAGAGAAAACCAAAAAATTCATTTGACTTGCTTCATTGAAATATTTGCTCTATTGCAGTGGTTTGGAACTGAACCTGGCTCACTGATAGCAATGGGGATGATGGGGCTCTAAAACAATAGAAACTAGGAGACAGACTTAATTGCCAGAAACTAGGATGTTATATTCATTATAACAAATGGCAAGATCAGGGTGGCAATCAGGGGGTCTTAAACCAATGAGAGTTGTGGAGATAGTAAATAGAACAGAGTGTCCCTAAGGGCACTGATACCTGGAGACCTGAGGTAGCAGCATGTTCCCCAAAGTCTGAATTATAGAGTTCACCGTGTTCATGAACTCACCTGGTGGCCATGTCCTCAACCCATGAATGTATACTAGTGATTGACATCTTTGGCAATTGGAGTAACCCCCACACTGGGTCCTTTGCCTATGGGGTAATTGCTGGCACAGTGGAGAAATCAAGTGGAAAACCTCTGAAACTGCCTCCCACGCCTGGCCAAGATAGCAAATCAAAAACAACATCAAAGCCCAGAGGAGATGGTAGAAAGATTAACGCATTATAAGATTTAAAGAAACAGGAGTGAGAGCCCTTCTCATAGGGCTCTCATGGAACAGGGTTCTGTTCCATCTGCTAGTCTGGGCTCCCATAAAATCCAAGTGGATCCTGGACAATGGTGCAGACTACAGCACACTCAACCAAGGAGTAGCCACAAACACATGTCAAACAAGATTTTTTTTCTATCATAGATTGATGTAGTATGGTTTTCAATAAATGGTCTGTGACCATTAATTTCATAACTGTTCCTTCCTATTGAAATACGATTAAAGATCAGAAACAGTTGATTTTCACAATAAGTAGTTGATAATAGATTCAACAATTTTAGCGCAGGGTTATGTTACCTTTCCTTCTTTCTGTCATAATATGGTGAAGAAATCTGAGCTATCCAGACCTTCGGAATATCATACTGCTCTTGTACATCTTTGGCATCGTGCTGTTTGACCAGAATAAGCTAGAGGGGACTAACATGCAAAAATCTTTAAGACATAAGCACTGCAGGGGCGAGTAGATAAATCTTACAAGTATTGAGAGACCTGCCACTTCAGTGTTTCAGTGAAACATTTTAGGGGACCAGAAATAAGCGATGTATCATGATATTTCCTTAAAGTAGAAGACAAATTATGCATCTTGCATCCTCTTTCACAAAGAAATCCAATTTTGGAAGTTTCTCTTTTTCTGGAGACAACTCGTTTTACACCCAGGAATACTGGTCTGGACTCTATGTTGGGTGCCATGGAAGGATGTCATCTTTGATTGGGATGAAGAAAAAGGAAAGGTTCTGCCACAGATCAAGCTGCAGTACAAGTTAACCAGCCGTTTGGGTCACATGATGTGGCAGAATCTGTGGTTTTGAAGATGTTGTGTAAAAAGATGCACTGATGAATTTATGCCAGATCCCAGTGGGAGAATCAGTAAGTAGATTGCTGGGTCTGGACTCTGGTAGAGACACAAAGGTTGGCCTCAAGTGTCCAAGTGACCATATTTTTTTTAAAACGTCCATACCACCCAGAGTGATCTACAGTTTTAATGCAATTCCTATCAAAACACCAACAACATTTTTCACAGAACTAGGAAAAAGAATACTAAAATATGTATGGAACCACAAAAGACCCTGAATAACCAAAGCAATCTTGATAAAGAACAAAGCTGGAGGTATCACAGTCTTAAATTTTAAGATGTACTGCAAAGCTGTAGTAATTGAAACAAAAATAGACATATAGGTCAACGGAACAGAAAAAAGAGCCCAGAAATAATCCCATGTTTTTATGGTCAGTTAATCTATGACAAAAGAGGCAAAAACATAGAATGGGGAGAAGGCAGTCTCTTCAATAAATGGTGCTGGGAAAACTGGACAGCTACATATACAGGAATGACACTGGACCACTTTCTTGCACCATTCACAAAAATAAACTCAAAATGGATAAGACTTCAGTGTGAGGCCTGAAACCGTAAAACTCCTAGAAGAGAGCACAGATAGTAATTTTTTAGACATCACTGTAGCAATATTTTTCTAAGTACATCTCCTGAGGCAAGGGAAACAAAATCAAAAATAACTATTGGGACTATATTGAAATAAAAAGCTTCTGCACAGCAAAGGAAACCATCAACGGGACTTCCCCTCATGAACTGGCTCCTGTTAGACGGACTGAATCATAAAACCACCCAGTGGTTGCAGTAGAAATCCATCGTATGGTAGGAATTTTTAATGCAGGATTGAGCATTAAACCGAGCTGAAGGGAACCAAGCTCGGTTTCAAGATGGGTCTAGTTGGTATATGAGCGGAAGACAAAAACAGGCCGTGGCTACAATACAGCTTCACACAGGGTGGCCTCCAGAAGAGCAATGCTGCTCAAGTAGATCCATAAACCACTGGGAGGCAAGTTGATTATTGAGGGTCCCTTCCAACTTGGAAGGCCCAGTGATTTGTTCTCAGAATGGATATTTAATCTAAGTGTGGATTTTTCTTTCCTGCCCACAGACAGTACCACCCCAGAGAGGAAAACTGCCTTCTTTCCTTGACTTAAATTCACATAAACTTGCACTAGAGCCTGTAATGTGGAACAGATCTTACTAAAGTTTTGGGGGAAGATAGAGGTGGGGAGACTGTCCACATCACCACAATGAAAACAACTTGAAACTTAATGCAAGCCATCCCTGCTCTTAAAGTGGCTGTTTTTGTTTTGTTTTGTTGCCATTTTATACTTTGGTTATTCGTTCCCTCTTCTTCTCCTCCTCCTCTCTCCTCTCCCCTGCCCTCCCCTCCCCTCTCTCTTTTACTCTGCTAGAGCTAAATCTATCAACCAACTAATCAGATACAAACTCTCCTGGGACGCCTGGGTGGCTCAGTTGGCTAAGCGTCCAGAGTCTTGATTTTGGCTCAGTTCATGATCTCAGGGTCATGAAATCAAGCCCCATGTAGGGCTCTGCGCTACACATGGAGCCTGCTTAAGGTTCTCTCTCCCTCCGTCCCTCCTCCATCTGTCTCTTAAAAAAAAAAAAAATCATCCTATTTTCTTCTTCAGAGTAATGCAGCTCTTTTTTAGCTCCTACCCCCTAACCCAGTTTTGGGCCTCCCATTGACCAATATAAAATACAAAGGAAGCTTTGAATCAATGCTGTTAAGAGTCCAGTGGTTGTCTTGTATGGAAGCCAGGCTGTTTGATCTTTTGGATACAGATATAATAAAGTCCATATTGATGATGCTGTAAACAAAATTGTTGACCTCAATTTGTTAGGAAATATAAACGAATATGAAATTTAATTATATGCTATTCGGATTCCTGATTAGGTGTACCTGGTATTCATATTTCCTAAAATGTAACATTATAAAATCTGGACATAAACTTACTTGCATGAGGTCAAAATTTGCTACAATTGATATATTTCAAATCATCCAGAGAGGAAAGACCCATGGTTGGGTTTTGGAAGACCTGGTTCAAATTCTACCAATGTGCCAGTGCCTTAGTTCATCTTCTACAAATGAAAATACATGAATAATAATGTCAGCCCTTCCTTTCTCATGACACTGATACGATATCTAAACAAGAGAATTAACCTAAAAGTGAGAAACTGAAGGATTTCAGTTCACTAATTTTTTAAAGATCTTAATAAGACTTCCATATTCACAGATATTATTAAAACAATACACACACATATGGACATGTTCTATGTATATGTAATCTCCATATTCTAAATTATTGGTGGTGAAGGTTTTTTGGAGCCAGTAGTTCTTACTCAGGGATTAGTCAACTATGGTCCTCCAGCCAAATTTAACCCTCGTTTGATTTGCCGGCTTTATAAATACAATGTTACTGGAACACAGCCCTGCCCACTCATTCACTGTTGTCTTAGATGCTTTCTTGCCACAATGACAAAGTTAATTAGGGCAACAAAGGCTTATGGCCCGCAGAGCCCAAAATATTTACTGTATGTTCATTTTCAGAACAAGTTTGCCAATCTCTGCTCTAGATACTAGAAAGGCAGGGTGTATGCTATTAAAAATATTTACACTGTGGTCTAATCTGTGCCATGGAATGCTATGCAATTTTCCTAATCATTCCAGCTAAAAACAAGTTTATTTCATCACATCACTATTTTGGATGGAGGAGTTTTAAGGCTTGGATGAAGCAAACCATTGTTCTCTTTACTTTACTTCTGCTGCTCATGAAACATGGAACATGGGAATTTTCAAAATGTTTTGCATGTCTCTCTCAGAAATTACAGAAAATACAAGGAAGTATTCGTCCCCTTCGTGCTTAACAGGAGATCATTACTGTGAAATCACAGCAAGATAAATGTGTATATCTCTAACCACTATCACATTTATTTGTAAGATGACTACTTCTTTTTGCAGTGTGCCTATTAACAAAGGGGTAGAAGAAGTTTGTGTATCTGCCAGAGCTTAGAAATGAATGAGGGTCTTAGTCACTGAGGAAGTGTAGTAAACCCATCCTCTTGCTTATGCTTTAGAAAAAGGAGCTAGTTGTCGTTGTTTCTTTAACCAACATGCTATAACTTGATGAAAGGTAAAAGCCATGGACAGAAGAAAGACAATTTATACTTCACAAGTAATTTGAAGTCATGTAATTCCTAGAATTTAGGTTTTATTAAAAAACAACTTCTGATCAGAAACAAAAGATAGGACAGATGCACATTGACATTTGGAATTCAAGTGTAATCCCAAATTTGTAATTGGACAAATCCATCAAATCTCTGATCTTTCAACTCTGCCTAATTTGGGACTTTCCCTGAGAGCAACGGTTATCTATTAGAAAGAATATTACACACAAAGAACCTGCAGACCAGTGATCTAGTGATCTGCTTTTGGCACATCAACTTCTATGATACGGTGCTGTCTATAAAAAGGGCTAATTATAACTCAAAACTTTGAGGCTCACATAAAATTCGATCTGTAAACAGAGTTTGAAAAGTTGGATTTGGTCAAGGTGATGGAGAATTAGTAGAATCAGACTGTTACTGTTATAACACCTGGAATGACTAGACACACTTGAGTACAAACTCTGACTTTACTATTTACTAGTTTTGTAACACTGAGCAAGTTACTTCGCCTCATTAGGACTTTTTTCCTCATCTGTAAAGTACAAATTTTAGTAGTTACCACAGGTATATGCAGCTTAAATGAAATTAACATACGGAAAGTGCTTACCCAATGTTTGATGCATGATAAGCATTTAATATATACTAGCTGTTAGAGTAATTATTATTACACAAGCCTTTCATCGTAGATACCTATTATGCTTAACTAATAGCTCATGCTAGGACTCTTTCGTACCAGATATCAACTGCCATTCTTCTTATCAGTTTGGCTAGAAGTTGGAAAATTAGTATCTTGTAGCAAATTATATATTATTGTGCCAAGAAAGTTGTAAACTGATTTCTAAACTTTTTTTTCATTTCATTCTCTGTCAATAAAAAATCTACATCACCCTTCTGGGACATGAGGGTAACTCGGTCAGTTAAGTGTCTGACTCTTGATTTCAGCTCAGGTCATGATCTTGGGGTTGTGTGATCGAGCCCTGCATCAGGCTCTACGCTGGGCAGGGACCCCGCTTAAGGTTGTCTCTTTTCCTCTCTCTCTGCCCTTCCCCTTCTACTGCACCTGCCCATGGGCTCCCTCGCTCTCTCTCAAAACAAAACAAAACAAAACAAAATTCCATCACATTTCTAATATAGGTATATTTTGTCTACTTATAAATTATTTACATGTATTAATATATTATGCCATTTTAAAGGATATTGAAACATAAACATTTAAGAGGAGATACAAGATATAAATTTATAGATTAAGATATTAATTATTAAAATTAGTATATTAAGATATATATTTATACAATATATTTAAGGATATTATATGCATTAGATGAAGAAGAAATAAGATATATAGATATTAGATATATCATATATGCTATACAGGCAGACATATATATATATATGCTTATGTGTATATAATAAGTATATGTATTATTCCTTACTATTTTTCCTGTATCCAAGTTTTTTCACTGGTGAAAAAACTCCCCTTTGCAGACTACTGTATGAGTCATTCAGGAAAGAAAATCATGGGTACACCTGACGGTGAGTGTTCCAGGGTTCGACAGGGTTTGAACTAACATGTATTTCATGAGCTATAATAATTAACAAACATTGAATATTAAGTATTTTCAGGCACAGTGCTAAGCCAATTACATATATTCTACTGTAATCCATATAACCACTCTCTGAGGTAGATACTAATGTTATTCTTCGTTTTATGAATGAGGAATATGAGAATAAGGAGGTTAGTTAACCAGTCCAAAGTTCCTATCTAAGGAAGCAATAGAATGATGCTTTACAACCACATATCCCTCCAATAACCAGTGCCCTTCCCCCTGGTAAAATCATAATAATGATAATTACTACCTTCATTATTTTTAAATGAATTAAATTCACTAATGTTATGTGCCAGAACTTTACTAAGGGCTGCTCATAGGTAACAAGATAAAACTATGCGCACAGCAAACCCTTTGGTAAGTAAGTCACACTGGAGAAAGTGAAAACCTAAGGATATATGTTAGTAGAAGTTCAAAGAAAGAGAGAGAATAAGAGAGACAGAGAAGAGAGAAATTACACTGGAGAATGATGGATAAAGTTGCAAAAGACTAATGAAATAAGAGAAAGAAGGACAAGAGAGAAATCAGCTAGATGGTTTGAGGCTACTATTCTCTGAAAGATTAAATAATGTGTGAAGAAAGTCTCTTCAAATGAAGACTTTAAGCAAAAGAAATATCTAGTGTTTAATTAGAAAGTTTAAAAATTATTGCCATATATTACTCCCTTTTGTTCTCTCAAATCTTCAGGGAATTTTACTACACACTTAAACGCTCTGTCTGTTTTTGTCTTTTCTCTTTTTCTTTCTTTTTTTTTTTTTTTTAAAGATTTTCTTTATTTATTTGACAGACAGAGATCACAAGTAGGCAGAGAGGCAGGCAGGGGTGGGGGGAAGCAGGCTCCCCGCTGAGCAGAGAGCCAGATGCCAGGCTCGATTCCAGGACCCCGAGATCAGGGCCTGAGCCGAAGGTAGAGGCTTTAACCCACTGAGCCACCCAGGCACCCCATCTTTCTTTCTTTCTTTTTTTCTTTTCTTTTCTTTCTTTCTTTCTTTCTTTCTTTCTTTCTTTCTTTCTTTCTTTCTTTCTTTCTTTCTTTCTTTCTTTCTTTTTTTCTTCCTTCCTTCCTTCCTTCCTTCCTTCCAAGATTTTATGTATTTATTTGACAGAGAGAGAGACAGACACAGAGAGAGCACAAGCAGGAGGAGCAGCAAAAGGAGAGGAAGAAGCAGGCTTTCCACTGAGCAGGGAGCCTGATGCGGGGCTCAATCCCAGGACCCTGAGATCATGACCTGAGCCAAAGGCAGACACTTAACCGACTAAGACACCCAGGCACTCCACCCGTGTTTTCTTAATATCTCTCTCAATCTCCTATCATCCTTCCCTCTCTCCTTTCTTCTTTTTTAATATTCAAGAAGGGAACCACGTTTCTGAGAAAACCATTACAGATAAGAGTCTGAGAGAGGAAGCAAGACGGTTGATATTCCTGAACAAATTCAGAGAAAGCGAAAAGCTCAACATCAGAACTGACCATGAGAATACAAAACTATGTCCCATCTGAGACGGGATTAGAAATTCCCAGGAGTGTACAATGGAGTTCCAATTAGATCTGGAGGGTTACAAGATGTCATGATTAATTTTTCACAACTGCTCTGTGATGTGACTACTGCTATCCCAATCACAATGCCCATTAGGTGCTGGGCACAAAGGTGAATGTGGACCCTCCAGAACATCCCAGGCTCTTAGTGAGATTGTGACCCAGGATAACCAAAGATAAACTCATCCGCATTCTCAACAAGAATGAGGTCAGGTAATGCAAAATGCCCTGGGAAGTAGAACACTTGGAGATTGTCAATTCATTTACAAACCTTCCCATTATCACCTTCTGCAATACTAATTCAAACTAATGTCTACAGCTCATTATTGAGCATCAGGGGCAAGCCTAACAATTATATATTTATCATGACTTAATTTTCCTTACAACCCTTTGAGAAAGTGCTATTTATTAGCACTAACCTATGGATGAGGGGACTGGGGTACAGTTGCCCAAGGATATTCAATTTAAAAAAAAAATGGTTGTGGAACTCAAACCTGGGCAACTTGATCTCCATTCTTGGCGCTTAACCACTATTCATACTGCCCTCTTGTAACAGACAGCAATAACAACTATAAAGATGATGCACTGGACACTTTATAACTGCCATTTATTGAACAAATACCATGCCATGCTAGTTAGTATACATATATTGCCTTATTTGACATTATGAACACTTTTCAAGAAAGTAGTAATTTTCCCATTTTACTGCCAGGAAGCTGAGCTTCAGAAGGATGTAGTAATTTGGTCAAGGTCACACGGCTGGAATCAAAAATTCAGACTCATGTCTGTTGGACCTCCCCATACTTATCTATAAAGCAATGATCTATGTTTAGTTGCAGTAAATAATCCCATTCAGTAGATAATGATTTGGGGTTATTCTGCCTCTTTAATATTGGAGGGAAAGCTCTATGTATACGAAGTGTGTAGCTGTAGTCTGTGTGCCTTCTAAGGCCTTGAGGATGGTCAGACAGTCCAAAGGCATCAAAGAGACCACCTCTGCAGTATAGAATGTCGGAGGATCCTCCACAACAAAGACCGTACCAATTTGCGTGGGATCAGACTCTCCATATTTCCTCCTTTAAAAGGGGGGTGGAAAAGAATTTAGAATGTTTCAAGAGAAAATTGTAAAATAGTAAGTGAAATTTTATGGTCATATTAAAGTAAATCCTTATTTCCACTCATCTAAAATAGCTTTGGAAAAGTTTAGTAACAACTTACTCACTTCCTAAGAACTAAATCAAATTGACTTTTCTGAGGGAATTTTACATAATTAGCCTCAAATGCACTCATGAAACTCATTTTTTCTTCGGTGTCTGAGACATTACTTTTCCCTAGCTTTCCCCTTCCTTCAAACCTTCTTTCCCATTCTCATTTTAATGACATGGCTTCTTTACCCTGTCCCTTAAATATGATGCCTTCTCAGGATTCCATCTTTGATCCCCTTTCTTGGTTACTCTGCTTAGTGAATATTGCTATTTGTCTCCCCAACATCTCCCTTCTCTTCCCTAAAGAACTCAACTCTTCCCAGTTCTAAAATTTGAATAGAATTGGTGCCCATATCAAGGTAGCAAGAATAGGTCTTTCTAAATCTTCATCAGTAAGCATAATCTCATCTTCTTTCCTGGCTACAGTAGCTGTTTCACAAGGATGCATGTGAAATCAGGTGTAAGTGAGTGAGTACATCGTGTTCCTCCCAAATAAGTAAGCATATGATTTAAATCATAAATCAGAGCAAATCTGTGGAAGGCAGAGCATGAATTGATGGAAGCTGGTTTTTATGAGACAGTGTTGAGTTTTAGGCTAAATTTCAACTGGACTGATTCTATTTTTGGACATTTCAATTACGTGAATCAATAAATTACAGAGTTTGAGTTTAGCTTCCTGTTACCTATAGTTATGAGCTTTTCAACTGACTCTATATACTTTCCCCTTAAGTAATGCAATCCACTTTCTTTATGTATAATTATTTAGCTTCTCTGAGATTCCCTAGTTTAAATAAGAAGATACTGACAGAATTAAATAAAACAACATACTAAAACTTTCAGCATTGTGACTGGCAAATAATCTGTACTCTTTCCATAGCAGTTGTTGTTGTTGTAATCATTTATATTCATTCATCTTTTATCTTCATTTGACTCTTGAGCTTCAGACCAAAATGTACAACTATTCGTTGCACATCTCTACTTGCATGTGCCGAGGAGTCACCCAATGTTCTTTCTACTGTATTAGCTGTAAATTCACTTTTTTTTTTGACTAGACAGAGTCCGTAGGAACCAGTTGCTAGGATGTACAAAAATGAAAACATCCTAAGACTTTGTAGTGGCTTTGTCTATAAAAGCAAGAATCCACCAGGGCCTATTGTGAAGTCCTTGATTATCATTGTGATAGAAATATAGCACAGGAAGACTATACTTTAATGATCTCTTTCTCATTTGGGGAACTCACTTGGCATGGGTTCGCACATAAATACTTCACTTTTCTAAGACCACAGTACCTAATTAAGCACCCCATGGTATTTCACTACAAATAACATTGCGTTCTTATTTCTAAATGTTATTTCAACTGGTACGTGATCTCCTTCACATTTGACTTGCGTGATTTTTCTAATCTTTCCTTAGGTATGCAACATTATCTGCATGCCAAATTTAGATAACTTCTTGGAACAGATTCAGTTAAACTTCATGGTGGAGCCCTATTATGATTAAGGTCAAATACCGGCTTGTGATAAATTTTCAGATCATAGAAAAAGTATAACAAAATCCCATCTTCTTTTTCCCTCACTTTTTTCCTACCCACCCTGCTACTTATAAATCCTTAATTTTATCAAGTCCTACACAAGACATAAGTTTACAACAATCAATTATTTATATCAGTATTTGTATCTTAAGGGAATATTTTCTGTGATGTGTGTGTGTATGTGTATGTGTGTAGAGGAGAAGTATTGAATTATCCATCAAAACTCACCAATTTGGCCAAAGTTAGACATCAACTATTCTTTAACTACTGTTAGTTCTAGTGCTTTTCTTTGTGTAACTGTGCATACAGCGTATGTCAGAAGGTGGGGAGTGAGGAGAGAAAGAGAGAAAGAAAGTCTTCTGGCACAGAAAAATAGCTCTCACCTGAAATACCTATAATGGGAGGTTATCTTGCTAACTTTAGAACCAAGATTACTTAGAATTCCATCTAGCAATCCATATGGTTTTATCTGATGACACTGGTTTGTTTAATTGCCAAGTTCTTCCCTTTTGACATGAGCTGCCAAAATGTTTAAAGCCAAATTGCTGGCTCAAACCCATATTAAATGTGTGACTCATTATAGTTTGAATGATTAACCTTATTTTTGGTTCCATTTTTGCATCCAGTCTTTAAGATTTTTTTCTGTTTTTTTTTTTTCGTTGTTGTTTTTGTTTTTGTTGTTGTTGTTTTTTGCTTACTCTTAACCCAGGCTAATTTTTTATTTTCTATTGTGCTCTGCAAGTCATTGCTAAACTTCCTGAAATAATAAATAGGTAATCAATATGAAGGTCTTTAAATTGTGAATTAACTGAATCATTATTTCAAATACTTATTTTACTTTTTTTTTTTGTAGACATGCCAAATTATTGTGCATACTCACTATCTGCTAGTAGCCAGGACTGGACTGGACATGGAGTTTAGCTGTTCGTCTGAAAGGTCCCTCTAACCTACTTTGATTCTTCCTCTCAAATCTGTTAAACTCACTCTGCCTTCTACATTCCAGAGGAGTTTATTCTGTTTCTGGTTCTCCTTCACGTTTGTAAGCTTTTACATAGTACATTTGAGTTTACCAAACATTTCACAATGCCTGTTAAGCAATATCCCTACCTCATGTCTTTGTCCATTCTAATCCATCCTGTGAATCCACATGATATAATTTTCTTAAAGTACTATTTTTATCTTTCTCAAGAACCACAATCTGTCATATGAAGGTGAAACATCTTTGCCTAGATGCCAACAGCTAGCCCCATCTCACTCCTACAAATCATTCCTCTCTGCTCTCCAACCTTCCTCTTCATTGTTCTCATTTTTTCACAGCAGCTTCACCTTAGTTCCTGCTTCCCACATGTTCATGTAATTTCCATTACTGGAATACCCTCCCTGCTCCTCTCCTCCAATTCAAATCCAATCCAATTTTTTAAGACTCAAGCTGTAGTTGCTTCACAAACGTCCTAAATCATGAAGGCTGTTCCCCATCAAATGTGCAATTTCTCTAACTGAATTATGTATTCCTTGATGGCAAGCATACTATTATATCACTTTCTTAGGTCATGTAACTAAGCACAGCATTGAGAGTTAGTATAAAATTAGTAAAATACTTACTAAGCCGTGATCACACCATAATCCAGTACTCAGCCAGAGCTATATATTTGAGAATCTGTGAAATCAAAGACCTGAAGGACTTTTAATGGCCTGATTTGTCCAACCAAGCATTTTATGATGATAATACTCAGTCAAATTTGCAATATAATCAGAGTCTCCAACACAATATAGATGAAAATGTCTGTGGCCTGTGTTTGGTTACTACAAACTGTGATTGAATGTGATCACAGGGAAATATCTCTGTAAAGAACTGTCAAAAAATGAACTTGAGTTTTCTTTTTATGTACAAGAAATTCATATTCCTTCTTAGGAGTTTGAAAAGTTAGTCTGAGCTTTCCAAGATTCACATGCCCTAAATGACTGATTTCCAGGGAAGTCAGGTATATGGCATGTGTGCTACTATTTTCCCTGCCCCACATTTAGCATAGCTTTTGGGCTCACTCATGTAACCATGAACAAGAGGTCACATTAATCCTTTCCTCCTTAAAGACCCTTCTTCCCATCACATAGGCCAAGGTGCAATTAGTGTAAACAGAACAATTGATGGGTCAGCTCGAGTCTCTGTAGGTGATGACTTGCATCGAGTGGAAAATTACATCCTTATTGCCCGGCAGTCTCACATTGTTTTCATAACTTTGGTTAGGAATTTGTTCTGTAGGCCATGAGTAGCCTTTGGAGATTTGGAAGAGGAGTGTAATTTTTATAATAAAATGCCAAGTCATAAGTGTAGAAAGAGTGATAAAATTTTCAACAAATCCCCATTTTGTAGTCATTTTTACTAATACTTGATTCAAGCAACGATCAGTAGTAGATGCTAAAAACTTTGGGTGAATGTTTGTTGGGATGGAGATTAGCATATCTATAGTCTCAAACTCTGTCCCCAAAACTATTAATCACTTATGAAGGGGAAAATGGCAACTGTGTATTAAAGAAAAGTGGTAAACACCACGATTCAAGTCATCAAAATTAACATCCCCAATAACAGAGCAATCTGATAGGATGTGCCTCTCTATGTGGTATACTGAGATGACAGAGCATCACTTATGTAATGCTGAGCCAAAATGTATCATTGGAGTCTAATTGTGAGGAAAAAAATTTGAAAAACCAAGATTGAAGTACATTCTGTAAAATAACTGTCCCATATGGACTCTTCAAAAATGTCAGCAATGAATCATCATGGGTTGGAAAGTTTGGAATTTTTTTTTCTTGTGGAGGACCTTTTTAGAACAACCAGTAAAATATGAATATTAGATAATAGTGATGCATAATTGTTAATTTGTTATGCATTTACTAATTTCACTGAGGTTATAAACAAATGTCCTTGTTCTTAAGAGGTTCTAAAATATAAAGGGTCGAAATGTCTGTCACTTACTTGCAAACATTTCATAAGTGATATATATATATAATACATACATATGTGTAGGTTTAATACACATATATCTATCGACACGGATAATATACATGTATTTATATCAACACATAAAATATATAGATAGGCGGAGAGAAAAGTCATGGTAGTGAAAGGAATATAGGAAGGAGTTCATGGCACAATTTTAGTGAATCTTCTCCAACTCCATGTGGAAGGCAGAATAGTAACCCCTTAAAAAATGTCCACGTTCTAATCCCCAGAATTTATAAACCTGTTAGGTTACATGGCAAGGAGCCATTAATATTGCTGATGGAATTAGTTGTCAATCAACTGAATCTGAGATGAGGAAATTATCCTGGATTATCTCAGTGGGTTAATCACAAGGGTTCTGGTAAGTGGGTGAGTAAAGAAGAAGAGGGGGAAATAGAGAAATAGCAGAATGAGAAGGACTGGGCTTGAAGTTGCTGATTTTGAAGATGAAAAAAGGGATCACTGGCCAAGGAATTCAGATAGCCTCTAGAAGCTGGAAAAGGCAGATTCTCCCTAAGGCCTTCAAAGAAATATGGCCCCACTGACATGTTGATTTTACCTAAGTGAGAGCCATTTCAGACTTCTGATGTCCAGAACTCTAAGATAATAAACTTGTGCTTTTTAAGCCAATAAGTGTGGGATTTACTATAGCAACAATAGAAAACTAATACATTTTTTCTCCAAAATAAAAGAGTAAAAGAGCATCAGAGTGGCTCAGTCAGTTAAGTATCAGACTCTTTTTTTTTTTTAAATTTTTTTATTAACATATAATGTATTATTTACCCCAGGGTACATGTCTGTAAATCATCAGGCTTACACATTTCACAGCATTTGCCATAGCACATACCCTCCTCAATGTCCATATCCCTACCCCACCCACCTCCCAGCAACCCTTAGTTTGTTTCGTGAGTTTAGGAGTCTCTTATGGTTTGTCTCCTTCCCCATCCCATCTTGTTTCATTTCTCTTCTCCACCCCTCCCATAACCCCCTGACCTGCCTCTCAAATTCTTCATATCAGAGCGATCATGTGATAATTCTTTCTCTGACTGACTTATTTCGCTTAGCATAATACCCTCTAG
>CM052815.1:27066704-27166121 GCA_028533885.1 Nasua narica | reverse complement strand
GGATTATTTGTTCTTTGAGTGTTGAGTTTGAGAAGTTCTTTATAGATTTTGGATACTAACCCTTTATCTGATATGTCATTTGTGAATATCTTCTCCCATTCTGTCAGTTGTCTTTTGGTTCTGTTGACAGTTTCCTTTGCTGAAGCATCAGACTCTTGATTTCAGGTCATGATCTTGGGGTTGTAAGATCAAGTCCCGCATAGGGCTCTGTGCTGGGCACAGAGCTGACTTAAGATTTTCTCTCTCCCTCTCCCTCTGCTTTTGCACATGTGTATGTGTGCATGTACACGTGTGGACACTTTTTCTCTCAAAAAAAAATTAAGACAAGGTTACCATGAGAATGATTTTTAAAAATTTGGTCTCTAGAGGCAGATGGTTGAACTGGGAAACTAAGATATTATCTACAGGATTTGCAATCCTTTAGAAGCTTAATTTGCAACATAGGTGAAGATGAAGAACCAAAGTAGTGCACTTGGGAATCAACACACTACAGAAGTACAATAAAATCAAGAAGGAGTGAGGCAGAAAGAGAAGAATGTTTTCATCCTGAGAGTCTCTTGCGCACTTATCAAAACAGAGACAGAGGAAAGGAAATAGCTGTAAATATTTTTTTAAAATATGACATATAAAAATTGTCTTATAAAAGTATATGACCAGTTTTATATAACATATTACATATTTATAAACATATATATTTATAAAGTATCATCTGGGGCATGTGAAATATTACAAAGAAGGCTGAAATTCCTGTCTCTGTTGTTTCATTTTGCAAAACTAGGAAATAATATAAATCTTTTGAGCCCCAGACTCTTCAACAGCAGAGGAGAAATGATGTCTCTCTGAATGACTTCTGTGAAAATTAAATGAAAAGAATTCAAATACCTAAGAAAGGGGATAGTATAAAATGAGTGGTCAACATAGAGAGCAGTCAGCATAGTTATTGTTGTTGGTTATGTTGGCCATTGGTCATACTACTGTTGTTGAAGCCCAGTGACACTGAACTCTCTTGGTTTTTTGTCCTTTGACCTCTCCCCATCAATCATTTTCTGCCTCCTCTGTCTTTGTCTATCCCTTACATTCAGACATTTCGTAATGAGTAGATCTCAACCCTCTTTTGTTCTCAAACTGTATTTATTCCCTGGATGGTTTTTTCACTTTGATGACGTAAAATATTGCCTCACTATTAGCGACATGTTAATATCTGTATCCAATGAGTTCTCATGTCTGTGTCCCATCATCAAAATCACAGAAAGGCAGAAATGTAAAGTACATCTTCAAAACATTTGGAGGGAAAAGAAGGCTGGGAACTCTGACTTAAGAGAAATACAAGATTGAGAAAACTAGGTTTATTATCTTGTTTTGTTTCACTGTATTTTGGGGAATCAGGGAGTTTTAGTTAATTTATACACCAAGGGGAAATTGATGAAGGAAATAATAAAAATAAAAAATAGTTGAAGGGACAAGACATCAGGGGAGAGTTAGAAAAATGGGATCAAGAGAGATTTGGAGAGAGAACTTAGTTTGATGTGTGAATACAATGGGAAGGTCAGAACACAGATTCCCCAGAATCTGAATTAGAAAGAGCGGTTGAGTCTTTCTAAGAGGCTTTGAAAGAGTCATTCACTCCTTTAAAGTTTTTTGTTTCCAGAAGCTCGAACTCCTGGGCCTTGGTTAATAGTTGGTATATATAGTGCTTCTTACGTCTGAGAAGCTTATATTGGAATAGATTTGAAGTCTTTTTAGTAATTTCAAGGCTGATCATTTGACCAAAAGAGCTATCTTCACATCTGACAAAATGATGCAAGGCAATTTGAAGCCTACCATGCCTTTTCCTCAGACACTGGAAAATCAAATGAATAGGTGAATTATGTGTTTGTGTGCATGTGTGCTTTGAGCAGAGCCTCCAGATAAAATTTTTTGCACACTATGAAATTCTAAGGCATCTTTATAATATTTTCTCTGTTCGGCTAATATACAGAGAGCCTTTGTGTATAGCTGTCCTTTCTCTGGTTGTCGGGGAAAAGTCCTTAGAATGCAGCAAAAACACACAGTAAGGTGCCCTGTGAATTTCTGAAGGCCTTCCATGACTGAAGACAGTAGGTCATTCAGAATAATGTTAATGGAAAAACTGCCGGAAATAGGCCACACGCCCTAACTCAAATGATCCTTTCTTTTTAAAAGTCATAAAAAATGATGGCATAATACCCCAATCCTGCTTTAACACATGAATAGGATTTGTATTCATACTCCACAGTCTGAAATAAGACTAATAGGAACCAGCTGTGTTGTGTAACAGTACAACCAAGTAGACAGTGGAAACAACTTCTAAGGGGCCACAAGATGGCAGCCTCTTCATGTTTAACTCTTGTATGGTTCCCCTGCATCTGCTGGGTTTTGATTTTAGGAGCAAGAACTTCAGGGTCGAGGAGAGGACTGGGAAGTATGAATTCAATTCGAGGCCACAAATAAATGAAAACCAATTTATTTTCCTTTCAAAATTTATATTATACATATATAATATGTATTTTTAAATTTATTTTGTTTCATTTTGTCCTCAGGAAGGTACTGAAAGCACAAGTGTTATTTGTAGGGCTTTGCTCCAAGGTCCCATATGGGCTGAGACTGCTGCGGCTGGTGGGCCGGACACCAGGTGGGGCCAATCTGAGCCCTGGAGGCAGGGGATAAGTCTCTTCCTGACAGCCTCCTAAATGCAGAGGTCTGGTTTGCCCTTGAGCAGAAGAGTTCTTTTGCTTTTTCTCCTTAGCCTTCTAAATGGCTGAAAGGTCACTTAATTTTTGTTGATGTTCAGTTCTAATTTTAACTTAGTTGCCTCCTTTTATGATGCAATTTATCTTACCAAAATTTTAGAAAAGGCAAAATAATTTCAATAAAGGCAGTAAATATGTCTGAAATTCCTTTGTAAAAACA
Source organism: Nasua narica (assembly GCA_028533885.1). NCBI lineage: Eukaryota > Metazoa > Chordata > Mammalia > Carnivora > Procyonidae > Nasua > Nasua narica. Next base: position 27,163,193 of record CM052815.1, on the reverse strand, counting down.
TTTTGAGGGGTCCCTGGGTGGATCAGTGGGTTTAGTGTCTGACTCTTAAGTTCAGCTCAGGTCCTGATCTCAGGGTCTCATTGAGTGGGAGCCCCGTTGGGCATGGAGCCTACTTAAAAAAAAAATTGATGTGCTGTGTATACCACACAAGAAAATAACTTAAGATACAGAAAACTCAAGAAAAGTAACATGAAACAATATAACCTCATCACCAAAATATATATCCTGTTAACTGTTTTATAACATCCCACGTCCATATAAATTAAATTATTTTCCAAAATGGGATTTTACCACATAAAAATAGTGTCTTATAGATTTTTTTAAAAATTTAACTGTGTATTATGTACATTTTTATATGTTAAATATGTATTTCCCCTCTGTAAAATTTAATGGTCATAGATTATCTCATTGTGTCTATATGTTAATTAGACACACACAATACACGTGCTTTTAAAAATGCTATAGGTTTATAAAAAGAACAGTTAAAGAGGAGAGTAAGAAAAGATAGGAAAAAAGAGTGTGGGTGAAGGGAGAAAAGATGTAGATTAGAAGAGAAGGAAACACAGAGGAAAGAGACAACCAAGAAAGGAAAGACACAAACACGAATCAAAAAAGAATATGTGAAAGACAGAAAGAAGCAAAGGAGGAGAGGGGAAAGAAAAGCAGAAGTCATCTGCAGTTAACCATCAACCAGTAGTTGGTTGGCTTTTCATTGGATCTGGAGGTTTCAGGTTTTCGACCTTTACCTTTGCCCTTTGAAATACTCAGCTGTTCTGTTCGTGGACGAGTGCTTTTTCTTAGAGGCTGGAGAATTCTCACAGAAGAACATGACAAAGAATGATGAGACAGATAGGAATACTGAAATTACTCTCTGGTTGCAGCTATGGAACAGTGTACGGTAAACCTAAGATTGGGAATCAAGCAGAGGGCTGAATCTCTCGGGGAAAAAAAGACACAAAAACACATGTCTACTTCCTAAGTAGTAGCAGATATTTCAACAATAAGATTGTGAAACGAACAATCATCCCTGATGTGATAATTTGTATGAAATGATGTCCATGAGATATTAGGGTTAAAGTAAAAAAAAAAATGTAGATAAAAACCACACATGCATACACCTTTCGGTGCATGCTGACAAAAAGACAGGTAAGGATACGTACTGAATTGGGGCTGGCAGTAAAATGAGAGGTGTAAAGGGTTGTAAAAGAATAATTTCTCTGTACTTGATATTTCGGTAGTAAACTATGTGTTGTTTTTATAAATAATAAAAGAATAAAAAGAGAAAAGGTCGGCAAGCTGAGCACGGATTAATCATGACAAGGAGGGAAGGGGACGGAACTCCGCAAAATTCCTAAACCATGGCTGACGGGAACAGGCCCGCTGGTCTCACACCATTGAGTGCTTTCTCCAGAAGCCTCTGAAGGCCTTATTTTCCAGTGGTGTCACGTGACTGTCATGTCATACTGTGCATTTTTAGCTTCCCTTGAAGAAAATTCTTTGTGAGACTTGGATCTGGACCACTTTATCTTCAAATAGTTGCAGACGGCAGCATTAGCTTTCCTGAAGGAATAAGGTAGATTAGCAGACCAGAGTCACCAACATACAAGTGGCCTCAGAGGGAACAGAGGATTTTAAGAGCCACAGGATGACAAAGTAAACCTAAGGGAAATATTAAGTTCCTCATGTTCCAGAAATAAAGCTGAAAGAATTGGGATTGACTTTCTCTAATAATTTCCCCAAATCTGAGATTGTGAGCTCTTAGGAATCTACAAAGATTATAATAGGGATCTGCAAGCCATTTTCAATAATTCTTAAAATCTAATGGCCATTATATATTTTACCACAGTAAGGCTGCATAATTGAGCTAAATATCAAGATTTTTCCCTTATCTGGTTCTTTCTCAACCATTTTGATACATTGGCACTAAATTCTAACACAGACATTTTTAGGTTTTTAATAACAATGGGAAAGTAATTAACAATCGCTTAAGAAATGCAATCTTTACCCTACTTTTGACTTTGAGTCTCATCTATTTCTCAACTCTCCCCTTTGTTTAAGCTTACCTTGTCCCACCTGGTAATTGACCACATTGTCTTTCCTCAGGGCCCTCATCCGACACCTTTGGGCAGCTTTGGTAAGACATCCCCAGAATTCCAGGCCTCTCTTCCTTAACTACTGCAGAAGTAGAATGAAAGGGATTTTTTCTTGAGTGGGAATATACTTTTTCTTGCAACAGGCCCTGTTTTTGCTCAGGACCCTCGGGAAGTATCTGGGATAGGGGTGGTTTCCAGCCATCAGACACCCAGGCTCCTGACATAGAAAAACAAAATAAAAAACCCAGATTATTGGTTATGCCACTTGGGAAGTTAGAAAAGCCAAGGTGGCTCAAGAAAACATTTAATAAAGATTGTGGGGATTTATTTTAAATGTAAACATCAAAATATTCATTCTTGCCTTTTAATTATGAAATCACAGGAAGATAGCCCTTCTTACATAGTGAGTGTATCTCTCCAGGATAATTTTTAGAGGATAATTTATCAATTAATTAGTTTGGGGACAATTGAATTATTTTAGAGAATCCATGAAGGCCTTGTAGAGATTCAAGATGAAAGAACTTAATTCTTAATCTATAGAAGTTTACAAAAGTGCCACACCAGTCTGTGTAATAAAAGATAAGGCTGGCTAAAACATGTGGAAGTTTCTGAGGAAAGACAGAGGTAGAATTGCTGGAAAGATTCTATGTTTCTTAGAAAAACATTGGAGCCGGTAGCCAGAGATTTAATAATTTCTTTTTATTAATATGGCTGAAGGTGGTCAATAATAATAACAACAAAAAGCAACTTCAAAAAGACTTGTAAAACATTTTAAAGATGGTATGACCCAGCAATTGCACTACTAGGTATTTACCCCAAAGATACATATGTATTGATCTGAAGGGCACCTGCACCCCAATGTTTATAGCAGTAATGCCCACAATAGCCAAACGAGAAGGACTCCGGATGTCCCTTGACAGATGAATGGATAAAGAAGATGTGTATGTACAATGTACAATTCCATATATGTGCAATGGAATATTATTCAGCCATCAGAAAGGATGAATACTTATCATTTACATCAACGTGGATGGAATTAGATGGTCTTAAGCTGAGCAAATAAGTAAATCAGAGAAAGACAATTATCATAGGGTTTCACTCATACGTGGAATGTAAGAAACAGTGCAGAGGATCATAGAGAAAGGAAGGAAAACTGAATGGAAAGTCATCAGAGGGAGCGAAACCATGGGAGACTCAGGAAACAGACTGAGGGTTGCTGAAGGAGAGACGAGTGAGGCAATGAGGTAACTGGGTGATGGGCATTAAGGAGGGTATGTGATGTAATAAGTACTGGAAGTTACATGCAAGTGATGAATTATTGAACTCTACATCTGAAACTAATGATATACTTACTATATGTTGGCTAATTTAATTTAAACAAAACAGAAAAGAAAATGTTTTAAAGAAAGAGCATTCTAGCCATAGGGAACAGCATGAACAGTGGTTTGGGGGCATGAGAAATGCATGGTAAAATGGAAGACAGTAAGCACACTATCATTGCTTGAGTTAAAAGTAGAGGAGACTATAATGGAAAGACAGTCTAAAAAATGAATTTCAAGGCCAGAATATACACTGCCCTGAATCCCAGGCTAAGATTTCATTTCTTTTTATATTCAACAAGGAGCCATTGAAAGATTTTGAACAAAAAATATTTTCAGAATTATGCCTTAGAAAGATTTATCTGGCAGCAACAGTAAGATAGTAAGATCAGAAGCCAGGAAACCAATTATTAAAATAATACCAATGGCAGATGTTGAAGACCTAAAATAGTACATTTTGAAAAGAGAAGCAGTACACTTGGCCACAAATGCATCTGTAGTTTGAGAAGGTGGGTGCTGAGAGTTTTCCTATAGTTGTTAGCTCCATTACTGTCACTGGCCACAAAGAAGATCTAAAGTAATTATTTCTATTTAAAAAGAGCTATACAAATACAAGCACAAAGGAAAAATTGCTTGGTGTGCTTAAGGACATCAATAGCGCCCCCCAAAGAGGGAAAGCGTTGGCAAAGTAAAGCCCTGACGCTCACATTTCCAAATGCTGTTTTAGCCTTTACAATGTACCTCCAGTGCGAAGAAGGGAAATTGTACAAAATTATGATCCTTTTATATAGAAAAATGTCATCCATTTGCCCCTTCATGGAAGCAAATTCATTTACAAGTTTATCCTGGAAAATGAGTTTTGAGTAAACAATTTAAAACATGATCACAACAGATTTAGGCCATACTGGAAACTGCAAACTAAAAAATGTGAAGACGCAGGGAACAATTTAGAGTTTCTTATGTGTTTCATCGTTTATTTATGTATTTTTTTTCTCTTAATTGAAAGCTTCATTATATGGTCATGACCCAGGTGTTCTGTTACCAATGTCTGGTCCACCGGTCACCTCCCAGAAAGTCCTTCAAGTTATCAATAGCCAGGTGGTATTTTTTATCACTTTTAAATAACCAATATGATCTCAGTGCATTGATAAATTCCAAGCAGAATCAAACTCAGTAGTCATTACTTGTATGGCCTTATGATTTCTATTAACCTCTCGGAGATGCTGAAAATAATCTACTGATTCTCATCACTACCGTTTGTATTCCTAAATCCTTGAATATAGCAAACCTTAGGTGAGAAACAGTAGCCTTAACCTTATTTCAGTTGAAAAAGAGGCAGGGAGAAGGGGAGTGACTTCTAGGGACAATTAAGCGTCCTCAACATCTTATAATTTAATCTTAAGTAGCTTCTCTAGCCAAGGAAAAGAGGCCAATCTTGCAATCTGCTTCAGTGTTTCCTTGTGTCCCTAGATTGTGAGGCTGATTTACATGCTGTCTGGCTTCTGATGAATAGACAGAAGGTCAATGGCTGCCCCTTGAGCCTTGCTCTTGTCTGTAGGTTTTTCCCTGAACGTGTTTAATTATACCAAAAAAGGAGCTGTCTTTGATCCCACAATGTGCTTAGCTAATTTCCCCAGGTTGCTTTAATTCTGCCATCTGGACATATTATTGCTCTCTTTGGATCACTTTTAAATGACTATGACAAGGAAAATTAAAAATAATAATAATAAAAAGCTGAAAGAACCCCCCCCCCCAAAAAAAAACCCAAAACAACAAAACCTAGAACAGAAAACAATGGAAAGAACCAAGACAGGGTTGATTTTCCTGGAAGGAAAACATAGTTGCCTGGTAATTTCATCTTAGCTCTGGGAAAAGAGCCCTGGCTATGTCACATCCCCCTTCTCTACTTTTCCTCTGCTTTCTTTCCTTCTCCTATATTCGACCCCTGCTCTTTTCCTGCATTCTGTGTGGATGGGACAGGAGACATTTCAGGTATCCAGTTTCTATTGAAGAACTCCTATCAGTGCAAAGAATACGACCAGATTGTTTGATTCCTCACCTATGCATTTGATTCCAGAGATGCTATGAATTAATGATCAGAAATATTTGCAACGACTGGGAATGATGTCCATGTGCGACTGTATGTGGCCTGAGTAGGTAGATGGAGGATGTAGAATTTATATCAACACTGTTTTCAAATACTTAGTGTTGTGTGCTTGTGCAAACTTAAAAACTCCTGATCCAATCATATGATCAAACGTCTTTTATAACTTCCATGCCAAATGTTTATCCAGTGTATTTCGTAGGGCCTTCCATGACTTTTAGAAAGGCTTTCTTAGAATAAGCAGAAATTGGTCTCCCTGTAGGCTACCCTTTCCCTCCTAATTCTACTCTTTTAATCATATAGAATAAGTGAATTTCCTTTATCCTCTGTTGGATCTTTCTGCAATTTCAAAGATGTTGTCAAAGCTCCTCTGAGTTTTCCCTCCTCCAGGAAAAATTTTCCCTGCTTCCTGAAATTGTTTCTCATAAGACTTATCCCTAGACGTATTCCACGTGTTGATTTTCCCATTTTTCATATCACCCAGAACTAGACACAGTGCTTTTCAAAAATAGCACAAGTAATAAGTATTCATTGAAAAAAAGTTAGAAAGCACAAGTAGGCAAAAGTATTTTAAAATTACCTATGAAGAGTTTCTATGCAAAAAGAGCTGCTTTGGGGGCGCCTGGGTGGTTCAGTGGGTTGAAGCCTCTGCCTTAGGTTCAGATCGTGATCTCAGGGTCCTGGGATCAAACCCCGCATCAGGATCTGTGCTCAGCAGGAAGCCTGCTTCCCCCTCTCTCTGCCTGCCTCTCTGCCTACTTGTGCTCTCTCTCTCTCTGTCAGATAAATAAATAAAATCTTTTTTAAAAAAAAAAGAGCTGCTTTTGATATCTTGTCATATAACCTTCCAAAATTACTCATTATACACTCTTCGATGTTAGCAGAATGGTTGGGTGAGACTAAACTTAAATGGTCTGTTTCTGAAAATGGACACAAAAGATTATAGTGGAGTAGATCTTTCCCCAGGAAATGTCACTTAACTGATTCCTCACTTACATAAATTTAAGTTAGTACTAACCCAATTCTCTAAAGCAAAGGTCAGTAATCTTGTACTATAAAGTGTCTGGGAATAAATAAAGTAAATGGTTAAAGCTTTGTGGGCCTCTAAGGTTTCTGCTGCTGCCACTTCGACTCCTCTTTTTTTCTCATTCATTTACAAACCTAAAGAAATGTTAAAACCATTCTCAGTTTTCAGGCTCTATAAAAACAGGGCACTGACCAGATTTTGTCAGCAGGCTACAGTTTGCCTTGCCCTGCTGGAAGGGAAGTATTTAATACAACTTCTCATTTACTGGCAATCCCTGCCCCCTTAATACTCCTGGTATATAGAATTGGTCCCTGGCGAAGATTTGAGTAAATTTGAAGGAAGGAATAGAGACCTCAAATACCACCTTTTTGAGATCAGATTTTGATGGGGTCTCTCTGGTGGGTTTATTCCCAGCTGAGGTAAGATATCTGGAAAGTATACCATAAGCTCCAAAGTTGAACTAGCTCTGAAAGAAATGGACATCTGGATTATTGGCCTGGACTCTTAAATGGTTGGAGAAGAGAACTGACAGTAATATGGTCCATGACTAAGTAGAAAGATGGATGCTTTGAAATTAATGACTAAGAGTATGAGTATACTCTTGGAGAATTATATACCTCAAAGGAACTCAAATGGTGAGCTTTTTGTTGTAGTCATAGGCTATGCTATAGTAACAATTACCCCAAAGCTCTGCAATTTAACAAAATAAAGGCTTTGAGTTGATGAACAGCTCCCCAAGAGACCTCCTCAGGATAAGTCAGGGATCCAAGCTTCTTGTATCTTGGGATGTCACTATGTTCAACACATAACCATGTTTGCCATGGGGGGAGAAGAAATAGCATGGACAACCATTCAGGGTGTTACGCTCAGGCCCAAGACTGCCATATATTATTTCCTTCTCATGTGCATTGGTTAGAATCTATTCATAGGGGCCCAACCTATCTTAAAAAGAGGCTAGGAAATATAATTGTCTGATGCACCCAAGAAAAAGAAAAATATTGTTTAATATCTAGCCAATCTTGGTCAAACTCCTTTACCAACACGGTACCAACATTCCTTAAATAGGAATGATGGAAGTGATGACATACGAAGATTAGCCTAGAAACTCTTTAAGCTCTTTATTTCTTCCTTTGCCTGATATTTGGAACCTGCATGTAATTGGGCCCTTTGAACTGAATGAGCTCTGGAGGTTTTCAGAAACAAGAAGGCAGAAAGCAAGAGAAATAAAATATCTTGCCATGTTAGACACATGAAGGCCTGAGCAATTTATTCAAATACTGTAGCTTATCACTTTATATATGACGCGAGTTGGTTAAGTGGGCCCTATCCACTACAAATGTGTATACGTAGGGGTACCTAAGCCAATTGCGCATCTAGTTCTTGATTTTGGCTCAGGGCATGGTCTCAGGATGGAGCCCCACATAGGGTTCCGCTCTCAGCACAGAGTCTGCTTGAGTTTCTCTCCCTCTGCCCCTTCCCTACTCATGCGTGCTCTCTTTCTCTCTCTCTCTCAAATAAATAAATAAATCCATAAATCTTTTTTAAAAAGATTTTATTTATTTATTTAACACAGAGAGATCACAAGTAGGCAGAGAGGCAGGCAGAGAGAGAGGGGGAAGCAAGCTCCTTGCTGAGCAGAGAGCCAGATGTGGGGCTCGATCCCAGGACCCAGAGATTATGACCTGAGCCGAAGCTAGAGGCTTAACCCACTGAGCCACCCAGGTGCCTCAATAAATAAATCTTTAAAAAAAAATTTTTTGTGTGTATGTATTTACAAATATCCTGGAATAATCTATTTTTGACTCAACAATATGTATGTTAAGGCCAATTTTTCCAGCATAGTCTGACCAATACATATTAGAATATAGCTATCATTTTTCTCATTTTTGAAACCTTGACTCTCACTCAGTATAGCTTAAGACTGAATGAGCTTTTAGTGGCTACAATATACTATTTGAACCTACTGGTGTCAAAAATCCTGAATTTCTTTTCATGTGTGTTTTATATCTCTGCTATTTTGTGCTTGTTCAATTTGCCTTTGGTGGTTAACATTTGCTATTTCACAGCCTTCAGAATCTATTCTAACTTCTTATTAGTAAAAACAATGACTTAAAATATGTTTGAAAAATTAGGTCTTGGAATGAATCAGGGTAAGGGGAGAGTTTATAATTAAAATGCTAGTCCGGGGGGCGCCTGGGTGGCTCAGCAGGTTAAAGCCGCTGCCTTTGGCTCAAGTCATGATCTCTGGGTCCTGGGATTGAGCCCCACATCGGGCTCTTGGCTCAGCGGGGAGCCTGCTTCCCCCTCTCTCTGCCTGCCTCTCTGCCTACTTGTGATCTCTCTCCTCTCTGCCAAATAAATTAAAAAATAATAATAATAAAATAAAATGCTAGTCCATTCCTTAGCCAAGATATGGGTGGTTAAGTATTTAGACTCTATTTGCTCAGGATTCTTAGTCTTACACAAAATGAAGTCTGATTGAGAATAGAAATGGTCATACATTTTCATTTCAGAAACAAGACTTCACAAGAAGTAAAGATGTTCATATTTTCTAGATAATAGACCGAACTTCTTCCAATCTTTTTTGAGATATGTTCTTCAGATTTCTCATAATTTCTAGGAGCTACCTGTTATCTTTCCAATAAAGTATCATTTTTACTAAAAATAGAGTTGGTCCCCTAGGTGAAACAATCCTTTGAAAACTCAACTCTTTTTTTTTTTAAGATTTTATTTATTTATTTGACAGAGAGATAGAGAGAGAGCACAGGTAAGCAGAGCAGCAGGCAAAGGGAGGGAGAGAAGCAGGCTCTCTGCTGAGCAGGGAGTCTGATGTGGAGCTCAATCCCAGGATCCTGGAATCATGACCTGAGCGGAAAGCAGCTGCTTTACCAGCTGAGGCACCCAGGTGCCCTGAGCATACAATTCTTGATTTTGGCACAGGTTATGACCTCAGGGTCCTGGGATCGAGCCTCACATTGGGAATCTCTGCTCAGTGGGAAGTCTGCTTCTCCCTTTCACTCTCCCTCTGTGCTATTTCTCTCTCTCTTTCTCTCTCTCTCTCAAATAAATAAATATAATATTTTAAAAAACAATTAACTTAAAAAAACATATCCACCCTTTGATGTCCTTTTTCTTTTTAACTCTCTTTAGTGGGTCTCTAAAAATTTAGAATGTCTGTATGGGAAATGTCAATATGGGAAAGAAAGTGTTCAATTGATTCAAAATAATCATAATGAAATTCAAGTGAGTTACTCTTAGTTGTTGTATCAGTTAGCTATTTCTGCATAACAAATTATCTGAAAACATAGTGACTTAGTACAACACTAAATATTTACCATTCACCACATTGTTTATAGGTCAGGAATTTGAGAATGGCTTGGCTGAGCAGTTTGCCTCACAGTCTGTCCTGAAGTTGTAATCATCCATTGGCTGGGGTTGTAGTAACCTGAAGACTTGACTATGGCTGACAGAGGCACTTCTAAGGTGACTCACCCACATGGCTTGCAGGTTAGCTTTGGTCGTTGGTGGAGGCCATCATCTTCTCTCGAAGAGGGGTACTTGAGTGACCTCATGGCATGGCAGGCAGCTTCTCCCACAGCAGTTGATCCAAGAAAGCTAAGAAGACATCAATGCTTTGTATGACCTAGTCTTATAGGTCACACTATTACTTCTGTCATACTTTATTTGTCACAAAGACCAGCTCTGATTCATTGGGAGGAGACTGTACAAGGGCACAAATACCTATATATCATGGGGGCTATTTTGGAATTAGTGACTGAATCCTGAAGTTAGTAACTGAATTTTGTCAGTGCTCAGTGGTATAGTGCCTTTAATTGCACAGCCAACCAATTAGCCAGGAAGGCTACACACTACAATAAAGTGTTGCTCTGTGTGGGAGAAAAGTAGACATTCAAAGATTTTTTTCAAACTACATGTAACATCCCTCTTTACTCCATTTGCCATGATTCTGATGTGACCTCTGTGAGTGTGCTCCAAAATGTTAGAATTATTGCCTTACTGAAACATTATTAATTAAAAGATATAAGTGGTTATATCCCTAATATTAGCATAGGAAAACTACCCCTTAAAGTAAACCTTCAGCCTTCTTGCTTTTCATAGACTCAGAACTGAGCCACTTACCCTGATTTATTCCACAAAACACATCTCAAGCTATTTCCAACCCCACTATACCTCAATGTGATCCTTTGGTGTTGTTTTCTTGACTTTGGCCTTGTCCTTGTCCCTGACTAGACATCAGTTTATCCCTCCACTTCCACCGTCCACACATCCTTAAGTATCCATGGGTAAATACTTTAGAGAAGGGAGTTCTTGGCCAAAAAACAAAGAATTATCTCCATAGTTGGCCTGGGAGTTATGGTGGCCAAGCAGTGCTACTTCTGCGTGCTGGTGAAACCATGTAGTACTGAGTGAGGAAAATGTGTACCTTCTCCTTCTTCTGGGAGAACACACAGAAGTGGAAGACAGGGGGCAATTTCAGAAGTGCCACTAAAGTATGGAAAAAGCAGGGGTTTTACAGAAATAGAGGTTAGAACACAGGTAGTCTCCTTCAGAGACCTATATGGACAAAGGTGTGGATAGAGATTCATTGCAAGGGAGGAAAAAAACAGAAGAAATTACTTATTGACTACAAATGTGTGCTTGCAATGTGTACTTATGTGTACTTATGAGCAATAAGTACATATGAAAAATCCCCTGTGGACTCCTTGTAATGATTGAGAGACAATTTGAAAGACTCTGCGGGTCCTGTGTGAGCAGGTCAAAACAAGAGTCATTAAATTTTATTGATATTAGAACCTCATTTTTTTCCCCCAAGCCAACGAGATCTGGAAGATCTTAGTGGTGCAGTATGTTAGTTTTGATGAAGAGATCGTCTGTTAGCAGGTAACTGACTGTAATTCCTGAATGGGAGTTTGACAAGAAAAGCAATAAAAGCATCATTTCCTTTTGGGATATCATTGTACAAATTGCAAACTACTTTCATGTTCATTATGTCAGCGAATCTGCACAGAAATCTGTGAACAAAGGGCTAAGTGATATGCTTACTTTAGAGATGTCAAAAATAAAAATACTAGATGTTAAAAGATTTGTTCAAGGATGTACAGTTAGTTATTAATAGGCTTGTAATTGTAGCTCAGAATTTGTGACTCTAAGTCCTATATTCTCTCTGTTACAACAGTGGTTGTTGAGTTCTGTCAAGCCCTAAAATGATACAAATCTGTCTAAAAAGAGATTTTGGGAGCAAAAGAGCTAGTGAGTTCTCTACCAAACTTAACCAGAGAAGTTATAACTTTATCACCTAGGTATTAGAGGCTTCCTTAACATGTTTATTTGAGGTAAAAGTTTTGTGGCTAACATAAAAATTGAAAGCCTCTGCACCAAAACATACTATCTTGTGATACGGTGGATGGGATTTTAAGTGACTAAGGCCTGTCCAAAAGCACAGGTAGAAGTTTAGTTGCCAGAAGTGGAATTTGAGCTTAATTAGAAGAAAAAGCAATTTGATACAAGACAAGAGTTATAGCTGGCAGATGATTTTCATTTGAAATATATTTATTGTGCCTTACTGTTTTCTAAGTGTTGTGTCTATGCTTATATTCCTGGTAAATATTAGTACTAAATTTACAGTCGGTACAAATATAGCTGGAAGTCAAGCAGTTCTAAATGTGATAGGAGGAAAACTATAGAGCCCAGGTGTCCGATGGAACATTCCACAATGATGGAAATGTTCTATGCCTACATTATCTAATATCATGGTCATTAGCTGTATGAGACTGAGCCCTTGAATGTGGTTAGTATAACTAAGAACTTGAATTCTTAATTTTTGTTTTGTTTCTCTTTTTAGTCTCCAAGCCTGTGCAAACTTTCCTTTGTTTTCTTCCTAGGAGATCTTCCTCCCTCTTGTTTTCTGGTTGAATTTGCACCATCCTGGAAGTTTCAGTTTAAATGGTGTATCTGCCACAAAGCCTCACCTTGGGCTAAATCGGTGAGGTACAAGCTCCATGTATCTAGAGTACCTGGACTTAGTTTAATATAAAACTCACTAAGCTTTATTACAACTACTTGTTTAATATCAGGCATCCTCTCTAGACCATGAGTGTCGTAAAAGCCCAGAATTTGCCTCTTTTTCAACCGGGTTTTTCTAGACACAAAATGGGTATTTTATAAATTCTCTCTTAATAGATCAATGAAACCTGAATGAGTGAATGTCTTGCCCACTGAGGTCCAGTCCCAATGTACCCACCACCATGGCTACTTTCTGCCATCTCTAGAATATCATAGACTCTAATCCTATCTTCCCTCCCAGGTGTTTCAAATTTTTTTACCTTCTAGGTTAATCCAATTAGTGAATTCATGCTGTTTCTGACTACTAATAGCGATAAATTACTACTGTTAGGATGAATATCTACGTGCAAACTGGATCATAGTGGATATTCATTGATTCAATGTCAATAATTGTGCTAAATGGAAATTTCTTAAAATTGGCAGGTAGGTGTTTGGAAAAGAAAGCTTAGGGCAAGAGGGCCTCTAATTTTCATTTTTAAGTCATTGTCTGCCTCTAAGCAGTCACCTGCTCCACTTATACTTAAGTTTGGCCTTAGATTTTTGTCTTCCTGAACGTATGTTAAAAGTGGGGATTTTCTGGGTAGACTCCAAGGACACTTAGAACTGGAAACACCAACTTCATTGAAAGAGAGTTATGGTTCATCATGATAAAACAGAGTTAAGAATTGCAAATGAGAAAAACATCTGGAGAGGGAAGTGGAGAGTCAGGGAAGAGAAATACCTGCTACTGAACACAGACGATGGACAAGGCTCTATTTTTGGATTTTTACAGTAACTCATTGAATACTCACAAGCACTAATATTGTCCCCATTTTTCAGTAAAAAACTTGATGCTTACAGAGGCTGAACAATTCAGTGGTGACATAGCAAATAAATGAGTCAAATTTGACCCTCTGCATCTACCAATGCTCACATCAATACACTATGTCTCCTTTTAGCAGAATAACAAGATCAAATCAAATTGGAAGAATGGTCATCTGAATAAGGAAATCTGGAGAGTATTCTCTGAAGTGGATGAAAGTGAAAAAATGAAGAACAGAAGGAAACAAAATGAAAGAACAAATTTGACCAGGGAAAGGTCTGCGTTCTGCATAGTCGAAGCATGTGGCCACTCACATAAAGGGATTAGAAGGTAAAACCACTCTCTTTAAATCACTCTCATCAACTTTCCTGCTTCATCCCCTAGGACCTTTTTCATCAGAGTCACTCCTTTGGCAAGAAAGAATACTGCTAATATAGGAATTTCATTATATATAATCCATCTATAAGGGTAAGAATAACATGCCAACATTTATCTAAAACCACCCTTAGTAAACATTTGTTACTTTTGCCTGCCATAATCTTCTCCCTTCTTTTGGTAAGAGCGTATCAAATTTCCTTGGGGAAACTAACCCCAATCTTCCATTTTCAATCTACATAGTTAAAGTAGGGCTAAACCACCTTCTACTTCTAAAGTTACGTCTTAAATCAAAATCTGTCAATGGTTATTAGAGAACTTAACCCTCTGAGTGGTACAGGGATGGGCATATGACCACCCAAACTGGGTCAATGAGAGTCCTACCCAGGACCTTACAAGATGAACTGGGAAATAAATGGTTGATTCATCATAGCTTCTAAGCTGGTGTGCTGTAAGCTTAAAGTTGGTGATTAATTCTGTCACTACACCCTGAGAGTCAACCTGAGAAATGATGCAACACCAAGGGGAGCAAAGCTAAAAAGAGGACAAAGACATATGATTGATAACAAAATGTGAGAACCTGGATTAAGTTGTGCCTGAAACTGTACATTAGGAAATGTGAACTGATATTCTTTTTGACTGGATTTTTTTTCCTTACATAGTTTCAGCTGGCTTTTGATCACTTGTAACCCAAGAGTCCTAACTAATTCACCTGCTATTCATATAAATTAATCCCAAATTGTCCCTGATTATTAAACATAGAACTTACTCAAACTTTGATTTGCATGGCCCTTCACAAATACTTTTCTAGATCAGAACCGTACATATTCTATAAGTTTTACATTAGGCATAGATTATACATAGTGAAACTCTGAAATGTTTGCTCTTAACCCATCATGGATGTATCAAATTAGCTAGTCAGAGTCAAGCCTGACAAGGATGAGACACAAGATGGAGAATTCTGCATGAGTGTTTGGAAGCTGGGAAAGGTCAGAGGGTACAAAAAGATGAATGAAATTCCATAAGGGAAATCTTTCATTATTTGCAAGAAGTAACACTTCTAAAGCACCTGAAACTTAGAGGGCCTTTCCACATACATGTTTCTCTTTAACCTTAACATTAAGTCCATAAAGTAGTGAACTTTTCTCATGCTTTAAAAAAAAAATAGACTCCAAAGAGGGGCCCCTGGGTGGCTCAGTTGGTTAGGCATCCAACTCTTGATTTCAGCTAAGCTCATGATCTCAGTCTCATGAGGCTGAGCTCCGTGTCAGGCTCCCCACTGGGCATGCAATCTACTTAAGATTCTCTCTCCCTCTGCCTCCTTCTCCCACAGCTTATGCTCTTGCTCTAAAAAAAAATTAAAAATGAAAAAAAATTAGACTCTAAGAACCCAGAACTAGTATGTGATGGGACTTGGTTTAATCATTCTTATTTTGACAAATATTCATGGAATACCAGGTCCATACCAGATGCCCTCTAAGTGCCTGGGCAACAATGAAGAACAACAAAAGTCCTTACTCTGTGCCACACACTGTTCTAAACACTTTCCCTATATTTATGTGCTTAAACTTCACAACAACACTATGAAGTAGGTAGTATTATTAGCCATCCACCCCTTTTTAATTTAAAAGACATTTTTAGAGCAGTTTTAGGTTCATAGAAAAATTAAGAGGAAGTACAAAGATTTCCCATATACCTCCCTACCCCCACACATGCATAGCCTCCCCCATTATCAATATCCCCCACCACAGTGGTACATTTGTTACAACTAATGAACCTATTCTGGCACATCAAAATCACTCAAGGTCTATAGTTTGCATTGGGGTTCACTCTCAGGTTGTATAAATGCATAATGACAGGTATCCATCATCGGCATACCCTTTTTAGAGATTGAGAAAATGGAGAGAAGATGAGAACAAGCTACTTGTGAATATAATGACAAGGATTAAAGCCCAGAAAGGAACCCCAGAGTGTTTATAGCCATACATCTATCTTCCTAGCCACTGCTCCAGTGGTCCTCAAAGTGCCAAACCCCTCGGGTTTTTGAGAAGCCTCCATGAGATTCATGAAGTCTGTGTCATTTTCATGGTACCACTAAGATATTATTTGCCTTTTTCACTGTGTTGGCAGATGTATTCATGGTGCAGAACAATGGTAGGTAAACAACTGATATCATTGGAGTGTCACCAAACCAGTCATTGTGTTCACACACAGAAGGAAAGAAAACATTCCGAATGCCAGGGACATTAAGAAATTCCTTGACAAAGCAGTAAGATTATTAGTTATATTAACCCTCAACCCTTGAGTGCACATCTTTTTAAAAATTTTATGTAACAAAATGAGAAGTGACATAAAGTGCAAATAACACAAAAGTATGATAGTTGTGTTGAGGAAAAGTACTTATATGACCGAATTGGGAGAATTAGCCACTTTTCTCATGAAATGCCATTTTTATCGAAAAGAATGGGTCAAATTAGCATTATTCATTCTCGAAATTTTGTAGATAATTTCTCAAAAAAAGAACGGAGTTAACTATCAAAATTTATGGGGTGCAATGAAAATACTGCTTAGAAAGAAATATACAGCATCGAATGAATGTATTAGAAAGAAGAAATATTCAAACTCAGTCATCTGTGTCCACCTTAGGAAACTAGAAAAAGAGGAGCAAATTAAATCCAAGCTAAGCTAAGAGAACAATGAGTTGGGCATGGGGAATAGCGATGCAAAGACCTTGAGGAAGTACAAAGTTTGGAATAGGTTCCAGAATTGTGTCATTCCAAAGCCCATGCTTTGCTCTCCTTCTCATAAAGCACAACTGATTTCTCTTAAGCCAGTGAGGCTCTGGCTTTTGGAACAAACCCTTTGGAAAGCGGAGTAGAGATTGTTTTGGTTCTCCCTAAACGAGGGCTTCATATTCAGTTCGCTGGCAGGTTAATCGGGAGCTTGCAGATGGTCTTCCATTTCCCTAAGGAGTAGAACTCTCTAGTGCAATGTTTGTCAGTGGTGCCAGGAAACTGCTGTTGCAAGAAGTAGGAAAAGAGGGGGATTTAATCTTGCAGGGAGAAGACTTAAATGCGACCTATAAATTATGTAGCTATTTTTCTATACTTTGGCCCCAGTCTGGAATTTTTCCCTCAAAATAAATTATTTGAACCAACTTCACTGGGCTTGCAAATATTACATTGTGCACTGTGGTCTCCGAAGCACGTGTTTTTTGCTGACCCAGCATTTTGAAAAACTGCTGTGACCTACTGAAGAAAGTGGTGGCTCCCAGGGAAAGCATGCTCTCATTTCCCACTCCCCCAGACACAGAGGACTCAGAGGTGGAAAGCTAGATGGCATATGTGTCGTAAGTCAGGGAAACTATAAACATGATTTCACTAAATGATGGGATTTCCTTCTATTTCCAAAACTCAGAAAGGAATATAACCCCTCTCCTCCTGGAGTAAACCCTTAGAAAGTAGTAATTGGGCAATCATTAAAGTAAAACATGAGTCAATATCACAGTGCAGACTTCCCAGTGAAAACACCGGATCAGACGCAGTGGGAGACCATAAAGTTGAAGGTGCATTCTGATCAACATGACATTACACACAGTTGGGTGTCAGGACAATTCAGGCAACCAGTGATCCGATTTTTAAGTGACAGCTTTGAAACAGCCTAGTGGTCAAAAGAGCCTGTGTTCATGGCCGAATGTTGTGTCTGGGAACTACAGGTCCTTACTCGCCTATGATAGATGATGAGGCGAGTTACCTCAGGCTTGCCTTCTTGTCCTTTCTGCTTCTCCTCTACCTTTTCCTTCATAGAAAGGTATTTATTTTCAAAGTTTCAGTTGTTACCCCTATGCCAGTGACTCGCATATTTAACTCCAGTCCTGACTGGATAGTTAACCACAGAGCCACATCACCAAAATCAAACCTCCTATCTGAAATCAATACCATCATTTTGCCTTCAGAATTGATGTCATCGTCTGCTTCCCATTTTTGCACATGGCTACCTTTATTTTCTGGCTTTCGTGAGTCAAAATTGAGAAGCTACTGATAGCTTTCTTCTTTACTGTTCATATCAAAGCTTCTGGCGCCACACTGTAAGTAACCAGTGAAACTAATATTTAAGCTTTGACCCAGGGCTTCTGAACTTAAATCAAGGCATCTTGATGTGATCCTGTGGAAGTCACCAGAATCCAGCTGGGTGTGAGTCTCTGTCCTATGACAGGGAAGTTGTAAGAGCAACTTTGAGATGAGATGCCTCAGAGTGAAAATCACCTAAGTGGAAATACCCTGGGTAGGAGATTTATGAGTTTCAATTTGTTGAGGTCACTAAAATGGACTTGGAATTTTTATTTTTTAATTTTTAATTTTTTTTTCCTGAAGAGTTAGCAATGTCAGTTATTCCTTTAAACTGTCTTTCATCCTCCTTCCTATCCCTATTTGCTGTCCCTACCACCAACTTCGAATCTAAATTTGTATCATCTCACACATAAGTTTTATTCATATATTTCTAGCTGCGCTCTCTGTTTACAAATTTTACCCATTCCTAGCCATCGTGCAAACAGGACTGTCTGTGGCTGTCAATTGCTCAGAAGCTACAATAGCTCCCTTCTTCCACTGCCTCAACTCCACGGCCCTGCATGAATCGAGTAACTGTTAGTTGAGGCAGCTCTGGTTTTGATGGCTCCCAAAATGCATCCTTCAATGCAAGCAGCCCCCGAATCTTACAGTGTGGATACAATTATTCTTGCTGGTCTGACTTTAATCAAGCTTTTTCATCTTTAGAAAATATCCTCTTCATTTCTTTGTATTTTTATAAGGAGCCAAGGATTAAGACCAAAAATTCAGTCTGGAGGAGAGAGATAAGGAACCCAGACTATTATAAAGATGGATATCCAGTGATGGAGGGGAGGGATTTGTTTTAGTGCAATAGTGGTTGCAATAGCTACTCATGTTATGCACACAGTATTTTTCTCCAGGAACTGTGCCAAAGTCTTGGGTAGAAACAGTGGTTAAAAATAAAAGTGATTCTGCTAACATTTCAATTGTGACTTTGAATGCAATGCTTCACAGTCTGTAGAGGATGAGGGAGAATCAAGAACAAACTTAAGAAAGGATGATTGAAATATCATCAGTGTACACGATGGGGAGCATAAAGCTGATGAGCTCACAGCAGGAATGGAAGAGAAGCCAAGAAACATCAGGAGTGACAACCAGAGATATCAGGACTCAAAATGTCTGGGGAAAGTGAAAATGGTCTGTACCATCACATGGTAGTGGAAATTGCTACCTTCTGTACATTTACTGTGCTTGCCTATGGAAATGACCAAAAAAAATCCAGTGTTAGCTAAGAACAATGAATTCACAAGCACAGGAGTTACTCTCTGCGGACTCCATAAACTAGGTGGGAAAGAGCAAAATTCAGAAAGGATTACAGCTTCCATGATTTTCATAATCATACTGAGAATAAAATGAAAGAAATTGTACTTTGCTACCGTTTGTGAGTTGATTTAACTCATCATCTAATGAAGCCTGGGAAACGTGACTGTGAGTTTTACCTACAGTCATGATACATCCCAGTTGCCAGAAATAGCCCTAAGGTATGCACAACTATAGCTGATAGAAGTGTCCCAATGTGAAGGAAAAAATGTAATTTTTAAAAAATTTCTTCTTAAAACAGTTCTTCCTTCCATGCCCTAACACTCACCTTTTGAGATAAGAGAGTCTCAGCTCCCATCTAGCTGCTGACCCCAAACTTACAGAGTTTGGAATGAGCTTCAGCATCAGAGCTTTTATATGATGGAGGTTGATTCTAAATTCTTCCTGGGCTGATGTAACATTTCTCCTCAACTTCTGAAGGAAGGCAGGATTCTCCAGAATCTCCTCTGTTTTTGCTGTACTTTCCAAGTTATTTTCTTCCACTCTGATCTTTTGTTTTCTTTTTCATGGTCATAGCCAGGAGGCGACCTGGTTAGGGAAGGGTACACAGTCACGATCGCTACCAGTTTCCCTCACACTGTAACAGCTGAAATTTGCTAAGCTCCTTCACATTCGCTATGCCTTGGGAGTCCTGCGATACTGTGAGAAGTAAGAACTATGTATGCACTACATGGTAGATAGAAGTAATTAGGTTCCGGGATGGTATGAGATTTCTCAAGTAGTAATTTCTCAGGTTAGAAGGAAGCAGCATGGGGAATCTAAGGCAAGTTCTTGAAGTTTTGGTCCAGATTTCTTTCCAGTGTATAAGGCTCCCTTGAAAATTTCCACACAGTTTCCAGCATATCAAAAACTTGGAGAGGGGACTTCTGTAAATCTAGCACATGTTTCATCTTGTAATACAGAACTCAGTAATTAATTCCTTGGAACAGCACGCTTTGTGAGGGCTCGGCGAAGAGCGCACAAATTACTTCTCTATTTTATATTTCAGCTGTGTTTTAAATTACTTAGTACATTCACGATTATACACAGACTACTATGAATTGTTCTGCAACTGTTCCACACACCTTCAAGGTTCAGGATACACACACACACACACACACACACACATGCACACAAGCGTGCCATGTATATTCATAAAGAACGAGTACACTAGTGCTAGTGTACTAATCTTTATTGGTGTCTACCAAGTAGCCTTCTATGGATATCCTGCAGTTTATACGAGCCAGAGTTTTTGAGCCACCTGAATAAATAAACATCTCTGAAAGTGCAACATTTGGGAAGAAATGATACATCTCATGTGAAGATGGGTTTTGTCAGTATTTCACCAGATATTTATTGAGTTCTCTCAAGTATATCCTCAACTTCTATTAATATTAATGGATGTTCCACATGTCTTGGAGAAAAAAGGCTTATTCTTTGGCATAAGAGAAATGTAAGTCTGAATTCTTTTAAAGAGTGAAGGCAATTCTGATGGCAAGGAATAAAAGTGGAGCACAGTTTCACAATTAAATTATTCTGGGCAAAATGTCCTAGTAGGTTTCTCAAACAATTTAATTTCTTGGACAGCAGGTACCGAGAAACGCATAACGCAGGTTCTTCACTCGTTGCACATGATACTCAATTATCCCAGTAAGACTTTTTAAATTTTATTTAATTGTATTCATTTTACTATTATGCTCTACTTTATCCCACCCCACTGTAATTTCCCCACCTCCTCTGCCTTCGTGTTGAACCCATTCTAAAATGTTCAATGTGGTCTTTGGTATGTATATACCCTTGAAAGAAAGATAACATTATTTTATATGTATTTAAGTTTTATTTGTGTAAAAACTATTAGCTTCCAGATCTTGTTTCGGTTTCCCTTTTTTTTTTTTTTTTTAGACTCAGGACATATTTTCTCCATAAATTTGTCCTTGTGGTTATCAGTCTAGTCCATTACTTCTAAAGATAGAGTACACTGGCATTATTTAAGTATCCCCTGCATTTTCCTTATGCATACTCACAGTAATGGACATCCAGGTCACAAAGTCCTATTTCCCTGAACAAGGGTCTGATGAACTCCTTCATACCTGTCCTTCTTTGAAATTGAAGGAGAATTTCTCTAACATATACATATAAGAGTGGAAATATTTGTTTGTGAGAGACACCATGACTTATTTTACTAAACCATGCCAAATTACTCTCCGGAAAGGCTGCAAATGATGAACCATTCACTAGCAGTGCGTGATGATTCCTCATCCAATTGTTTGCAAAAACAATCCAATTTTATATTTTTGTTACATGGTGGATGATTACTATAAATTTGAGTACTTCATCATAAACTTAGCTTTGAGTTTGCTTTCCTCTTTCTGATTTGTGGATTCACATAGTTTACTTTCTTGGTGATTTTTACCTTTTTCTACTTGATTTTCTACTATAAATATTATTCTCTTTTCAGTGTACCATTCATCTGCTAAGTTTGTAGGGTCCTCTATAAAAGAGAAGTTAAATTTTGATTTAGTCAAATCAATCCACACTCTTCTGTAAAGTTTGTGCTTTTTTGGAACATTGTTTAGTAATACTTTTTCACCTGAACTTTACAAACATGTTTTCCTACATGTTTTTCTATTGGTTACTGGTCTTGTATATTTATTTCCAATGGTTTAGTTTTTCATTTACTCATGGTTTATATTGTTCCATGTGTGAAGTGGGGATCCAGCTTCAGTTTTCTTTACTTAGTAAGTCTTTTTTTTTCTCCCCAAATTTGTTTATTTTAATTTTTCAGTGTTACAAGATTGATTGTTAATGCACCACACAGTAAGTCTTTTTTTCCCAAAAAATATAGAAGTAAAAAAAGTATAATTTCCCAGTGATTTTTTACGCCTCCTGTATCAAACAAAAATATATATGCATATATTATTCTCTCTGTGTGTATATTTGTTTCACTATTCCTTGTTTTATTTCACTAAACCAGTTACCCATAAACATATTAGCACACTTTTTATTTTTACATTTTTATAGTTTATGTTAATAATTGGTTAGTCTTCAACTTCTTATTTACTGTTTTAGTCGCCATTGTTATTCACGAAACTTTATCTTCCCTATACATTTTTTTTTAAAGATTTTTTTTTTATTTATTTATTAGAGAGCGAGAGACTGAGAATGAGAGGGGAGAAGGTCAGAGGGAGAAGCAGACTTCCCGCAGAGCCGGGAGTCGGATATGGGACTCGATCCGGGGACTCCGGGATCATGACCTGAGCCGAAGGCAGTTGCTTAAGCAACTGAGCCACCCAGGCGCCCCACCCTATACATTTTTTTAAGGTTTATTTATTTTAGAGAGAGTAAGGGGGAGGGGCCGAGGGAGAAGGACAGAGAATCTATCAAACAGACTCCCCACTGAGCACAGAACCCTACAAGAGGCTTGATCCCACAACCCTGAGATCACAACGTGAGCCAAAATTAGGAGCCCGCCACTCAACCGACTGAGTCACCCAAGAGTCCCTTTCCTATACAGTTTACAATCAGTTTTCAAGAATGCCTTCAGAAGATCTGCTGTAATTTTGAGTAGAACTGCTTTGAATTTGTTTATTTAATTGGGAGAATTAATATCTCTACAATGTATTATTTGGTTGACAAAGACAGTATTTCTCTCCCTTTTTTTGGATATTTCTCTTTTATTATATTTAATTAAATTTTAAAACCATCTTTAAAAAGCCATTTTGCCCTCTTACTAAAGTAAATTCTAGATACATCATAGATTTTTACACTTTTTTTTATTTTTACACTCTTTTATTAGCATTTTAATTTCTCCATGTCCTTAGTAAAGAAACCCTATTGGTTTCCTCAGATTATTTACTCTTCAGCTGCTTTGCTAAAATTTTTAGCAATAATTTGTCAATTAATTTTTTGAGTTTATATGCAAATGGTCACATTATCTACAAATCACCTTCATGTGTATTTCTCTTCCAAAACATTTACTATTTATTTTTTTTCTTGTCTTGTTTCTAGATGTCTCCTTTAACAAGGGACACAGACAAAAAACTCTTGGGACTATATCAAAATAAAAAGCTTTCACACAACGAAGGAAACAACAAAACAAAAAGACAACCAACTGAATAGAAGAAGATATTTGCAAATGACATATCTGATAAGGAGTTAATATCCAAAATATAAAAAGAGCTTATATAACTCAACACCAAAAAACAAAACAAAACAAAACCAAATAATCCAGTTAAAAATGGGCAGAAAACACGAATAGACATTTTTCCAAAGAAGACATCCAGATGCTCAATAGACAGATGAAAAGATACTCAACGTCACTGACCACTGGAGAAATGGAAATCAAAACCACAATGACATATCACTTCACACCTGTCAGAACGGCTAAAATCAAAAACACAAGAAAGAGCAAATGCTGATGAGGTTGTGGAGAAAAAGGAACCCTTGTGTACTATTGGCAGGAATATGAGCTTGTGTAGTCACTGTGGAAAACAGTATGGATGCTTTACAAAAAATTAAATATAAGGGCACCTAGGTGGCTCAGTTGGTCAAGCATCTGAATCTTGATTTTGGCTCAGGTCATGATCTCTGGCTCGTGAGTTTAAGCCTCTCATCGGGTTCTGCACTGAACATGGAGCCTGCTTAAGAGTCTCTCTCTCCCTCTCTCTCTGCCTCTCCTGCCTCTGCTCATACTCTCTCTCTAAAACAAAAAATTAAATATAGGAATATAGAACTACCATATGATCTAGTAATTCTACTGCTTAGTATTTACCCAAAAAAAAAATAAATAAAAACACAAATTTGAAAAGATATATACACCTTTATGTTTATTACAGCATTATTTACAATAGCCAAATTATGAAAGCAGCCCAAATATCTATTGATAGATGAATGGATAAAAAAGTGATATACACACATATGCACACACATACACACACACACACACACATATATATGTAGTGATATATATATGTGATATATGATATCTATGTGATATACATAAGTGATAATATATATATATTACTCCGACAAAAAAGAATGAAATCTTGTCATTTGTAACAACATGGATGTAGCTAGAGCATATAATGCTAAGTGAAATAAGTCAATCAGAGAAAGACAAATACATATGATTTCACTAATATGTGGAAGCAAAACAGATGAACAAAGAAACAAACAAAAAGCCAGGCTCTTAACTACAGAGAGCAAACTGGTAGTTGCCAGAGAGGAGGTGGGTGCAGGAATGGGTGAAATAGATAAAGGGGATTAAGAGAGTATGCGTATTGTGATGAGCACTGAGTATTGTATAGAATGGTGGAATCATTATATTGCACATCTGAAACTAATATAACACTATGTTAATTATAACTGAATAAAAACTTTTTTAAAAAATCGTGGTTGTTATGATATTTTTTGTTTATAATTAAATGTTCTCAAGCTCCTATTTTTGAGAGGTTTTTAATTGGGTAATATTTATGTAATTGCTCTTCCTAATTTTTGGAGTTTTTAAAAATCATAAGAAATAAATTTTACTACAATCTTTTAATTATCATGTGCTTCTTTCCCCATTTTGAATTACTAAGATGATTAATCATATTTACTAGTTTCTCTGATGTTTAACTATCTTCACATTCCTGGGATAAACTGGACCTTAATCATAGTGCCCTAGTTTTCAATACACTATTGAATTAGGCTAACAAAGATTTTAATCTGGATCTATCCACAATGTATTTATTAGTGAGACAAGACTACAATATTATTGTATCCTTACCAAGCTTTGGAATCTGTTTCTACTATCATTATAAAATGACTTAAGCAACTGTTTTTCTTTCTCTTTTCTCCAACAATATATAACTCTTAACTATAGAGTACAAAATGCTGGTTATCAGAAGGGAGGCGGGTGGAGAATGGATTGAATAAGTGATGAGGATAAAGGAGTGTACTTGTGATAAGCACCAAATGTTGTATGGAAGTGTTGAATCATAGTATTGTTCACCTGAAACTAATATTACACTGTATGTTAACTAACTGGAATTTAAATAAAAACTTAAAAAAGCAACAACTCATTTTTAAAAGCTCTTATTCCCATACCTTTTGGGAAGAGTAATAAGTGGTGGTTTGGGATCAATAGTTCTATTTATTTAATTAATTGTTAACATATCCACATTTTTTGTTATTTTATTTTTTGGCATTTTATGCTTTTCCAGATATCTTCCCATTTTACCAAAGTTATTTGATAGGCTAGATGTTTCTATTTTATGAACCAGCATTCAGTTTCCCTCAAAGGGACACACCTGCTTCCATCTTCTGTTTTACTTTTCACCCTGAAATTCTGGGTAAGATAAGACAAATGTCATATTTTTATAAATTTAATTTTGGAGTCATCTAAAAAATTTATAAAACCTGTGCCTTATTTGAACAACTTCATATCTAAAAACCTCTTTAAATGTGAGCAGTATTCAAGAAGTTTCAAAATTTCATCTGACTAATAATATTCAATTGACTTGACTCCTCATGAAGTCCAGGCATGTCAGGGATTGAGGCTGTGTCCACTCGTTCAGTAAAATAAAGCATTATGTGCTTTATATTAGCCCCTTCTTATGCATATCTTAAGTGCTAGTATATTTTGTGGACATAATTTATTTAAGATACACACATCTACATTATATGGCATTGTTAGGGAAGACTTTGAGCTTTCTGTTAGTCTTTATTAAGAATAGCAGAGAATATTTTGAAAATAAACCAGACAACTTGCCAGCTGAGAATTAAGCATTTACATAAGCCACAAATCCTAAGAAACATTTCTGTCTCTTGAAAATATTTCAAAACGAATGGATCCATGTTTATTTTGAAACCAAGCAAACTAGTGGATAAGGCCATAAATATGAATTAACATGTAGAGTGAAGGTCATTGGATTAAACTGGACCATTGTCCTATAACTTTGAATAAATCACTGAGTATAAGGCTCAGAAATTTGTTCCTCTTAAAAATAATGCTAATTGCTGTAATGCTGAGGGCCTGGCAAACTGGTATGTTTGAGGAGCCTATTTATTCATTTGTACAACAAATACTAAATTTGTACTTACTATATCCAGGGCTATTCCTGGGGTATGTAGCAGTGAACAAAACAGACCAACCCCTTGGCACTGTGGAATTTACAGACTAGTGGGTAACAGATGATAAACATACAAACATCAACATACAATACAATGCAAGGTAATGATTAGTGGTATAAAGATATATATATGTGGTATATATATATATATATGGTATATATACAGGGGTAAAGTACAAATAGTGAAGGAGTGTGATATTTTAGCAAAGGTATATGAGAAAGATTTTTCTTTGGAGGTTAGATTTGAGAGAAATGGCATAAAATTAGGATTAAAAAAATATGGAGCTATTTAAGGACAGAGTCCAATGCCATAGGAAATGGCAGATACAGAGGACATGAGATAGAAATAAATTTAGCACTCTCAAGAAATAGCAGGAAGGCCTGTGTGGCTGAGCATGAGTGTGGCAAAGAGGTGGTGGTTGGAGAAGCAGAGGGGAAAGGGAGTTAGCCATGCTAGGGCATTTACAGTGGTGCTGAGAACTTTGGATTTTATGAGGGGGGATGGGAGTGTGATGGGAAGCCATTGGAGGATTTGAGAAGAGTGAAGTTATCTGGTTTACATTTTTAAAAGATCACTTTACTCGATGAGACAAGACTCTGGATGAGACAAGAGAAGTTAGGAAACTCTATAGAGGTGGCGATTGTCAATGTCCAGAAAAAAAGAATATGGCACCTTGAACCAAAGAGTTGGTGGTGGAAGCAAGGAAGAACATTAAGATTCAAGGTATAGTCAGAATATAAAGTTATAAGAATTACTAATAAATAGGGAGTAGAGTGTGAGATAAAAATGATAATAAAGACAACTCTTGTGTTTCTAACCTGTGCTAAAAATAGTGCCATCCAATGAGAAAGGAACAATTAAGGGAGAGTGAAGGAGATAAAAATCAAGAACCATTTTTTAATTTCTATTGTTTTGTCCTTGCATGTTTTTTTTTCTAAAATAAATATACTTTTACAGAGAAAATATATTTTAATGAGTACCTACTACACACCAGACATCTCAGTGGACATTTTACCTACTATGTAATAATTTAATTCTGGATGTTTTAAGTTTGTGACACGTTATCCACCCAAGTGGAGATGTTGAGAAGGTTAGATGCAGTAGTCTGGAGCTCAAGGGAATGCTGGGAGCCGGAGAAATGAGTTTAGGAGTTGTCAGGACACCAATGGTCTTAACAATCATGAGTTTGGACAATATCACCCGAAGAGTGAATATAATAGGAATAATCTCAGCACTGTAGGATTTAATGGTCAGAACTAGTAGAGGAGTCAGCAAAGGAGAGGGAGAAGGAATGGTTTCTGACAGTGGAGGGAAGCCAGAAGACAGTAATAGTCAGAAACTGAAGGAGAAAAATATTTCAAGAAAGAGGGGACGATGGACTGACTGGCTCACAGACTGTGCTAAAAGAATCAGTAGACAAGAATGGAACTTTTGTCACTGTGAGAAACTGCTTTTGTCACCATAGAGGTCCTTGATAATGATGACCAGGGGAATTTAAGTAGAACGGTGGGGAGAAAGCCTGTTAGAATAAATGGTGAAGAAGGTGGAAACGGCATGGAGAACTCTTGGAAGGAATTCTGCTACAAAGTACAGAGGATAAAAGGGGAAAAAGGTGCATGGGAATATACAAAATATGATGTTTAGGAAGGTCATTCCTTGTTGTTTGCTGATTTTGTTTTGTTCTGTTTTTTAAATGTGACATGCCATAACATGTTTGAATCTTGATGGGAATGACCCAGGAGAGAAGGAAAAATTAATGGTGTGGAAGATAGAAGGAATAATTGGAGGACAGAAGTCCTTCAGCAAGATGACTTGTATCCAGGTCACTTGTGGCATGGTCAGGATTTTGAAAGAACAGAAACCGTCCATTCTAAGTAATGGAAAGAAGACAGAGGATATGCACACCAATGAAGGTAGGCTAATAAATTAGGTGCTAAGAGGATGAGGAAAGAAGAGGGATTTTGGAGTTTTGAAAAGAGAGATAATGGTATAAAATAGGAGGAAGTTGCAATCCGATGGTAAAGCAGAATAAGTTTTTAAATAGTTATCCTCATAAATTAAAATGCAAAAGAATCAACGGGGAGCTTAATATTCAAATTCCTGTGATCTATGCCCAGATAATTCCATAACAGTTGTAGATGACTCCTGGGGAGGCCTTGAGTTAATAAGAATAAAATGGGACAATGTAATGATGGCCTCCTCCAAGCTGGGCATCTCTGGGTTTACTCTAGAATCAGAGACCCAGGATAAGTGGAGAGATCTCTGCCATCAGTTGGATAGATGCCTAAGAGTATCTTTCTTTCTTTTCATAGACCACACCTAAAATCTATTTTAAAAAGTAAATTTTATTAGTAACAAGAGTGCCGACCTGTTTTCTAAGTGATTTGTTTAAATCTTATTTAAAACTCACAGTAAACTTATGATGCTGATACAAGGATTACCCTACAGGAAACTGAGATACAGATTAAGTAGATACATAAAGAAATAAATTAAAATTGTATTGTTTCAGTTACTATGACACATGGCCTGCTAGAGAAATATAAATTCAACTTAAACCTGAGTGAGAGGAGGAATATAACAAAATGCAGATTCTTGAATAATAATATACTTTAGGAAATCTAAAAATAAATGGGTGGGAAAACATTAAGAACTCTCTTCTTTACGGAAATCCTATACAGTTGTCCAGAGTCTTGAATGTAGATTTGTTTTGAAAGGGACTCGTGGACCACTTCAATGTAGTTTCTACATTGTGTTTCAAATGACTTGTCACAAGTCATTTCATTCCTGGGGAACCTATGGTGGCAATTAGAAGACAAGAAATTGGAAAAAGTGAAAATGAAACCTAATTAAAATTCCTGTAGAATAAGTCAGGAAAGAATATGCAAACTTGGAGCCAAGTTTGCTCCATGCTGATACTTTTCCAGACCATTTGCTTATGTATAACCTCTTCATCTCTCGATTGTCTCCCGTTGCTGAGATGGAGATAACAAGCGACCCAGCGAATACCCTTTCATGGAGCATGTATTTAGCTAAGCTAATAAGGCCCACAAATATGCTGGTTGCTCATCTCAGTGTGATGGTAATTGTGCTAAGTTCTGCGTTTTGAAAATATCACACATTATCGAAATCCCACAGAAGCGGAAAAAATATCTTTAGATAGGTCTGAGCAAGTATAGTTAGTTCAAGAATAGCTTGAGAGACTGGATTGAAAAGGAATCTCTTTTTGTGTTAAAAACAAACCCCGCTCAAACTGAGCAAATGCAGAAAAGAGCATCCTGCTGTGTGTGAGGAGCTCTCAGGAGTTCTGAGTCACTGCCTGTGTTGCTATTCGCTCACTGCGTATGCTGGATGGGATTCACAGGCACTAGGCCCTTTCTTATCAGAGTCTTTCCAACCAGGGAGCTCAAACAATGAGGGGGCAAGATTTTTATGGGGAAGACTAAAACTGTTTTTGGTGTTGATTAGAGAGACAAACGTGATGAGAAGGCTCTGGATGAAAAGTGAGTTCCGAGTTCAAGTTCTAACTGCTACTGACAGTCATATAGGTCTCAGTTTTTTCAACTATCAACCAAAGCTGTTGATTTTTATCACCCTGAGGTTGGAGTAGTACGTATGATAACATTAAGGACTCAAGGTCATTGAATCAGACTTGCCTCTGGATTTGACGTAGTCCTCACTTGCCAAGAAACTGAATATAACTCATTTTAAAACTCATCGTTGAATTAAAGCACTAGAGTATCCAGGATTGGAAGCCAAACCAATAGCCAGGATGAAAGGCACATACCTCCAGGGTTGACCTTTGGTTGGCATGCTATTACATGGTTGTACCCGACCTAAAATATTGGAGTATTTCCTGTGGGCTGGGGGAGTCTCTGCCCCAAGCCAGCCCACAGATCTCTCCACAAGCTAGCAACTAAAGGACACAAACCTCACCCAGCAGAGGGCCTTCAGGATCTTGGTCTGGGGATAGCCACAGTGTCCATTCTGATTGTTTGTTCTGCATCCTAAATCAATTACTAAATATTTTTATTAGTACCCTTGCATCCACCCCAGTGAATAGTGTGTTCTCTACCTCTTTTACTAACCAACTGAGGCTCAGTCATAAGAAACAAAGGAAAGAAAGATGGGTTTGCATTTTCTAGATAATTTCCATGCAACCCTTCCCACCCTACCCCCAGCTTCTCATAGGGAAAGGAAGGAGGTGTAATGAACCTGAGCATGGGTTTCCCACAGCATGGAACTGCGAAGCGTACGGTTGAGTATGCGATGAGATGTTTCTGTTTAAAACAACATGGTGAAGTGGTGCTAAGGAGACCTGGATCCAAAACCTATTTCTAACTTTTTACCAGCTATTGATCTGGTAAATAAGTCAACTTATTTAGACTTCCTATTGCTTCAGTTTCTTCATCTATAAAAATTTTAATAATAATCAAAACACCTAACATATATTTGTATTTTAACACATATAACTTGGTGCTGAATGGTTTATATGAATCCTCTTATTTAGTTCTCATGATAACTTTATGATGTAGATACACTTTCATTCCCATTTTATAGTGAGGGAAGCAAAATTCAGAGAAATTTAGTGGCTTGTCCTTGTTCTAGCTCGCACCGCTATTAACAGGAGTTCTGCAAATTGGACCCAGTTAGTTTGATTCTTAGCTCATGCTCTTAAACACTGTCCCCAAACAGTGGAAAATATTCTCAAGGATAGCTACTATTATTATAATGATAGCCAGGTCTCTAAGGACAAGGGTCTTACCTTCTAATAAATACTAATTATAATCACAACAGAACTAGCCCTTTGGAAACTACCCTAGAAAATATAGGCTGTGTGTTTATCCCATCTGTAGAGTATCTTCCAGCAGGATCACTTCACAGCGCCCCAAGGTCAAGGTCAAGCGTGGTGGCTTCAGAAGCTTTGTGAGCACACCTGGTTCTAGTACTTGTGGAACTGATCGCTGTGCTCGTGTTCAAAGTCTAACCGTTCCAGATTATGAAATTCTGGATGTTCAAGGCTAACAGGAGATTTTGATCCTGAGGGAATAAAAACAAAAAGCAAACTTCAGATGACAGTATGTAACAAAAAGCAGCTGCCACAAGAGTCCGTTTTGTCAAACTGTGAAGTCCACAGATGCACTGAGTTTCTCGGGTCGCGGTAATCAGCTTTTCAGGCAGGCATGCCGGATCTATATCCTGAGTTATTTAGCTGAGACCTAAGAGTCTTTCTCTGAGTGCAAATATTATTTATTCGTGTCCTCTCTAATTAGAAGAGAAACTGAAAACGTGAAAAAGGAACATTTCTCATTGACCTTCCAGGGACTCCCAGAACTCAAGGAGGGGCACTGTCGTGAGAAAGAGAACCGGTCTGAGAATAGGTGTGTGGCCCTGGTGTGTGTGAAAGGTGACAGAAATACGACCCCAAAACAGATTTGACCATATTGGTTCTACAGAACAAGCATGTGTATTCCTGAAAGTCTTGGAGCGGTTACTTTGCAAAAAGTCTGCATCTATGTCATGATCTTACTCAGAATCACTGCTGCATAAACCATATTGACCTTTTCTTACCAGGCCAATGTTAGATTCAGAAGTTGAGTCATTCATTATCTTAATGAGCATTGTCTACCAGGGTCAGATCCTACTCCCAAGGAGCAGTTTGATAAGCGAGATAAGTACACAGATGCCTAGAAAACAAACTGCCAGGGTGTGGAGGGAAATGGCAGAGAAAGAACTGCAGAATAGACAAGATGGAGCACAAAGGACTCTACAGGACATGCATGGGCACTGCTTGTAACGTGATGGTGAAGGGGAGCCACTGAACTGAACTCCCCTTTTCGTGTTCGATCACTCTTTTAGCAAGGCGGAACATTATTGGAGAATGGAGAAAACTGGAAGAGGATTTAGGGAACAATTCAACCAGGAAATAAGGGGAACTTCAACTGAAACTGGAAGTATGTAGATAGGATAGTAGCTAGAGTAGGATGGTGGCAGAACGAGAAGAGCATTTTTGGAAGATGAAAGCCTTATGGAGAAGCCACAGTAAATGCTGAAGGTAAAGAACTACATAAAAACCAACCAACCAAACAAAAAGTGTTGAGGATCCAAGGAAGGAAAAGTTCAGTGGTAGATCATGACAGCTGAATGCATGGGAAGTTCTAGAAACCAGATCCTGGGCAAAAGGATAATTTTTGGAAAAAACTAGGGGAACTTCTCCTGAAGCCAGAGGGATGAAAGCAAGAATGCTTACATATGTATCTGTTTCAAATCTTTCTGTTTTGGTCATTTAATTTCTTTGTCTTCACTCAGCACATGGACCCCTTAACCCTCCCTTCCCACCAACCCCCCAAAATACCTTTAAAGTCTCTGTGAGATCCACAATATAGGTGCCCTAGGAGAAACTCAGGATCATGAAAGCTGTTCAAATAACATTCCCAAGGAACAAACTTCTTCCTATATTTTTTTAAATGTAAAAGAGTTATGAATCCTATCCCTGAATGAATTGATTCACAAATTATATATTCTTTCATTTCATAACTATAAAACATAAAATATATTCATCTCATATATAATTTCATATAGAGATTACTTAATCAAAATTGGTGTCTTTAAAAACTAGAGAGAAGTGTTTGTTTTTCCCAAAGCTCATAAATAGTAGACTTTTCACACAGTATAGCTTATAAAACACTTCTGAGGCAGACTTAAAAATGTTTGAGCCCGTACCATAAGATGAAATGAAGAAGTATAATTAATGATTCATAAATCAAGTTATAAAAAGGTATCACTCCTCCTATTTAAAAAATTCAAACTAGTTTTCCTTGGCTCAAATTAAAACTCATGGTAAATCCAAGTCAATGATTAAGAAAATCACTCTGGTAAAGTAAATTCCCTTTTATCCAGCAGGTTATCCACTGGAATTATGTGAGCCATCATTTGCACACATGAACAGGTAAAATGCAAACTGACATTGACATTGTATTAGGTTTCTAATGCTGTGTAACAAATGACCCCAAACTTAGTTAATTTAAAAGAACACACATTTATTATCTCCAGTTCCATGGGCCAGTCAGGAGTTCGGGCATGGCTTAATTGGGTGCTCTGCTCAGGTTTTCACAAGGCAGCAATCAAGGTGTCTGCCAGGCTGGGGCCTCATCAGAGGCATCACTAATAAAAGATCCTCTTCCAAACTCCCTCAGGTTGTTGGCAGAATTCATCTCTTTGTAGCTTTAGGGTTGAGCTTCCTGTTTTTTGCTGGCTATTGGCTGAAAACTGCCCTTAACTCTTGGAGTTGCGGTTTCTCCACACCTCTCTGTAGGCACTTCACAGAACAGTAGTTACTTCTGCAAATCAAGAAGGCAGAAAAGCCAAAAAGTCTCCCACATGTGAGGTAGGGAGACAGATACATGTGGATACACAAGCACGCACTCATAGTGACAATCACAAATCTCAGGAGTGACAGCATCCCATCCCATTTCACCATCTTTGCCTCATTTTATTTGTGAGAAGCAAGTCATAGGTCCTAGCAACACAGGGTGTGAACACGCAGGCCATCCTCAGTTCCATAGACCCCAGGACACAAACAGCACTTTGATATGTGACAGGCAAAGATATTTATTTCAATGTAATTTTAAAATCAAGCACAAATTTTGACATTATATTCTGGTAACAATACCATTCCAGAATGCATGCATAAAAATCTATCTCATTTCTTATAAGTTAACTTTTACAGATGTAAATTCACTATTATTTGTTAAAGGAAAGAAGTGAAGAAAGAATGGCAGAGAAGAGAAAAAAAGAAGACAGCATAACATAATTTCCATATTAAGAAAAAGAACAAAAAATGATCAAGAGGTATTATCTCTTATTACTGAATTATGTGGGGCCATAACCTGAGGAAGGACAAACATAAACAATGTCAGTGAAGCTAACACTGGCAAAAAGTATTAGAAATAATGTTGCAGGGGTGCCTGGGTTGGTCAGTCAGTTAAACATCTGACTCCTGATTTGGGCTCATGTCATGATCTCAGACTCCTGAGATCAAGCTCAGCATCAGACTCCTCACTGAGCATGGAGTCTGCTTAAGATTCTCTCCCTCTCCCTCTGCTCCTTCTCCTTCTCTCTCTCCTCTCTCTGAAAGAAAGAAAGAAAGAGAGAGAGAGAGAAAGAGAGAAGAAGGAAGGAAGGAAGGAAGGAAGGAAGGAAGGAAGGAAGGAAGGAAGGAAGGAAGGAAGGAAGGAAGGAAAAAGGAAGGAAGAAGGAAGGAAGGGAGGGAGGGAGGAAGGAAAGAAGGAAGGGAGGGAGGAAGGAAAGAAGGAAGGAAGGAAGGAAGGAAGGAAGGAAGGAAGGAAGGAAGGATTCTGCAAAGAAAAAACCTCATGTATCTACTTATAACACAAAATTCTGTATAAATATCTGGGGCTTCTTAGGGCTCTGAAACCCCTTCAAGGGCTCAAATAAAAATCTCTTGCTGAAGCTTGAAAAATATATTATGTATATGCAGAAATATACAATTTCTAACAAAGAAAGTTAACCAATTCATGTTCAAGTACACAATATTTTTTCAATCAAACAAAAGCTTGTGTATGTATATTGAGTACTTGTAAGTGTGTGTATGTGTGTGTGTTGTTAACTTCTCCTAATAGACTGTGGAGCAGAGGTAAAACCAAGCATGTTTGAGAATGATATACCCTGAGGGAAGACGTAAGGTATAAATTACCAAGCTCTATCGTACCAGGTCATCATTTTCAGTTATTTCAAGATTGGTGTTTTATGTATTTAGTGCACCTGTCAACTTTTGTGTTATTTTTCTCCATTCCTTATATGTGCAGGTGTATAAGGATTCATGAGACATCTTGAAGAACACCTGGAAGAAAATGGGACTGTAGAACCAAGAATACACTGGATGGTACAAAAAGGTATTTTACATTTACATTATATTTTTGCTTAAAAGAAGTGTATCTCGGGGGGCACCTGGGTGGCTCAGTTGGTTGGGCGGCTGCCTTCGGCGGGTCATGATCCCGGAGGCCGGGGATCGAGTCCCGCATCCGGCTCCCAGCTCCACGGGGAGTCCGCTTCTCCCTCTGACCTTCTCCCCTCTCATGCTCTCTCTCACTCTCTCTCTTTCCTAATAAATAAATAAAATCTTAAAAAAAAAAAAAGAAATTTATCTCCTCCATTCCAGAGTGCATTGGCAAAGACAATAGGATCCCACCCTGATTAAATCAGGATTAGGCAAAGTTGGGCTTGATTTCCATCTCCACTAATTATTACCTACACGTTTTTTGTTAGCAAGTGTCCTTATCTATAAAATGGAAATAATTATAGTACAGTTGCTGTGTTTCCTCTAAGTATTTAATAAATATAGTAATTTTTTTTTAGTGGTGGTGGTTGTCATTTTTAGCAGCAATAACAAAATCGACATCACTAGCCAAGGAAAATTCCTAATAAATAACAGAAAGTTGTCTGTCAGCAAAGAAATAGAGAAGAGACATGATGGAATTATTAAAAGGGCAGTTAGTACTTAATGAATAGTATAAGGAAATAAATGTAAAGATGTTGTCTCGGTAGCAGCTAGATCTCTACTGTTATTTGTTTATACGATACGTGTTCACATTACATGTCAACCGTTGGTAGCTTCTAGCACATCTATCTTGAAATTGAGCAGCTTATGTTGTCTCTGTATCCTGTTTCTAAAATGAATTAAACAGGTTTCCTCTTTCCTCTTGGGCTAATTAGAGAATTTTAAAGAGGAAGAAAACCCTGACACCTGCGATAAATAATCTGGCCTCATAAACAACACATCTGGAAAATGTATCTGGCACTCCATGGGAAATAGATCTGGCATTCTTAACTGTAAATCATGGGTGTTTTGAACATTGAAGTTCTAAAACAAAGTGAATTATTTATAAAAAGGGAAGGTTTTAAAAGTTGTTTTTTTCCCTTGGTAATTTTTTCATGGACTAATAATTCATGGTGTTTTGTTTTTTTAGACACTGGAAAATTAAGAAGAGAAATAAAAAATAGGACAACATGATCTGGAGTCTAGTATTATTTCTGTGCAAGGCTGGGCAGCTGTGTTTCTAATTACACAGAGGGAGGCCTTTAAATGACCACTTCCAAGTATTTAGTTAATGCCATTGGAAACTACAGGTGTGTGTGTGTGTGTGTGTGTGTGTGTGTGTGTGTGTGTTTTCAAGTCCATTTGGTCATTGGGCAATATTTTCCACTTTTCGTATTAACGACATATTCCAATTATAAATGCACTACAAATTTATTCTAGATAACAAGGTCTTATACATAAAGAGAAGATGAAAATCACTTACGATACCTCCCTAAGACATAATCTTTATGTACCTTTTCAAACTTCTATATGAATGCTCTCCTTCTACCCAACATATACATTTTTTACTAATATTTGATCATAATAAATGTGATATTTTTAAAACAGCTTTTATACCTTATAATACATTTTGTTCATCTATATGTCAATAAACACAGAACTTAACAGCTTTTAATGGCTTATAATCAACAAATATATGGGTACTTTAGAATTTATTCTAAAGTTGCTTATGGATAACAGTATCATAAGACCCCTGTACTATCGTCTTCGTAAATTCATATTTTCACACAAATCTGATTATTTCCTTAGTATAAGTTCTAGAAGTGGAAGTGTTGCCTCAGTGTGAATGAACACTTTTGTAGATTTTTGTTAGATAAACTATTGTCAAATTACTCTCTAAAAATGTGTATCAATTCACATCCCCACTTATATTTTATCTTCCATATTCATGGCCAAAGATGGATTTTACTCTGTTTTTTTAAAAAACAAGATACTGAGATTCTTTTCAATTAAATCTCAATAGGGATAAATTTTATATATTCGATTACCCTTCTCACTAAATATATTTATTAGTGATTAACATCTATTCTTTTAAGAACTATCTAGTTATATCATATGTTGATTTCATTTATATGAGTTTATGTTCTTAAAATTTATTTTAAAGAATTTATTGTAAGTCAAGGTTATTAATGCTCCTTTATTGTATTTATTGCAAATATTTTTTCCAGCTCACATATTTAATATAGTGTTTTATCTTTGCAGTATTTCTGCCATATGGAAATTATATGTATTATTCTATCAATTATAATTCCAAATATAGTTCTGCCTTTGTTGTAAGCTTAGAAAAAATTTGTTCCCAAGCTCCTAATAATATCTTTATGTACATTGTTTTTTAATAACAATACTGCAATCTTAAATTGATATGAGATTTTATTTTACTTTAAGTTGTAATGTGAAATTCTGCTCAATTTTTTTCCAAAATGGTAATCCAGTTTTCTTAACACCATTTATTGAAAGAAAAATCCTTTCTTCCTTTGCATATTTTTTCTTTCTTAAATTCATCTGTCTGTCTACTTGGACATCATCTAGTTTGATTGTTTATAGTAAAACATGCTTTAATAGTTAGTAGGGCAAGTCCCCAGGTAATTTTTTGTCACTTTTTCTCTGTATTTTTTCTTTACATTTATTATACTCTAAGTTCCTAGCATATTCAAAGGATAACCTTCAATATTCAATGCAAAGTAGCATTTTCACCAAAGTTGAGAATAAAAGGTAAAGCAAATAAGAATAATTCAACAGATGGTGGTAAGATACAGAAACTAGAAATAGCATAAATAGATTTCTTCTGATAAAGAGGCAGGGATATCAGAGAGCTTAACAAAAGAACATGACATCTGGGTGGATTTTGAGGAACCAATGGAGCAGACATGCAGAGAAAAGGTGAAAGAAGTATATTCAGTAGGAGAAAAGCTTTTCTTGACTGTTGTAGGAAGAAAAAAAATTCACTCTTTTGTGTATCCAGAACATTTTGATAATATTCCCATTACAACCACTGTTAGCATTTATTGAGGTCTCATCATGGGCCAGAACTTGCTTAAATAATGTCTAACGATAACATAATTAGTTTAATTGTCCCCACCACCTGTCAGGTAGGTACTATTATTAGCTCTAGTTCATAGGTGAAGAAACTGAAGCATCCCATCTTGAACAGATCCCAAGTAAATTGGCCAAGCTGGAAAGCCACAGTCAGGATGTTCACTCATCAGTTTGGCTTCAGAATCTACACTGACAAATATTATTATGCCATACTGCTTCTTAGCACATACCAAATTTAAGATTTTTTAAAAGAAAACTCATAGGGATGCCTAGGTGGTTCAGTCAGTTAAGTATCTACCTTTGGGTCAGGTCATGATCCCAGGGTCCTGGGATCGAGTCCCACATTGGGCTCCTTGCTCAGCAGGGAGACTGCTCTTCCCTTTGCCTGCCATTCCCCCTGCTTGTGCTTTCTATCTCTCTCTCTCAGACAAATAAATAAAATCTTCATAAAAAATAAAGAAAACTCATATATTTACTGTGTAAAATAAGTGTGAAATTTATGGGTCATCTTTTTTTGTAATTTATTTTTACCTATAGTAATATATAATTTTCTTACAAAATTTTTAAATTAGGTTTATATCAATTATTTATTGTCTGTGCAAACTGTAGCAGTCAAACAACTCTTGGCTGCTAATTTGGCCCTGTGAATTGTATGAAACCATGAAACCATGGTGCATTGAGTGATATTCATTCACATTCAGTCTCCAGACTGGAGAAGTCTTGGTTAATTCCTGACTCTACTGCTTTACTAGTTGTGTGAGCACAGGGATATCACTTATTCTTAACTATGTTTGATAAGTAGTTGAAAGATGTGACATGGAAGATGTGAAAATGCCTAAGTAATCAACAAAGAACCAAGTGGCAATGACCCAACAGTTGTTAAAACATCCTTTTTTTTGCCTCACTCTACATACACCTTATTGAACCATAATTTTCTGAAAGCCATATATAATAATAACTATGATGACAGCAATGCTTTAGTAAACATTTGTTATATCCCAAGACATCGCATTTAGAACATCATTTTTTAAAAAGATTTTTAATTATTTGAGAGAGAGACAGAGATAGCAAGAGAGAGCACACAAGTGGGAAGGAGAGGGAGAAGCAGGCTCCCCAGTGAGCAGGGAGCCAAATGTGGGACTCGATTCCAAAACCCTGGGATCATGACCCAAGCTGAAGCAGACATCTAACTAACGGAGCCACCCAAGTACCCCAGAACTTCTTTATTTTAATCTTACAACATCCTGGTAAGGAATGCAGCACTGTCAGCACATGAATGAGACATTAAGTCTTAGCACAGAGAGGGAGAGGACCAAGATTTGGACATAAAATACATGTTTTTTATCTTACACCTTGCTGGTTTAAAAACTTTACAAAGAAAATGTAGCAAAACAGTAGAATAAATGGAAGTCACACATAGTCTATAAAAACTCACCATACATGTCTTATTCTGAAAAAATTCCAACACGGGTGAAAAGACACCTACTCCCTTACCCAGCTCCTAAGCACAAGGGAAAGAGGAAAAATATGTACATAACTTGAACTCTTGGAGATGAGCCTAAGTGGTTCAGTTGCAAAGCCAGAGGCATGCCATTCATTGCTCATTACTCTTTCCTTCTATGGGAAGGCTGGTTTTCCCAATGTCTACTTTAGTTTTCTCAATACCAGGTAATTTTAGGATAAATGATCCCAAGCTTCTTGGGAAATAGAGCCTGTTAGTTTCCAGAATCTAATGAAAAAATGTCTTCTCATGCTGTAAGGGGAAGACCAGATCTAATTCTGAGGTTAGTGACAATCATAAATATTTGAGTTCATACAAGATTCCAAAAATGACTTATAAACGTGGAACCAATTTTGAAGCTAGAAGTAAGGACTAGTTTATAAACTTACTCATCCAGCATCTGTGATCTATAGTAAAAAGAGAGCAAGACTTGGGTCAGACAGAAGATACCATATGTAGGAATGGAAATATAGTGGAAGGTAAACACTGGTAATTTGGAAAAAGTATTTTGTTTTCTGAGTAGTTTGACTTTTTGAATATGTACTTATAAAGAAGAGGATGTCTGTTTTCTTGTATTTTCTTCCAGACAGACTCTAGTAAAAAATCGACATGACAGATTCCTCCTTGTTGGAATCACTAATGGCTTACAAAATAAGCATTTGGATTATTTTATAATTTTTATGATTTCAAATCAATAGACTGACTTTACATACAATGAATGGAAGACATGGACTAGATTGGTGATAAATTTAAGTCTCAGAATGAGATTTATCCTATTGGGCCAAGGTGCCATTCAAGGTGGAGACCTAAGTGAGATCACACCCTCATACCCTCTTACACACAGACAAATCCTGTTTATGATTAGTAAGT
The DNA here is from genome assembly GCA_028533885.1 of Nasua narica. Classification (NCBI taxonomy): domain Eukaryota; kingdom Metazoa; phylum Chordata; class Mammalia; order Carnivora; family Procyonidae; genus Nasua; species Nasua narica. The sequence continues at coordinate 27,122,565 of CM052815.1, read as the reverse complement.
ATGAACTTTATCTTATTAAAACTTCTTGCAAAAGAGCAAGGGAGAGTTGAGAGAGTGTGCCTAAATTTGCCTCCAAACATACAAAAATAGCAGTATAACTGGTCTAAATGTTAAAATGGTACAAATAAATACATTTCCCTTTCTCTTGGAGACCTATTTAATGGGTTCTGAGGCTTCAACCATGATTGTTGAATATATTTTTACCTGTGCAATAGATCTAGGGAAGTTTGGAGATAAAACTAAATTTAGAAAACATGAACTCTCACCTCTGTGCAGATGAAGAAACCACAGCATGCAGAGGGGAAGACAGGTCATAGGGTCTGTTGGTTTCAGAATAAGGACTAGGTAATAAGGGTTTGGGCTTCTAGCTCAGTATACAATAAATTCTAAAAGCCTGTTCACTTATTCATTCAACTATAAATATTGCCAATATGTATTGCACTAAGGACAATGTTAGGTTACTGTGCAGAGGAGAGCAAAATAGATTTAGCCTTTGCTCTCATTAATGTTATAGTCTACTAAGAATTTTTTTTAAAAATAAATAATTGCATTAAAAATTAAATTACTTAAAACTGTGAAGAATAGGATGCTTGAAAGCGTAAAAGAAGGACTTAATTTGGATCTCGAGAAGCAGGAAAGATCATCCTGAGTAAATGACACTTAAGCTGCAATCTGAAGAATGGTAAGATGTGAGTGACAGGACAACCCAAGAAGGGGGAGCCAGCAAGCAGAAAGACTCTGGAGATATTAAAGAGGCAGACACTGGAGCAACCAAGAGATCAGTGTGCAGAAGTGTAGTGAAGGAGGGAGCGAGAGGAGAGCCATGAGATAAGACTTGGATGAAAGCTGATAAGAGAAGGACCTTATAAGTTATATCAATAATCTGTCTTCTAGAAGTCAAAAGAAAGTCGCTGAAAGACCATAAGTAGAGTATAAGTGACATGTCTTAATGTTTAAGATTACTCTTTTACATTCTTTTAGTTAGACTCAAGGGAACAAATTGAAAAAAATTGTCATCATTGATATAAACTATGTTAAAGGTGAGAATATTGGGAAGTGGACAGAATTGAGACCTGTTTGGGTAGTACATAATCAGGAAGACTTGCTTATTGATTGGATGTAGGAAGTGAAAAGGTGAAGGTGTCACAGAAGGTGTCCTGGTTTGGGACTTGAGCATCTGCTTATACGGTGTCCTGGTTGAGAGACTGGCTGAGAAACAAGTTTCTGTAAAGAGGTGGAAAGTGGATAGAAAGTAGGAGTTTAGAGATCAATGTTTGACCCATTAAACTTGCACTGTCGTGTAGAAATATAAGAATGGTAGTTGTATCTCAACTCAGAAAAACACTGTAGAAATAAAATATTTATGAGTTGTTGGTGTAGAGACAGATTTTAAATCCATATGAATGAAGTCATTTAAACAGTGTGAGGTGAGGTAGGAAGACAGGTTATGCCTGAACTCTGAGGAATTCCGGTATTTAGTAGTCAAGCACGGGATGATGATTGGCAAGAATACAGAGAAGATAATACCCATTAAAAAGAAGAAAGAATAAGGTATTACATTGTTATGGAAACCAAGAGAATATAGCCATTTTAGCTTCATACTTTTAATATTGTTTTACATTATTGTAAGCATAAAAATTCGAAGAAAGACATGTTTTTGAGACCTTTATCTGTCATGAACTAGATGCAACTCATTAAAACTTTCTTATTTTTAAAATGAGAGTAATAATCTCCTCTCATATATTAGATCACGATGAACATCAGTTAGGGCGGCATATGCAAGACAAACTTTGTACACTGTTCTATATACATATATAAGGTTTTCCATAAGGAGGACCATTGTTGCTGATTTGCTACTAATTTCTACTGATTTTAAGTTATTAAGATACCTAAGTTGGGGGCATGGTTGGAAGACCACATGACTCTTGATCTCAGGGCTGTGAGTTTGAGCCTCATGTTGGGTGTAGAGATTACTAAAAAATAAATAAATACACTTTAAAATACGTAGGGTTACTAAGATAATCAAATTATATGAATATAAATTATTAGGAGTGGGGAATGGGAAAAATAGAAGAAGGGGAGTGGTAAATACATGCTTCCAATTATGGAATAATTAAATCACAAGATTCAATGGCACAGTATAAGGAATACAGTCGATGATATTGTAATAGTGGTGTATCAGGACAGATGGGCGCCACATTTGTGGTGATATAGCATGAAATATAGACCTGTTGAATCACTATGCTATAAACCTGAAACTAATGTAACATTGTGTGTCAACTATACTGAAAAATATATTTATTTATTAGATTATCACTCTTTGTGAGTGCATATGGTAGACTTAAGTGCCAATAAATATAGTATTTAATTCCATCAGAAGAATGTCTCCATGTTGTGTACCCCAAGGTGAATATAGGGAAAATGAAGCTAGGTAAATAGAAAAATTTCTGTTGAAAGGGGGCATGATCAACCATGACTATGGACAGTTGTTAGAGGTCTCAAATAAAATAAAAAATAATTAATTAATATGCTCCTCTCCAAACTTGCTCCTCTCTTCAATGGATAGCTAAGTTGCATTAAAAATAGTCTAGGAGCACCTGGGTGACTCAGTCAGTTAAGCATCCGACTTTTGGATTTGGCTCAGGTCCTGAGCTCATGGTTCATGGGATTGAACCTGGTGTTGCCAGGTTTGCAATGGAATATCCTCTCCCCCTGCCCCTTCCCTCACTTGCAAGCTCTCTCTCTTAAATAAAAAAATAAATCTTAAAAAACAAAGAAAATGGTTTTTACTCTGTTATAATATCAGCTAGTCCTCCTCCTCCAGTCTGAGTTCTTTAATCCTTGGAATGTTTTCTTCACCTTCCCCTTGTCCACAGTAGGGGAATTTCTCAGGACTCCAGTCACTTTGAACAACAGCTAAAGTTTGTTATTCAAGTGTGTAGTCTTACCCCGTGGAGGGAAAAGAGAAAGCATGCACTGATTATTATAGCAGGAGAGAAGTCTAGAAAACCTGGTGGTTTTGGGGCACTGAGGATGGAAGAATGGGAAAGTAGGCAGTTCCAGATTTGAGTTAGATTTGATCTGAAGTAAGAGACTAATTTGCTGACAGGCACAGTTTAGGAAAACTTTATTTAGGAGATCTATGTTAGGCTTATAGGCCAATAAAGATTAATTTTATTAGGTCTTGAAAGCTGTTAAAGTTTGTGAGTTCCCTATAAAAAGGGCTGGACATCTTTGAAGTTTTGAAGTAGTTATTAAAGGTAATCACATTATTGGGTGGGGTCCGGCAGGAAAATGAGTAGAGCCATGGAATAGGTTGTTAAGTAGAGCAAATGACACTGAAAGAAGTACTGAGAGACACCAGAGGAACTCAGAAGGCAGTATGATTAGGATGCTGGGGTCCTTGTAGTTCCAACTTTGCCTACATGACCTGCAAAAATACTTCAAGGCATCCTGAGTGCAATGAGAGCTGATTATTCTATACAGTACATGCTAAGCTAGGTCTACATCTCTTGACTGATCTTCTCTCTGACCTGTAGCCATTGGTCATGTCTTCCAAATTTTATGAGAATGCAGGTCAACTTGAAGGTCACCTAGAAATGGCAGAGATGAAGATACTGTGGTGTCAAATCAATCCTTTCCCCAGTTAATTGACATTATCCTAATACTACATTGCATGAACGTAGATTGCACTGATGTGGAGAATATACTTGCTTCAAACAGAGAACTAGAAATTGATCCTTTATGCTTACGGTTCTGATTTTTTATGCCAGGAGTTTTTAATGGTGTAAACTGAAATGTAACTCTTTTGGAAGTCATTCTTCCAGGATGGAAGAAAAAAAAATACAACTGTAAAAAGAAAAAGTAATTTAGTGAAGAAATGTAAGCTTGTGAATTCTCACCTTGTGGAAGTGGAAATTGTCAGATGACATTAAAAGGCAGCCAAGAGGAGATAAAATACTCTTTCAAATACTGCTGCCTTTGTTGTCATTTAAATTCTTAAGAAAATTATCCTAAATGATCTCCTTGCTCTCAATGAAAATAAACCCTTGCACTTAGTAGTGGTATTAATTCCTTTGGAGCTTCTGATGGCATGTCCAATTACTTTACTTTGAAAATGACCAAATGAAAGACTTCAGCCAAAATAGCAGCTTGGAAGAGACGTTGGCATTTTAAAATGGTTAAAAATCTGCTTGGTTGTATCTTCACACTGCAGCCTTTCCTGTTGGTAACTGAGGTTATCGGAGAGGAAGAGTCATGATGCTGAAGAAATAGTTGGACTCATTGATTTGAAAAGCAACAGCCTGAAAATTGGTTACTAGGCAAGATCTTCTAAAATGGAAGTTCTTAAAGTTTGATCCCTGGACCAGCAGTGTCAAGCACACCAGGGAACTTGGTAGAAATGTTAATTCTCCAAAACTAACACCCTAAACCTCTTGAATTGGCACCTATGGGGATGTAGTTTGAAAATGATTTAGAGGGATGAATTTTCCTCCTAGCTGGAATGATATTCCTCATTTTTGTCGCCAGGGAATAGCATTCTGTTCCCGTTCACTTCGTGTCTCTGTGCTTTGGCTGTTGAGACTTTTGGATTTTTTTTTCCTAGGATCATCGAGTTAGTATCTGGCACAGGCAGTCCTTGTACTCAGGCCATCTGAGTCCATGCCCCATGTTGCCATTTCATCCCTCACTCCCATGGGGTGACATCAGTTCCAAATTGCGCACTGGCGGGATGTTCCCTGAATTCACACTCATCACACAGGAAAACTAGAGTGGGTTAGTGGCTTACCCAAAAACCATAAAGAAGGCAGTGGTGCCAGGAACATTGTGACAGCATGAAGGACCTAAGCAATTAATTAACTTATGAAATTCCACCACTGGAAGGAATTTTGAGAAGCTACACAACTCCTATTTGGCCCTTGTTTATTACTCTGAAATACTTCTGCTCCTTGCTTCCTGGATAATATTCATTCTTTAGGTCTCAGTGTAGATAGCACTTTCTTTTGGAAGAATGCCCTGAGTAAAACTAGACTAGATTAGATATTCCCTCAGCACCCCAATTGTTTCCCTACATCCTTCATTATCGCTGCTTATTTAATTGTCTGATAGGAGGACCGGGGACCCAGTCTGTCATGTTCCATAGTCTATCTACAGACCTACTAAGCACAGCAGCTGGCATATCATTTTTTTGAAAATTAGTATTTACTGAATGAATATCCATATAATCATGAATGAATATCCTTATATTTCATATAATCATATGTATATATACATATATATATAAGATGTATAAAGATGTATAAAATATCTTCTCTTGTTCTGAAGGAAGATTATATATGAAGCAATTCCTTTGAAAGAATGTAAAGAGCTCACAACATCTCTTAATTATTCATTCTGGCATCTTGCTGGCCTAACTGCTAGCAAATTCAGCCTTCTGTTAGACAACAGTATCTTAAGTTAAGGCTTAGCTACTTTCCCTTTTCTGACCTCAGCAAAGATGGAAAACATCTGAGCATTAGTTTCTGTATATACTTGTATTGTTATATTTATTTGTTGGACTTCTTTACATGGTTCCTCCAACTCTACTCTGTTCTGGATCTTTTCAGATCTTCTGTTTCCTGTATCATTTAAGAATTACTTGCTGTAGACCTCAGACTAGTCACTGAACTCTTGATCCTCAGTTTCCTCAGTAGTAAAGTAGGAAAAGTAATGGTTTTATATATATGCTGACACTAAATCAGATGATGTATGTGAAAGTGATTTGTATGGTGATCATCACATAGCAATTCTTTCAGAATTATTCATTGTAATTTTTTCTCTTACTTTTATTTCTTGTGACTGTGTATCCAGAGCTATTTAGATAGAGGCTACATGAAGTCACTTAGTCTTCAAGGTAATATCCAAAAATTGCTTTCTATATTATGGTTGTATATAAATATAATTTGCTAATCCAAGGTCTTTAAATTACCTTAAATTGATCTTTTCTGAGTTTCAAAGGATACCCTTTAATCCTATATCTTAGAATTTTGAAACTAAATCTTTGACCTTTATCATTGAGTATAGTATTTGGGGATGGTGAAGAATCCAGAGGTTCTGAAGAGTCAATCCAGGCAATCCAGCAAGATCTTTGGTCCCTATTCTGAGATTAAAGTCTTATGTCAATAGCTCAAAACAGGAAACGACTCTAGGAAATGTCAAGATTCATGTTCTGTGACAGAGGTTGAGTATCAGGAAAGATAAGACATGGCAGTAGAAAACAAGGACATGAGAACAATAGTAAATTTGAATAGGAATATAGGAAATTTGAATATACAGAAATAGGAATATATAGAAATATAAATAGGAAATTTGACTAGTATACCTTTTTTTGTTCACAGTGTTCCCTTGTGTAGTAGTTAATGCCCCACAGTTCAGTACCTGATCCTATCCTATCAAACTCAACATTGTTTCATATTCTTGGCCATTTTCCTTTTAGTTTAGGTTGTTCCAAACTAGAAGCAATCTGATTATTTTAGCCTGAATTTATAAATAGCTTGATTTTCCAGCACTTTTATCCAGCCGTGTTATTTGATTTATTTTTTAAAAATAAGTATAAATAAGGACCCAGGAGATTTGGGTCTTACTTTCCAATCTATTATTTACTTATTGTGTGATTTTGGTTCAACCTATTAATCTCTAGGTCTAATTTTCCTTGTATTCCAATAATAACATATGTTTTAGAATAAGGCTTTCTTTAGAATTTATTCATTTCCTGTGCTCGCTTCGTGCACATATACTAGAATTTATTCATTTCCCACCCAAAAAAGAAGTCATTCATTTCCCAATATCCTAAAGATGTCATCAATTAGTCTTCATACAGTATTCCAGTTGTCCATGCAACATAGTTTCTCTTGAGGAAGAAATCATGTGTTCTCTTTGTTCTTATTATCATCCTAAGAAAGTTCAGAATTTCACTGACATTTTGATCACAAAATGCTGCTAGTCTGGCGTCCATGGTAATTTAGAAAGACTTGAATGAGAATAAATTGTTCATGTAAGTGTGTGTATATCATCCATAATTGTAATCAGACCAAATTTAAATATCATTTAATTATCACCATTAATCTTCAATGTATACATCAGTATTAAAGCCAGCTAGTCTTTTTTTAGACCCATTTATTCTTTTATGTAGCATACATTAATACAGTAATATTTTTTAAATTAATAGTTCCAGTCTTTGCCTTTTCCTGAACTTCAGATCCGTTTATGTAACTGCCTACCACAAAACTTCATCTTTTTGTTCTCTAGGCACCTTAGACTCATTATATCCAAAATGGAACCTGCTAATCAGCCCTCTCAGTTTTCAATATGCTCTTCTTGTTTTTATTTTTTACAGTGGTTAATAATATCTTCCACTCAATCACCCAAGCAAGTCACCAGAGAGTCATCCTAACCTCTTCATTCCCTTACCTCATTTCCATATCTAATTAGTCAAAAGGTCAATTGATTCTACTTATTACACCCCCTCCAGCTAAAGTCCACCTCTCTGTCACCACTGGTACTGCTCTAAACCTAGCCTTCATATTTCTTGCCTGGATTATTACAATAATTTCATGACTACTATCTCTCTGGTCCAACTTACCATTACTTTTATTATTAGGCTCGTAACTTGTCTCTCTGTTTCCATCATGTTCCATTTACCTTGCTGTGTTATTACCTATTCTTCATGCAGTAATCAAATTGATCTTTTAAGAGTTAGAATAAGATTATGTCATCTTCCTGCTTGAAATTCTCTAGTGGCTTTCCATTTCATTTATAATAATCCACATTGTTCGTCATGTCTACAAGACCTATGTGGTCTTGTCACAGGTTCTTTTTTGAGTCTTATGTCCCAAGCCCACCCTTCACTGTAACCTAGTCATATGAACTTTTTCCTGTTCCTAGAGGGTGCCTGATTGAATGCACTTCAAGCTTTGAACTATCTGTTCTGTTTGCCTGAAACAGAACCTATCCCAAATCTTCATCTAGTTGGCTCCTCTTTTCATTCAGGTCTTAGTCAAATGTCATCTGAAATAGGCCCTACTTGACCATTCTATTTAATGCTTCTCTCCTGGCCTTACATATTACTCTTCATATTGCTATTTTCTCTATATCTTTTCTATGCTCTGAAATTATCTTATATATATTAAGTTGTTTACTGTTAATTTTCTGTTGCCAAGCAGAGATAGATTGCCCTGCTTACCATGAATTGTACAGATTTATAAAGCCATGTAAGTTACTCAATAATAAATTTAAAAATTGTTTATAGTGTAAGTTCATGGGAAATTAAACTAAATTCCTGAAAGACTAGAAATCTTACTTAACTCTTCCACAATATTTGAATTTATTTTTACTACAGAACATACTGTTTTTATAATAATAATTTAATATAAAAAATAAAATATACCAGATGATATAAAACCTGTTTTCTCTCCTTCATATCAAAGGAAGACTGTGTTCAAATTGATCATTTCTATGCATATTAATTATGAAATTACTTCCATAAGTAAGTTAATTAATATGACTATCAATTCACATTATTATTTTTATGGGAATACTTAAGGCCTACTCTCTTAGCAAATTTCAAGTATATAATACTATATTACTAACTGTAGTCACCATCCTATACATTAAATCATCAGAACTTATTCATCTTATAACTGAAAGGTTGTATTCTCTTATGGGAGATGTTGATCTCTCCATTTCCTCCACCTCACAGCCCATTCTATTCCCCATTGCTGTGAGCTTGTTAATTGTGCCTCAATAAAGCTGGAAAAAAATCTCTGAATCCAGATATTGTGTATAATTGTGTTATTGTGTATAATAACAAGTTTTCACCACAGCACATGCCCTCCTCAATACCCAACACCCTGTTACCCCCTCCCCCAACCCCCTCCCCTCTGAAACCCTCAGTTTGTTTCCAGTAGTTCATAGTCTCTCATAGTTCATCTCCCCTTCTGACTTCCCCCATTTATTTTTCCCTTCCTTCTACTAATGTCCTCCATGCTATTCCTTATGCTCCACATAAGCGAAACCATATGATAATTGTCTTTCTCTCCTTGACTTATTTCACTTAGCATAATCCCCTCCAGTTCCATCCATGTCAGGGCAAATGGTGAATATTCATCCTTTCTGATGACTGAGTAATATTCCATTGTATACATGGACCACATCTTTTTTTTTATCCATTCGTCTGTTGAAGGGCATCTCAGTTCCTTCCACAGTTTGGCTATTGTGGACATTGCTGCTATGAATATTGGGGTGAAGGTGGCCATTCTTTTCCCTAAATCTGTATCTTTGGTGTAAATACCCAATAATGCAATTGCTGAGTTATAGGGCAGCTCTAGTTCTAACTTTTTGAGGAACCTCCCCACTGTTTTCCAAAGTGGCTGCACCAACTTACATTCCTACCAACAGTGTAAGAAGGTTTTTTTTTTCTCCACATCCTCTCCAATACTTGTTGTTTCCTGTCCTACTAATTTTGGCCATTCTAATTGGTATAAGGTGGTATCTCAATGTGATTTTGATTTGAATTTCCCTGATGGCTAATGATGATGAACATTTTTTTATGTGTCTGTTAGCCATTTGTATGTCTTCCTTGCAGAACTGTATGTTCATGTCTTGAGAGAAGTTGCTGTGACCAGTGTTGAAGAGGTTACTGCCTATGTTCTTCTGTAAGATTTTGATGGATTCCTGTCTCACATTTAGATATTTCATCCATTTAGAGTTTATCATTGTGTATGGTGTAAGAGAATGGTCAAGTTTCAGTCTTCTGTATATAGCTGTCCAATTTTCCCCTCACCATTTATTGAAGAGACTGTCTTTTTTCCATTGGATATTTTTCCTGATTTGTTGAAGATTGGTTGACCATCGCATTGAGGGTCTGTATCTGGACTCTGTATTCTATTCCATTGATCTATGTGTCTGTTTTTGTGCCAGTACCATGCTTTTGGTGATACAGCTTTGTAATATATCTCGAAATCAGGCAACATGATACCCCCAGGTTTGTAAAAATAATTATAAATCCACAGGAGGTTGAAAAGAAATGTATGCAAAGTCCCATAAACACTTACTCCAATCTCCTGCAATGTTAACATCTTACACAAGTATAGTACAAATCAGAACCAAGAAATTGGCATTGCTACAATCTATAGAGTTTATTCAGATTTCAGTAGGGGTTTTTTTTAAGATTTTATTTATTTATTTGACAGACAGAGAGAGAGAGAGAGAGAGATCACAAGTAGGCAGAGAGGCAGGCAGAGAGAGAGGAGGAAGCAGGCTCCCTGCTGAACAGAAGAGGCCGATGCGGGGCTCGATCCCAGAACCCTGAGATCATGACCTGAGCCGAAGGCAGAGGCTTTAACCTACTGAGCCACCCAGGTGCCCCAGATTTCAGTAGTTTTAAATGAACTTTTGTGTGGTTGTAATCCTATGCAATTTTATTACATATGTAGCCTTGTGTAACCACATAGTCATCAACCTACTCAACTGTAGCATTGCCACAAGACTCTCCTGTGGTATCTTTTATGGCCATAGCCATCCCCTCTTTCTTTTCCTAACACCTGGCAACCACTAATCTATTTGTTCTTCATTTTTATAAATATGTTATTCATACATGTAACATGAATAGAAGTATGTAGTATATCTTTTTGACATTGGCTCTTTCTATCAGTATAATTTCATTGAGGTCCAAGTTGTTTTACATATCAATAATTTGTTCCTTTTTATTGTTAAGTTGTATTCCGTGATATGGATGTACCACAGGTTGTTTATGAGTACTTTCCAGTTTATATCTATAACAAATAAAGCTATTATAAATACTTGTGTATAAATTCCTGTGTGAAAATAAGTCTTCAGTCCTAGTGGGTAAATGCCCAAGAGTGCAACTAATGGTTCATATAGTAAGTTCATCTTTAGTTTTGAAAGGAACTGCAAAGCAATTTCCTAAGGTAGTGACACGGTTTTGCATTTCAATCAGCAATTCCAGTTTCTCTTCATCCTTTTCAGCATTGTGTGTTATTATCTTTCACTTTAGTTATACCATTTTTAACAGATTAAAAGTACATTGATGTTCCTCATTCATTTCAAGTTGCTTTTTCAATGTCGTACTTCCTAAACAAAATGTTTATTAAATAATTCTCTCATAAAAAAGACAAATACTCCCTGGGATCTTCCAAATCTAAATGGGATTTTCAAAATTATGTCATATGCGATAAGAAAAGAAGAGAAAGGAAAAACAAGAATGTCAATGTAAAACAATTACAAACTTAAAAAAAAAAGAGCAAGATGTAGAGAAATAATTTTCCTTAAGGCTTTTTGGTAAATTCCCCAATGGTTAAAAACCTGATTTTCCTTTGAAATTATGATATTGTTACACAAATTCCCAGACTCATTAAGAAGAGGTGTGCATATTTTCTATTATGATGAAAAAATTAATTGAGCAAGTTCCTCAAATAGTAGAAATAAATGTTAGAACCAGTGAAAATGTTGGAGAAAGCTTTCATCCTAACAAAAAAGCTATAAGAAACAAGAGCAACTAATTTCCTAGTGACAAGAAATAGAAAAAATAAGAATATAAAGGAAGACTGAATGTCTCCCTGTGGCTTGACTGAGTCATGAAAGTCATCACAGTTGGAAATATGACTTATAATTTTCTGGGCATCGATTCAGTGTTAAATAAAGTTATTAAGCTCGTAAATAATCTTTGCGGCTGGTCACATGACTTGGCTGAAACTAATCAGTAATTGTTGCTAATTCTTAATTCATAGCATGATTCATATTAAAACCCACTAGCACAATGAGAATACCAGGCTAAAGAGAATCAAAGTGACTAGTGAATGAAAATGGGACATGGAAGAGTGCCTGGGTGGCTCAGTCAGTTGAATGATGGACTCTTGGTTTTTGTTCAGGTCTCAATCTCAGGGTCATGGGATTTAGCCCCATGTCAAACTCCACACTCACCATGGAGTCTGCTTAAGATTAGCTCTCTCCTCTGCCCCTCCCCCTTCTCTCCTTTTCTCTATCTCAAATAAATAAATCTAAAAAAAAGAAAAAAGAAAATGGGATATTGATAGAATACAGCATCCTTACCTTTTCTGATTGTTTCCTTCAATTTGGTTGAACTCCAGCCACCAAGAGAAGGCTTATCAATAGGATTTATCATCCTGAGTGACAAATTCTGGGATTCATGCTTTATTCTATCCTATGTATTGCCAATCACAGAAGGCCAAACACAAACTGGGTAGGACTAAGCCTCAGAAGAAGACACTCTTGCTACACTGGGGCAAGTTCCAGAGTTGCAGAGTTCTATATGGTAGCTGCTAGTCACATGTAGATATTTAATATAAGTATAAATTAATTAAAATTAAAAAATTAGTTCTTCAGGTACAGTGGCTGCATTTTGAGCACCTCATAGTTACTTTCAGCTAATGTCAAATATTTGGACAGAAAACAAAACATTTCCATCACACATCATGACCAAAAATTCTTTGGACAGCAATGTTCTAGAGAGACGTGTAAATAGGTAATAATCCAAGGAAGAATTTAATCCATGCACTTTGAGGATAATGTGTAAGTTTGCTAGTGCTGTCATAACAAAGTAACACAAGCTGAGTGACTTAAACAATAGAAGTTTATTTTACAGTTCTGGAAGCTGGAAGTTTGAGATCCCGTGGTCAGCAGGGCCATGTTCCCTCTGAAGGCACTAGGAAGGGATTTCTCCCAGGCCTATCTCCTAGCTTCTTGTAGTTGTTTGGCTTATGATAACATTACTTCAATCCTCACATGTTATTCTCTCTGTGTGCATATCTCTATGTACAAATTTCCCCCTTCTATAAGAACACTAGTTAAACTGACTTAGGGGCCCATGATACTCCAGTGTGGCCTCGTCTTAACTAATTGCATCTGCAACAACCTCATTTCCAAATAAAGTCACGGTCTGAGATAATGGAAGTTAGGACTTCAACATATAAATTTGGGACAATTTTACATAACTTTACTTTACATAACAACCTAACATATAGTATCTCGCTGTATTATGATATTAATGAAGTGTTAACAAGGCAACAATGACCATCATGGCCCATGAAGCCCAGAAAGAAAAGTAAAGGGTGAAGAGTCACAACAAAAACTTTAAAGTAATATGCAAGTATCGTGGCAACAAATGCCTGTGATAAACTGGCAAGGAAAAAGTTTCTCTTGCCTTTTTTTAAATCAGTTTTTATTATTTCTTATACATTCAGAACTATAGGTTTGAGGCTCAAGGATAGAACTCTTGTCTTTTGTAAAAGAAGTTCAGGCCAATTTTCTAAAGAGCCTAAGATGCTTACTAGTTTAGTTTATTAAGAATGGTTCTAAATGGTAACAGAACAATTCAATGCCCCAATTACCAAGACACACAATAAAGATACATTCCCATGAACAAAGCAACAATCCAATTATCATGACTGAAACATAGGCCAAGCCCAGAATAGTAGAAAAGTGGAATCGATCACCTGTGAATTAAGGTAGAGTTCCTTAAATCTCCCTTCCCATGTTCTGTTCCATAAAATTATTCCTTCTGGTCAAGCCCTGGTATCCCATGCTAGCCATATCTTTTGGCCATAATTTCATCTAGTCCCTAATTGCTCCACTTGACCTACTCCATAAAGTGCTTCTGATCATCCTGGCTTCCACTACTCTAGTTTCTTGTTCACTTAAAATCTTTCCCTGCCTTTCTAATACAATGTTCAACCTCTCCCTTCTTGGTGACCTCCCTGGCTACTAAGGCTATTTCCCCCCTCACTCCTCCACCCTGACCCACAAGATCTCTAAAATAATCATCTCCTCCCAGTTCAGCCAAATCCTAGGAACTTTTTACATCAGCAATACCTTCCTACAACTAGTTGTTGTTTTGTTCATGCTTGGTTTTGTACTTGTTTTCTCATCTAGGTATGGCACTGCACTATCAACTCTGAGGTTGAAATGGGATTTCTGTCATTATCTCTCTCATAGAGTTTCTTCAGATCCCCCTCTACTCTCTACTTTCATCCACAGAGATTCAGGACCTAGTTTTCTGAAGATCCATCAGAATCACTCTTACTGTTTTTAAGCTTCTGGTGAGTATAGGAGCTGCCTTTGACAGGAATCTTCTTTGGATGTTCTGAATGAAAAAGTGAAGATTTTATTACTGTAATAATAGTAATATAGATATAGGTAGTAATACAGATAATAATCCTATCTGCAAAAGAGATCTAAATCTGCCTTTCTGAATTAAAAAAAAAAAAGATTATTGGAACCAAATCTATGGGTCTGTAAGACTATTTAAGACACTGAAAAAGAAATGTTAATTTTCTGGTTTAAAAGGCCATTGGGTACAAGCAAGTGTGTGTGTGTGTGTGTGTGTGTGTGTGTGTGTGTGTGAAAGCTGGGAGAAGAGGAGGGAAACTCAATGATTCACACTTTAAAATGCAGTTCAGTTATGTATAGATACATATACGAATTTATTTTAACATATAAGGCATACTATGTAAGTACTGTTTTATCACCTACTCTTTACTTTTAATAACACATTGGTCCTCACATTGACAATTCAATTCAATTATAAACTATGTTTTGATGAACAACCTATGAATGCATTGGAGGGAACATGTACTACTAAATTAGTACAAATTGTAAAACATATAATTCTTTGATCAAAGATACAGAAATTCAAAAGTAGTTTTACCCATACACATTCCTACATTCGGTGTATGAAAATGTCTAATTTGTTATAAGACAGAAATTTTAAAGTCTTGAAGCCTTCAAAGCTGTGGTAGATAGGCCTTTCACTAGAGTTTAGAATAATTCAAAGCAGGGGTAGGTTAAGATTTTGAAGAAAAGAGAAGATCCACATATGCTGCCAGGGCTCTGGGAAAGACACACACTTGGCTATCAAGATGGGAGTGCCTACAACAGAGCACAGTCTCTTCCTGTCTCTTCCTCCTATATGCTAGAGTAGACTTTAAATGAGCTCTTTCCAATCCTTTTAAATAGTGAAACTCCTTTTTTAAACTTTCATGTTCAAGTAATTATGTCTTGTTAGCAATTTTTTTTGAAAATACATTTTTCTAAATTCATTACCTACTTTGATAATGCTTTTTAATTTCTTTTTATTTGGTATTACAGAAAATTTCAAATATATATGTAAAACCAGAGAAAAGAATGTGAGTCCATCCCCCAGCTTCAATACTTATAAACCCTCAATCAATCTTGTTTCATCTCTACCTCCATTTTTCTTCAACTTGCCCTTTCCCCCAAATCAGATTATGATGAAGTTAGTCTTTGATATCATATCACTTAATTCGTAAATATTTCAATGTATATCTCTAAAAGATAAGAACTTTAAAAAATCAAAAAAAACAATAGTTAATATAAAAGTCAATTCTTTATTATCTGGTCAATGTTCAAATGCCCCTGGATATGTTTAAATTATTTTTATGGCTTGCATTAAGATCCAAATAAAGCCAATATATTACAATTGATTCATATGTCTTCAATTTCTTTGAATCCATAAATTTCCCTCCATCATTTCATTTTTCTTTATAATTTATTTGTGGAAGAAACCATGTTATTATTCCTTAGAATTTTTTATAGTCTAAATTTTAATGATTGATTTTTTTATAGAATAGCTCCACAAACTTTATCGACCCTGTATTTCCTGAAATTTGTAGTTAGATTAAAATACCTGATCAAATCCAGTTTCTACATTTTTTGGCAACAATAATCCATAAGAAACATACAATGTCTGGCTATCTCTGATGATTGTTTTCTAGATGAATGATGCATTTTTTAAAAGTGTGTGTTTTATTTGCCACAAACAGTTTGAAAAATCAAGGAGTGCTTCAGAGAGTGAGTGGATATAGAACTGAGCCTTAAAGGAAAGGTTGAAGTCAGATGGAGGAGAAATGGAGGAGAAAATTCTAAATTAGAAAGGCAAAACCATTGAGGTGAAAATATTGTATACAAGGCACATATAAGTGTAATCATCTGACTGGGATGAAAGTTCCCTTAGTATAGAGGAAGATGAGAGTTGACTAGACAAATCTAAATTAGAAATTCCAGGACTGAAAAAAAAAAAAGAAATTCCAGGATTGCTAGTTTGTACTTGATCCAATAGACAGAGGTGGTTTAAGTTTTAAGAAGATTAAATTGAGGGGTGCCTAGGTGGCTTAGTTGGTTAAGCATCTGTCTTTAGTTCAGGTCATTATTTTAGGGTCCTGGGATGGAGCCCCACATCAGTGTCAGGTTCCTTGCTTGGCCAGGAGTCTGCATATACCTCTGTGCCCCACTCCCTCCTCCTCTCCAGCACCGCACCCCCACAGTCATGTGCTAAAGTGCGTGTGCTTTCTCTCTCTCAAATAAGTAAATGAAATATTTAAAATAAATATTTAAAAAAAGATTAAATTGAAAGAACAGATTGAGGGTGGAGACAGACCAGAAATTTGGAAATTCATTAAGAGATTAATGATTAATTGTCTAGGCCAATCTAGAGTGGCAACTGTGGGAAGAAGAAAGGAAGAAGAAAGGAATAATAAAATGACATTATTTTAAAATAAGAAATATAATATTTTCAAAGTAAAGGAAAGAAACCTTCAAATACATTATATAAAATATAAAATTTGATGCTATTTTAATTTTAAAAATCCTATGTCTGTGGCCTAAAACACATGGCATAAAAGATTGAATCATTCCACAGAGGTTTAGAAAAATCTTGGAATGTCTATATTTTTCATTTGATCTTTCTTTGTGTATAAAAGAAGACCACAGTAAAGTGATCTGCTTCTCACATGGAAGAATATTGTTCTGCTTATTAAAGAAAAAAATTAATCTTAAAATGTAAGCCAGATATGTAATTTGAAATTGGCAAAACTTCTTTCATTTTTTTTTTTTTGCTTGATTTGTTTATAAGTGATTCTTATTCTGTGCTACCTAAAGTCCCATATGTTTGTCCAAGGTTATACAACAAGCTAATGGAAGAAATGGGATTAGAACATGAGTCTGCTGGATCTTGGTCTGATGTTCTTTCCACTATGTGCTCACATCAAAAAGGATGCCAATTTATCCCTTGGCTGAAATGGATTGGGGAAAAAAATATGAAGTTCAGTTGAGGATTCCTTTGAAAAATCTCCCCCTCAGTTGATGACTGAGTTTTCTCATGTAATGGCATGACAGATAAATACATCAACATTAACCCAGCGTGGCCTCTCTTGGCACCTAAAATGATGGTCTCGGCTGCACAATCAGTTTCCATCTTGATGTAGGGTGTGAATTTGGTCCATTTGAAAAAGTAAGAATGAGAAATGCTGAAATGTATGTAAAAAGAATACCTGCCTTATTGTCAGGGGTGGAGGCTGAGAAGGTATCAGCAGGATTTCACTGCAATAAAAACATCTCAATAATCCAGAGACTATCAGTAACCTTGGGTCTCATGTAATATATTAATTCATCTGTTAAAATTTGAAAGAGAGGCATTTGGGAGATGCAGTAGGTTAAGCTTCCAGCTCTTAGTTTTGGCTCAAGTTGTGAGCTCAGAGTTGTGGGATCATGCCCCGTGTCTGGCTCTGAGGTCAGTACTGAGTCTGCTTAGGACTCTCTCTCTCCCTTTTCCTCTCCCCCTTCCCACCTCTCCACCTCCACTGCTCTCTCTCGCTCTCTCTCTCTCTCTCAAATAAATAAATAAATCTTTTTAAAAATTGTAAATCTGAAAGAGAAGGATATTCTAATGTAGAGAAACAATTCCCCACGTTTCTGCATATCTTGTCTTCTGTCTGAAATAATTTTTTCAGGGATATTGGTATAGTAAACATCTTTAGATAAAGATAATGTTTTCCTCTAGAGCAGAGGACAAGTTTGCTTACTGTCAAGTCTAATGTTTCCCTCTAAGGCAGCTATTAGGCAAATTTGTTTGGAGTGCATTAAATGGACTCTCCTAAGCTCAGAGCTCCTCAGCTGTGATGCAAACCCACTATGTGTGCAGGAACCACATGAACTACTCCATCTCACTCCCGTGGAGCTTAGAGAGCAAGAAGAACCAATGCATAAATAAAATTCACACTACGTGCTCTGTCGTGAATGTAACTTAGACCTAAAAATATCACGTCTTCTGCTAGCAATCATGAAACTATGACAGGCTAACTTGTTACCTTATAAGTAGGGTGAAACAAGACCTTTCACAATTCTTGACAAATAATTTCTAGTTGGGCCTCAAAATAACCACATGATTATTTCTTGGCATTTAATAGTAAATAGATTTTTACTCAAAGGGATCTTGAAAAATAAAAAAAAAAATTAGGGATTAAATAAAGTCTCTGGGTTGACTTACTAGATCTCAAAATAGACATCTATATTGAGAAGCCAGACTGGAAGTTTCTATTCTGAATTCAATAATACCGGTTTTGACTAACTAGCTACATATGGTTCTAAGCCAATATAATAATATTATTATGGCAATTGCTTTTAGTCCATGGGCCAAGAAATCAATGTGTGGGTTCTCTCAGCTACATATATGTCTATTCCAAATACATATTTAGAAACCAGAGAAATAAACACTGGCACGCCCTTATTTGCAGTAGACCCCCCGTGAGATAGACCAGTATTAGAAGTGCATTTATTACCTGACTCTCATACATTTCTACTCTAGCAGGAGACCCACAACGGCACTTTGGTTCCCTGGGTATTCATATCAGCTTGGACTTTGTATCCAGCAGACCTTAAAAATCTGAGCTTTTCCCTTTCCCGATGATAAACGGTCAAATGTTCCGTTTGGGTGAGGAGTGAGAAAATCAGAGCTAAGGATATGGGATCTCTCTTTTAGCTGATGCATTCAAAGGAATAGAATTAGTGAGGATTTAAACCTTGGTGATGGATCTGACTTGTTATTGAGGTGGCTTACTTTTATTGGCTTTCCATCTATTTTGATTTTAGGAATACCAAGTTCTACAAGTCACAGTCATAGATTCTTATAGATCAAGACCTTCTGAAGGTCATTAGGACCTTGCTGCCTATTATAAGAATCGTGCTTACCTTGCTCTAATGGTTAAGTGTTGTCACCTGGTCTCTGCTATTCTAGAATTCTATCATTCTACTTGCTACTAGGAAATCTCAATTCTATAACAGCATCTTTTACCATCAAAACGAGGTTGGAGGACTTATACTCCCTGACCTTAAGTATTACTATAACGCATGTGGTACCATCATAAAAATAGACAAAGAGATCACAGGATGGAATAAAAAGTCCCAAAATATGTCACTTTGTCAAGGGACAAAGTGACAAAAGTATCCAAATGGGGTAAGGAAGAGCTTTTCAACAAATGGCCCATAATCTCACATGAAAAAACATTGAAATTTTATTTCCACCTAGATCATAATTGGTCTCAATTTTATATGAATCATGTACTAAACTTGAAAGTTGGAATTATAAAACTTTTAGGAAATACCTTTGCATCTTGGGGGTAAGTAAAGGTTTCTTATTCAAGAGCACAGAAAGCAATAATTATAAAAGGAAAAAAATGAAAAATTAAATATAATTATTCAGTGTCCACCTAAAGAAAATAAACTAGAAGCATGTATTTCTACCCTCTCCCTCTGGAGACCCTACTAAAATTTGTATATGAGAACTTTTAAGCTGTTTAAGTCTAAATAATGATGATGACAGAAAATATCATCAGTGGATGATGTAAAACCTGTAAAACCAGTAAAACCCTGACAAAAGCATAATGCCTTGGAGCACCGCACAGTTTTGAGTATTAACAAAAATTGAATATAGAGAAAAAGGGAATAGATGGTCCACAAAGACTAGAGAGTCACAGAATAAAAAAAAATAGATTTAACAGTGGAAGATAGGAATGAGATGTGGGGCTAAAAATAGGAGAAGGAATTTTACTGCAAAGTGTGATAGACATCAGTGACATTCATGCCTATCTCTGTTTTGTTTCTTCCCGGCACTTGGTAGGATTATCACCAGCCACCATGAAGTCAGAGAGGCCATATGACTTGTTTTGTTAAATTAAATGCTAGTTGAAGTGATATGTGTCACTTCCCTTAACATCTGTGACAATTTACTCTCCTGCTTTTAGCCTGGCTCTCTAGCTATACAAGCTTACTCCTTTTAGCAGACAGTGCTTTTTCTGCCCATCTGCTAAATTGTGTCTTCTTTGAAATTCTGTCCTAGGCCTCTTATTTTATTACCACAAATTCTCCAGGGGTGATCCCATCCATCTATGGCTGATTTACCATGTGAACTTCTGACCCTCAAATCTACATATTCTGCCAAGATATCTCTGCTGACCTCCAGACCCATACATTTAACTATTTACTAGACATTTTTACTTAGATATTCCATAGACACATAAAATTAAGCACTTAAAGAGCTTACCTAAATTTTTTCAAAACCTGCTCCTTCTGACTCTTCTACAAATGAGATCACCATGGATGACATCACTGTAATAGGAAAAAAATTCGTGAACAGAAAGTATTTTTTTGAGTCTCACTTATGAAAAATCTTCCCATCTCAACAAATGCATGAAAACAGACACAAAATAAATCTCAAAATATTGTTGGTCCAAATTGTTAACCATTTTGGTCAATTCTAAAACTGGCTTTTTTGATATAATTTACATACAGTAAAATTCACCCATTTTAAGTAGACATTTGGACAAATTATAACAAACGTACACACTCATATAACCAATATACATCATTCAAAGAATAGGAAATCTTTATTATTATAGAAAGGGTTTTTTTCTCCTTTTCTGTTAATCACCTCCCACCTCCAACCCCAGGCAACTACTGATCTGGTCTCTATCTCCCTAGATTAGTTTGGCTGTTCTAGAACTTCATTTAAATACTTATACTATCTGTTGATCTTACTGAGTTGAAAGAGTTCCTTCTATAACTTTAATACAAATCCTTTGTTAAGTATATGTTTGTAACAGTTTCTTCTTACCAGTACCT
This sequence comes from Nasua narica, assembly GCA_028533885.1. Lineage (NCBI taxonomy): Eukaryota > Metazoa > Chordata > Mammalia > Carnivora > Procyonidae > Nasua > Nasua narica. The sequence continues at coordinate 27,101,577 of CM052815.1, read as the reverse complement.
TGCATTTTCATTAGTTTTATAGTGTCTTTTGAAAGCAGATGTTTTTAACTTTGATGAAGTTGAGTTTATATGCACATGTTTTTTAGGGTTAGTGTGTTTTCATCCTATTTTAAAAATGTTTTGCCTATCCCCCAGTTATAAAGATTCTCTCCTAGAAGTTTTAAAGTTTTATTTTTAATATTTAGACCTATAATTAATGTTTCATTATTTTTATGATGTGAGATAGGAATCAAAGTACATTTTATCTATGTGGATAACATTATTGCTACTTCATTTGAAACAAACAAATAAATACCCATCCTTCTCCAATAAATTGCCCTGTTGCTTTTGTAGAAAATCAAATGGCCATATGTGTATGTGTCTATCTCCATGCTCTGTTTTGTTTTATTGATGCATGTGTAGGTCTATACTAATGCCACAGTCTTGATTACCATAGCTTTACAGTAAGCTTTGAAATCAGGTAGTGCATATCGTCTAAATTATTTTGTTTGTTTTTCTTTTTTTCTTTTTCAAAATTGTTTTGGCTATTCTAGGTCCTTTCATTTCTATATCAATTTTAAAATCAGTTTGTCAACATCTGCTAAAAAAGTAAGCCATCTGAGATTTTAGTTGTTGAATCTATAGATTTGGGGATCATTGAGCATCTTGGGAAAGGTGCTAAAAATTTCAGAGCTTCTGATCTTTTACATGAAAAATCAAAAAACAAAATAACTTAAATGTGTTTCGTACAGATTAGGTAAGACATTTTAATGCCAAATTCTTAACCTTGCCTGGTACATAATAAATGGTTATCTTATTGCTATTACTATCATTATTATTAACCAAATAGTTTTATATATGTTAATTCATGTGATTCTAACCCTAACAAGGTAAGGTAAAGGGACAGCACTTAGTATTATCAAGTATTTGTTGAGAACTCTTTACTGGACATCTACTTTATGGATAAAGAAAGTAGTATTTAGGTAAAGAAGTACCTTGCTCAAAATCAAACAGCTGGTAAGTGATGGAGGATAGTCTTGAATCAAATAAGAATTCTAATTCTGGGGTCACTTGGGTGGCTCAGTGGGTTAAAGCCTATGCCTTCGGCTCGGGTCATGGTCTCAGAGTCCTGGGATCCAGCCACGCAATGGGCTCCCTGCTCAGTGGGGAGCCTGCTTCCCCGTCTCTCTGCCTGCCTCTCTGCCTGCTTGTGATCTCTTTCTCTCTCTCTGTCAGATAAATAAAGTAAAATCTTAAAAAAAAAATTTTCTAATTCTGATACTTCAAAGGAAAAAAAACTATAATAGGTTTTGAGTCAGGCAAAGAGTTAAGAAGTTACAGAACTGAGAACAAGGATTCATTATGAGTAGAATGAAGATATGGTCTGACAAAAGAAGAGATTCAGGCTTCTTGGTTCTTTTCTGTCTCTATGCCTGAGCTCACCATACCTTCCTTTCCCCTGTCCTGCCATTGGCCTCTCAGTAATCCAGAGAACCATTTTGTCGGCCTTCCAAAAATGGACCTAACATCTTAAACATGGGTGGAGTCCTGGCTTCCCCACCACTGGGTCATCAAATAAGCTGGGAGCTCAGTTAGCACTTCATCTGCAACTGTGTCCCAAGCACCTCCCCCACAGCAGCCACATGTGGGTTGGCCCTTAGGCCATTTCCTGACAGATGACATACAGTTAAGAGAGAGAGAGAGATGTATGTTTTGGCACAAATAACATGCTTGACTATGCATGCCTTGTTTGATAATTTTGCACTTTTTGGGATGATTTTATGTTAGAAGCTTCTGGATAATTAATAAAGTTTTTTCACACTTCTTTTCTCCCGTCCTGTCCATTTCAGGTACTGTTTTTTAGCTGAGTTTAGTCATTGAAAGAATAGCCTAACTGAATTAGCTAAGAAAAGCTATGAATTGAGAATTTTCATGCCTGGCAGGCTTATCATTTTTTTTAGAAACCACTGAGTTAATGTTTGAAGGGATATGTAAACATTTACTTTATGGTTTGGGGCCAGGTTCAGTGGAATATTAATTTTTATGGACACACTAATAAACTTGTGCTACTTCAGGGTGAAAAAAGGAGTGTAATGGAAACACTGACATATCCCTGAAAGATTTTATTTTATCCAACTCAAGACTATAAACACTTCACTGGCTAAAAGGCCTAGAATGAATTGGGTAAACTATGCGATATATTTTCTAATAAAAGATTTCAATAGAATGGGTTTTGTTTCCTTAAATCAGTTACTGATATGTAATGTCATGCTCAAACAGTCCCATCCCCAAATTTGACACATATCAGCACACATATAATTCAACAGTGACAAGCTCTCAGGTACTAAGATTCACGCAAAGGCAATGACAATTGGGAAATCACAGTCCCTGCTCTTAAAAATAAACAAACATTCAAGGAGCTTCTTCTGACATTTGAGAGATTACCAAGAGCTTCCGATGTTAGAGGAATAGTCATAACTGCACAGGAGGGGATGGTTGGTGTTACAGAAAGGTCTCAATGAAGAAATTGGATGTCTGGTCTTGGTTAAATATTATATCTTTCTGAAATAGAGGCTGCCTGTTCTGTGACCTAAAATTTGACACTGGTCAGGGACTATTCTTCATGTACTAAAAAAATTACAGGGGTATGTTTTTGGTGATCGGAGTGGTGGCGACTAGTGTTGTTAGGTATGGTATGCCCCCACCACCACCTCCACGAAAGGCAGAGTATCTTGATGTTGGGAACGAGCTCCTGATAATCCCTCATGATTCTAACATGAAGCAAAAACACTGCCTTCCTTCTTTGATGTGTAGGAGTGAAGTTAGCTTTGAGAAGCAAAGATGGAGGAGAATGGGGAGCAGAAAAAGAGACAACCTGTCAGACCAGAGAGCTAATTTGCCTACTTAAGTCAAAGATCTGCTTACTGCAAAGTAGATCTGCCATGGCTCTAGTGAAAGGGCATTCTGTTTGTAGATGTGGGAGAGGAGAAAGAATTTTGCAAAAGGCCTAAAGTCTACCAAGGAGTTAGTGTTGAAAGCTATAAAATCTGACAGCAATCAAAATTAAAGCTCACTTAATCACTTTGAGAGGAGGACTCCATGAGCTTCATAATAAAGAGTTATTTCATAATCTCCACCATCTTCCTCTGGCTGCATGTCAGGCTGTGTGTGCAGAAGAGGACTTGTTTAGGTCACCCTTTCACTACCTCAAAGGGAGCCAGTGGTAGTTGGAGGAGAAGCAGAAGATTGACTGGTATTTTATTACATAAGATATTTGTCAAATCCAGCTGTGATTATGCAGTGCTATCCCAGGCTCTGTCCATTTCACAAGAGTTTTCACATGTTGCTATATTTAAAAATCCAGGTTTTTCAATTGGTTTAATATACGTATTTGCTACCATACCTAGAAGATCTCAAAGGTTGCCCATGTGACCTATGAGGTTTGGAAGCAAGACAAGTGGATACTTTATATTTGGTATGATTTATATGTAAACTCATCTGAACACAGTTCTTATTGACTTCATGGAATTTGCAGTTTGGATTTTAGTTTCAACTTTTCTTACCTCTAGCTAGGCCATTTCTTCTAGTTTCTACTCCTAAAGAAAATATGATCAAGTGGAGGGCAGCCTTGCTGTCAACACTGATTTCAGACTTCATTACCCCCAAAACTGTGAGAGAATAAATCTCTGTAGCTTGTTTGTCTTAATAAGACTACTTTTTTTTAGAGAAGTTTTAGGTTCATAGCAAAATGTACGGAAAGTACAGAGTTCCCATATATCCTTCAGCTCCACACATGCATAGCCACCCAATGCATAGCCAACATTCTACACCAAAGTGAGTGGTACATTATTTGTTACAATCAATGAAACTACATTGACACATCATTATTACTCAAAACCTATAGTTTACATTAATATTCATTCTTGGTGTTGAACATTCTATGGGTTTTGTCAAATGTTTAATAATATATATCCACCTCTGTAGTATCATACAGAATAAAAATCCTCTGTGCTCCCCCTTTCATCCCTTCCTCCCCTCAAACCCCTAGTAGCCACTGATCTTTTGACTGTCTCCATAGTTTTACCTTTCCCAGAATGTCATATAGTTAGAACCATACACTATTCTATTCATAAGAGTTCCCCACAAAAACAGAATCAACAGTGTATATAGTGTGTGTGTGTGTGTGTGTGTGTGTGTGGAGAGAGCGAGAAAGAGAAATTTATTGTAAGAAATTGGCTCACATGATTATGGAACTAGCAAATCCCAACAGCTGCAGGGTGAGTTAGCAAGTCAACACAGAGGATCCATTGGTTCACATCCAGTCCAAAGGCTGGCAGGCTCAAGGGCTCCAGACCCAGGAAGAGTTGTTTCCAGTTTGAGTCTGAAGGAAGAGGAAAAGTCAAGGTCCCAGTTCAATGGGTATCAGGCAAAGAGAATTCTTAGTCAAGGGAGAGTTAATGCTGTTCTACTCAGGCCTTTGACTGACTGGATGAGGCCCACCCACACTCCAAATGTCAATTTCCTTTACCCACTCTACTGATTTAAATGTTAGTTTCATCCAAAAACATCATCACAGCTATAATCAGAATAATGTTTGCCCAAATATTTGGGTGCTTTTAGGCCCAGTCAAGTCCACACACACAATTAATCATCACAAGAATATAGTCTTTTCAGATTGCCTTCTTTTACTTAGCTATAATGCATTTAATTTTCTTCTGTGTCTTTTCATGGCTTAGTAGCCTCCCTCACTTTTTTGTAGTGCTGAATTATAGTCCACTATTTGGTTATACTATAGTTTATTCATTCATCTACTGTAGGACATCTTGGTTGTTTCCAATTTGGGGCAATTATGTATAAAGTGGCTATAAACATCTGTGTGAAGGTTTTGTGTGGACAAGTGTTTTCATTTCATTTGGATAAATACTAAGGAGTGAGATTATTGGATGAAATAATAAGAATATGTTTAATTATGTAAGAATATTTTCTATTGTTTTCAGTCACTAAATTTGTGTTAATTTGTTGAAGCAGCTTTAGGAAACTAATACAACCATCCTTATCTGCAACAAAAGAAAACTCTGTATTCATTATTTTGATCTTAATAGAGGAAATGGGATCAGTCTATAATGAGGAAAAGTTTTGAAAATGGTCCTTGACCAGGGAACCAACATGTTTGGAATAACCAATTCTTTAAAATGGTGGAAATGTGGAGCTGCAAGGCTTTTAGCTACTTGGATTTTCCCTGATAATACTATAGCTTTTACTCTAGCTTCAGAGGCCAGAGTCCTTTAATTAAAAAAATAATAACCAATACTTTCATAATTATATAGTATAGATTTATAGAAGGTATTCTTTTTCTGCATTAATTCCTTAGCTCCTAATAACAGTCCTGACAGGCAGATATAACTATTGTGTTCATTTGGTGACCAGTAGAGTGCAATACATAGAAATACAGACTATGAACACCAGCTCTAAGACCTGTTATCTGGAAAAACCCAGGCCATGCCACTTAACCTCACTGAGACTCAGTTTATCACCTATGAAGTGGGTCTACATTTTTTGTAGACCTCATTGTTGTAAATATTAAACTAGATTATATTTGTGGGCTGGGGCATAGTAAGCACTCTATAAATGTTGATGCAATCTATATTTACTACTGTAATAATAACTGAGAAAGATTAAATTACTTTCCCAGGATCAAATAGTTGTAAATGGCAGTTATTCTGGCTCCAAATCTATTTATCATGCTGTCCCCTGTAAGGAGGGTAGAATATATGTTTAAGTCTTTGTAAAAATTGAAATTGTCATCTTAAATGGTATCAAGGGGAAACTCATTGCATGATATGCGTGAAAAGAATGTGGATCAGTACTCAGGACTGAGTAAGGCTCTGATGTGAGTTTCCATGTATGGTTATATATATTCCATGAAAACAATGTTATTTTGATATAGTTTGTCTAAAAAAATAAGAAATTGGCCTGGGACAAGTCAGAACATATGTTGTTTTATTTTCTTTCCCCAAAGACATTTAATATTTTGGGCAGCAGACTAGGAAAAGATTGTGCAAATAAATTATAGTTGTGGAAAACACATGAACATGTTTAAATACATATGCTTATCCATATGCACATAATTATAGATTTATTTTACTTTTATTTTCAGAACTGCAAGTACTATCATTTTACAAATACCATGGAGATCCACCATGGCAACATTTAGGAGGATGAAAGTAACATATGCAGAGGTATTGCGCTCTGTGCTTTTCATACATTTACTCATTTAACCCTTACAAAAGCTCTGCAATATACTTACTATTACTCATTTTATGAATGGGGACACTGAGGTCCATAGAACTCCTGTGATTTTTCCCTAAGTTATTCAGGTCCGTAGAACTCCCGTGATTTTTCCCTAAGTTATTCAGGTCCTAACAGCAGAGTAAAGGCAGACTCAGGTTTGTCTTGATCTAAATCTTATAGTACATGGGGGGCCTGTGTGATTCAGTTGACTCTTGGTTTCAGCTAAGTTCGTGTTCTCAGAATCATGAGATCTAGCCCCAACTGGGGCTCTGGGCTCAGTGGTGAGTCTGCTTGAAAGTCTCTCCCACTACCCCTCCCCCAATCATGCTCTACCTCCATACCCTAAATAAATAAATAAATCTTTATAATTGTTATGATATCTTGACAATATCATTTTCCTTGGAGAGAAATGTAGGTGTTTTGTCTAACAAAATTATGTTGTAAAATACTTCATTTAAAATGGAATGAAGATGAAGACGGATGAAGCAAAGACCAGAAAAAGCTAATTACTCTACAAAGCCATACTTACATTCCTGAGCTGAAGTCAACCCTGCAGTTCCACTTAGCGGTGAAGGTTTCAGGTAATGGGCCAGTAGTGAATCTGGGCTTTGTTTCTGGACAGTGGCCACAGGGAAGCTTGATGGAATTTTTCTAGTATTTTATGCCAATTTAAGCAAACTAACAAACTCTGGAGGTTTAGAAGAGTGTTCCATGGATCTGAGAGCAGAAGTGGAAAATCCACAATGCTAAAGAAAAGTACTTTAGAGAAGACAAAATGAAAATATTAAAAACTAAGTTTTCTACTATTCTGAAGGATAGATCCTGCCTTCCAAAAGAGAAAAGAAGGGACTCTGTAAGATTAGATGACATATAGATCTGGGAGGACCTACAAAAAGCTCTTATTATATATAAGCGATCTAATTTATTATTTTGACTACTTATTTTATGAATGTTGAAATATAATTACCATATAATCATTAATACAAAATTAAATCAGGTAATTAGTAACACAAAGAAGTATGAAGTAGACTAGAAAAACAACATCCCTTTGTCCAGATAGGTTCAATGATTTGTTTCAAACCCCAAATTATCAGAATACAGAAGAAAATTAGTTTCACTGATTAGTTAGTCCTTTAATATAGTGATTTACTTATTGTTTTAGTGAGTTTAATTATCACTTTCTAGAGACCTAAGTATATCTGAATTAAAATATCTTTTAAAAAGTGAAATTAACTAGGAAGCAGACACAGACACATGCACAGAAAGTTAATGAAGCTAAAATAGCTGATATTCAGTTGACATTATCTGCTTCCAAAGAATAATTAAAATGAACTAAGTCCTGATGGAACACATAAAATCTGCCCATAAATTGATTAAGGCTGGTGTTGGAGTAGAGAATATGAAAAATATAGACACTTTAAAACATTTTCTAAAATACCTGAGGAATTTTAGGTTTCAAGTATGCATATTCTCAACTCTTATATCTAGAACAGTTCTCTCAAATGTAAATGTGCCCATGAACCACCTGCAGATCTTATTAAACAGTTTCTATTCAATAAGTTTGAGATGGAGCCAAGATTCTGCATTATTAACAAGCTCTCAAGTTAACACCAGTGCTGCTGGTTTCTGTCATAGAGTGACCAACCTATCCAGTTTGCCTGAAACCAAGGGCTTTTCCTGTGACAATGGATTTTTTAGCTAAACTGGGATAGCCGTGTGAAAACTGAGATGTTTAGTTATCTTAGGACATTTTGAACAAAATGGTGTAGATTATACCTGAAATGCAACAAAAGAATTTCTGATTATGCTTAGATTTGTTCATAAATGAGAGCAACAGGCATACCCATAGGCTTACATGACACTGAATTAAAGTTCTTCTTTCTTTGAAGAAATATATAAATATCTAATTTATATACAAGCTGGATAAATGTGGACACTTTGATTTAGGTCTAATTTTATTGCCAAGTGAGAGAAGCCGATCTGGCAAAGGCTACACACTGTATGATTCTAACTATATGATATTCTGGAATACATGAAACTATGAAGACAATAAAGAGATCAGGGGTTGGGGGTTGAGGGAATATATGAAAATACTCTGTGTAATACTATAATGATGGATGCATATTATTATATATTTGTCCAAATCTATACAATATACAACACCAAGAATGAACTATAGTCTAAATTATGAACTTTAGGTGATTATGATATGACAGTGCAGATTCACCAATTGTAACAAATATACCATCCTGGTGGGGGTTGTTGATAATGGGGAAGGTTATGCAAATGTGGAGGCATATGGGAAATCTCTGTGCCCTCCTCCCAATTTTGCTGTGAACCTTAAATTGCTTTAAAATATAGTCTTATTCTTTTTTTAATATAATCTTAATCTTAAGAGTTATATAAGTACATATAAAAAGATCAATAACTATTATGCTGTGGTAAGATTGAGTCCAGTCAGGTTTGGCCTTAGGCACACAGAGAAGATGGAGTGCTTGGGTCTAATGAGATGGATACCAAAGGTTCAGGATAGTGCTACTTTGTGTTTTCATCTTCTTCTGAATTGATGATGTCTTTTCAGGCATCTATAACTATATAGATAACTTTACAGTTATTTATAAGTCTATTAGTTATATATCACTGCAAAGTAGATTACTGGGAAATTAGCAGGTTAAGACAACACACATTTGTTGTCTCATAGTTTCTATGGGTCAGGAGTCCAGTCACAGCCTAGTTGGGTAATTAGGCTTGAAGTCTCTCACAAGGCTACAACCAAGCTACCATTTGGAAGTGTAGTCATCTCTCAAAACACAATAGAAGAGTATTTGTTTCCATAGTTAACTCATGTGGCTCCTGTTAAGCCTCAAGTTCTCATTGGTTCTTGACCCTGGCAGATGTGAATTCAATGCCACATGGGCATCTCCATAAAGTAGCTTACAACATGGTAGCTGGCTTTCCTCACAGCAGGTGAGGAGAAAGAGGCAGGGCAAGCTGAAGCCAGAGTTTTTTTGTAATCAGTCTCAGAAGTAACCTCCCATAACTTTTGCCATGTTCTGTTCATTATATCAGCCTATACCAAAGGAAAGGAATTACACACAGACCTGAATATCAGAAAGTAAGAATTATTGGAAGCCATCTTAGAAGCTGCTTACCCCCAAAAATGGGGAGCTTTTAAGATAACAGTTAGAAATAAGGCTTAAAATAAGGTCCCTGGCAGGGATAACTGTGCCACTTAACTGTTCTTCAAGGTCCACTCTAATTGTCACCTAATCTATAAAACTTTTCTTGATCTCTCTGCCTCTCACCACAAAAGAAAAATTCTTTATAGTGCTTAATGCCAACTATATCTTGCCTGCAAATTAGTACAGTGGATTGCAATTATTTGTTGGCATGGTTGTCTTTCCCCCACGTAGGTGAGAGGTTCATGAGGTCAAGAGCTGTTACTTGTTCCCTGAGTATTTGTTAGACTAACTGAAGCTATGCCTTCCTCATTATGAGTGGTCCTTGGAAAACAGGTCATTTTCCAGGGGTCTGGGATCAAGCCCTGCATGGGACTCTCTGCTCTCTCTTTCTCCCTCTGCCTGCCACTTTCTTGCTTGTGTGCTCTTTCTCTCTCTCTCTCTCTCAAATAAATAGGTAAAATCTTTTTAAAAAAAATCATATCCAGAGGTTTGTGTTTGGTTAGTTGGTTTTTTTAAAGAATTTTTTTTAAATACCATTAGTAAGACTGAATAATAATAATATTAAAAAAAACTGATCATTTTAAACTGTAGACCAATTCTTTCAGACTAAAGGAAAAGGAGAAGGGGAAGTTTGTTGTTACCAATGACTAGTGACAGCAAATACCACAAATGGCAAATAGTTAGTTTACTACATTACAGGTAGGAAAGTAAGAAAACAGCCTAAAAGCCAGCCTATAAAATTATGTGTAGGTATAGAGTGGGTCTGACATGTACAGTTGAACCTAAGAATAATAACTAAAAGTTATTGAGCACTAAGTGCCAGTGCCTACTCAAAGTCCCTTATGTGTTTCATTTTCCTTTATCCTCACAAAATACTCTGCAGTAGGCACATATTACCCCAGTTTTAAAGATGGGGTAATTAAGGCACAGAGAAATTAACAAGCCTGATCAGTTAGTCAAGGTATATGAGATCTGTGTATAAACTTATGACCCATTCTCTTAACCATGATTAAATTAAGGATAAAGGAAAACACTGAATGACCAAATGTGGAGCACCAGGTACTAACGTGTTCAAAAATATTTGATTGGATAGTCCAGAAATAGATTAGGGTGAAAGATCTTCAGAAACCCTTTAAGCAGCAATCATAAACCAAAGGTGTTTATTCATTGAAGACAAGAGGTAGAGAACAGGACTTACATTTTCCCCATTTTCTCTTAGATTTGTAAGAGTTTAAGCCAACTCTTGATGTTAAGAGCCCACACTGGATTTGAGAATCATGATTTCTCTTTTTCTGATTCTACTCTCTGTCAGGGTAAAACATGTGGAACAAAAATTGGCTCCAATTTACTTTCCTCAATTATTTCCCTCAATTTCAGGCCTGACAATCATTTATCAGCAGTGCTATGTCCACCCTGCCAGACCAAGGCCGCGGGAAACAATTTCCTCTGGAGCAATTCCAAATCAGCTTAGGAACCATTCAACACCTTGCCCACTGAAGGACTGTTGGGGAGCTTCTTGATTTCAGCTCCTTTAGGATTTGCACATTTTGTTTTCATTCACATCACTCATGGTCAGGAGCAAAGCCATTCTATTTACTCCTTCCCATGAGTATAGACCTCACATTTTGTTTCACCTTATGGTAACAAGGTGGGGAGTTTGTTAACATGGAGCAAGTCTGGGTTGCTTATTGTCCACCACGGTTATTGCCAAATTCCAGTTTATGAAGAGTTTAGAACCATTTTTTTTCTTTCATGGCACCAAGGGATTAATAACAAGAAATTGGCAAGAAATTGCAGTCTGCAAGCTGCAACCAATATGATTTGATATAATCCAGATGTGCAAATCTCCCTCCCTTATCCTATACCCTCCACATATAGGTGTGTGACCTCAGTGAAGGCAGGGCTGGTGATTACATTTATTTGAAGACATATAAACTCTGGTTCCCTCCCCCACTCCTTTTCCTACTTTGAAGGAAAGAATGATTTGGAATGTATTTTTACACTTACTAAAAAGGATGTGGAAATAAAACTTTAATTACTGGAAAAGCTATTCAGAAGAAAGTATATTTTATTCTTCCAGAGACATGAGTTTTTCAAGACAGAACTAGACTTCGTCAGTTGCCACAACCCCAGGAAGCAATGGAAACCTCACAAACTGGGCAGAGTTCCTGCCCGCCTGTTACAGTGTGGTCAGTTTGATTAAGGGATGGAATGTTCTAAGACATGGCTCATCTGTCTGACAGTTTGGACCTAAGTGGGCTACAGAAATTTTTTTCCCCAATTGCCCTGCTTCTGTTACCACGGCTGCATAACAAATCACCCTAAAACTTATTGGCTTAAAACAGTAATAATCACTTGTCATCTCTCACAACTTTGTGAGTTAGGAATCTAGGAGCAGTCCATATGGACCTTCTGATTCAGGGTCTCTAATGAGGTTGTAATTAGACAGTGCCTGGGGCACATTCTCATACAGAGGGCTTCTCATTCACATGAGTGGGATTAGAGACTAGCACATCTGGGGCACTTTGGGCATCTGTCTTCACATATTCTCTCAGAATGGGGGCTTGAGGATACCTGTTGATCTAATGCTCTGAAGGTACAGATCCCAAGAGAGACAGAGCTAGGCTAGGAAGACAGAATGTCATTTCTGGTATGCACTGTTGCTTGAGGCAGTTTCTATGGGCCATCCAGGTGTGAGGGGTGGAGAGAGGGCATAAACCCTGCTTCTTGTTGGAGGTCTATCAATGCCACACTGCAAGAGGAACCTATGAGTTGATCATCTTCGGAAAATACAATCTGCATAACCTCCAGAAACTTTATATACGAAAAAATGACAACATCCTACTCATGATAGCAGCTTCTTAACAGCTGGAAGTCAACATTGGTTGACTAAGGACTTCTTAAGTGAATTAGAAATAAAGTTTTACATATTCAGTTTTTGGAATGCAGGGTCTATCTATTTGGGAGCCTGTAGCGTTAAGATCACCTCCCAGTGAGGAGTTTATGAGCTGCATGATCATGTAAAGATCATGGTTATAATAAAAATAGAAAATAAAATAATATTTTGAGCATTTACTATGTGCTATTCACTGCCACATATTAGTTACCTAATTATGATAATCATTAATTGAGCAAATATTTATTAAATGGCTCTAATGTATCAACACTGATATTGCTATGGAAAAGATAACCAAGACTGACTCTGTTCAATTTCCTAGAAGTGAAACAACAGGAACTCAGATTCTAAACTCCATGATCTTTCAACCAATCAGCTTTATTTGTGTGGGTTTTACAAAATACCAAGATGCTAACTTTTAATTTCTTACATGAGTTTGGAAAAGTGGTCAGAAAAGATTGGCAATCAGAGATAGTTAGCCCTTTTTTTTTCTGTAGACATATGGAATGAAACTTGAAACAAGAACTAGAAGAAAGGGTACATATGCAGAAAAGAGGACAGGAAAGAACAGCATAAGCAAAGGAACAAACACAAGTGCGCATGTGGTGTGGTCGAAGAACAAAGGGTAAATGAAATTAAAAAAAAAGGTAAATGATAGGGTTTTTTTCAAAGCAAAAATCACATTATTTCTCATCAAAAAATAGCATTCTTGTTTTAATTTATTTGGTAGGAACAAGTACTTAAATCATTAGGAAAGACAGATACAGCCGTTCTATCAGAAAACAAAACTGAAGAATTTCATGATATTTTTAAAGTAACAAGCACTGAAGAGTGCTTACCTTTATGTTTCTCTCATGTCTTAGTTTTCACATCTTGTTACATGTGAACATTGGGACTTCATTCCCATAAGGACAAGAAAAATATCTGCAAACCATCTTGGATAAAACTAAATAGTCATAGTAATAATATTGATTGTTATTTATTAAGAGTCTATGTTATGTCGGGTTCTTCACCTAAAATAACTCAATTTTAAACTGTAACTCTAGGGGTGCTTGGGTGGCTCAGTCAGTTAAGTATCTGCCTTCAGCCCAGGTCATGATCTCAGGGTCCTGCCCAGGTTATGATCTTAAGGTCATGAGATCAGTACTGCATTGGGCTCCCTGCTCAGCAGGGAATCTGCCTCTCCCTCTCCCTTTGCTCCTTCTCCCTGCTCGTGCTCACTTTCTCTCTCATGCTCTTTCTCTCAATTAAAAAATAATAATAAACTGTTAACTGTATAAACTAACTATCATAATTCCCTTTCATAGGTAAAAAAAACTAAAGTACAAAGAAGTCAGACGGGCTACCCAAAGTTGAGATATTCCAAAGGCAGTATTTGAAACTGAGTCTATTGGCTCACTCTAAGATTGTGCTTAAATATGGAACAGTTGATGCTTTGAGTCATTGCCCCAGTAGAGAGGTAGTTTTCACTGATGCAGCCAGCTACTACCTGCTGGCTAACACCAATTCTTAACCCAGTGGTCCTGGCTTTTCCCTTTACTAGCTGTTCAGACTTAGAAAAGTCAGCTAACTTCTCTGTGACAACGATTATTAAAATTAAATGAGATAATTCCTATGAAACAATTTTAAAAATGGCTGCCCTATACTAAATGACTAATAAAGATGTCACTACTACTCCTACTCCTACTCCTACTCCTACTATTACTATAGTAACACTGCCTTACTATTATTATGCATTTACAAAATAACTGGTTTGTATTAGAGGTACAGCTTGGTCTAGGAGAAACTGAGAAACTTCTCGGGAAAATTAAGTTTGGCATCATTAACAAATTGATCTAGTCAATGGACTATAGCTTTGTAGCTAGCCTTTAACACTAGCTCTTCAAAGAGCAGAGTCTAGAGAAAAAACAACTGTCTGGAGAATTTGTAGTCCCTACTTACAGTCCTATCATATAATGAGTTGATTATCCTTTGGACCAGCTATGATTCTTCATAACACATCTCTCTTTTTGACCATTTGATTCAGTTGAAAAAAAGTTGATTTGGCACAGGATGATTTATTAGTATATAATAAGAAAAAGAAAGTTTGACCAGAAAAAAGGAAAGTCCCTAAAAGGTTTATCTTAAATATAGAGAGTTACAATTATAATTAAGAGGAAAAACTGATTTAGACCTCTCTTTTTGTCCGATTAGAGTTGCCAGATAACACACAGGACATGCAGTTAAATTTGAATTTTTAAGTATAAGGTCCCAAGTATTTTATGAAATTTACTTATACTTTTAAAAAAGTTTTTTTTTATCTGAAATTCAAGTTTAACTGGGCATCCTATGTTTTAATTGTTAAATCCTACTTAAAATGATGACGATTAGTCATTGCCTGATGGACTCAGGTGTTTTCACACTTTCCAATTGCACTTTGGAGTTTGAGGCAGTAAGTAAAGTCAGGTTTTGGAAATATGGAGCCCCAGGCTGAGTGTGATGCCAAATGAACTTTCATAATGAAGAGTGCATAGTGATTCCAACCTCTTTTCCTCTTGTACTCTCTAGTATATATCCTGTGTTTCTACTGAAATCCAAAACTTATTGATTTATTCCCTTATCCTAAACTTTCTTCTATCGCTCATCTTTTTCTTTTTTCCTGGAATATCTTGCATATCATCTTCTACTCATCAAATTCTTAAATATCCCTTACAAACAATCTATTAGAGATTCTTGATTGCTCACCTGTCCCGTGACATAGAACTGTGACAGCAGGGCCATGTTGTTTATAGTGGAATGTTAGCAGAAGTGAGGTATTTTATTTCTGGGCCAAGGTGGTCAAGATTCAAATGTACATTTCCCCCACTCTTCCTCTTTTTGCCATTTAGACACAGATGAGCATAAATATTTTGGAAGCCATGTGTTGTAGATAAAGGAACCACAAGATGGAAGGATCCTAGGTTTCTGTATCACACTTTTAAGGAAAGATACCTGATGATTAGAAACATGTATTTGGAAAACAAACAAATATGTAATTGGAATTCTACAGAACTAAGAAGTGAACTTGTATTTTTTTCTATTTTGGTATTTTTAGTGTTATCTTTAATAATATAGCTCATGATGAATCATACTTTGTTCTATAAAGCCTTTATCCATAATTAGTTTAAGATTATCATCAAAAACTAAGTAAAAATATAAGTGTTGCAGATTTTGCACTTAAAGAATTCACTTTCCAGTAGGAAAAATAAGCATATAACAATAATGAAAGTTAACATTTGTTGAGATCTATATGTCATATACTATGATAGCCACTTTATCAATGTTATTTCACTTAATCCTCATAACAAATCTATTAGAAAGATATTATTGTTATTATTATTGTTATTATTCCCATTCTACTGACATGGACACTATATAATAAGAAGAAAAATGTCTTAACAAATTTGAACCAAACATTCAAAGACATTGAGAAAGGTGCTGAAGTCAGACAATAAAGTGTGGAATTTGGGCTTAAAGCCCATGCAATCTGACGATGAAGCCTAAATGCTAAATCAATACTGACATGCAGCATGATAAATGTTATTGAGTAGTAACGTAAGGACACAAAGGGCTGGCTAGTTTTATTGGGACACAGATATCCAGAAAAATTTTTTTGAAAGAGATGATTCTTGAGCTGATTCTGAAGGAATGGAAGATTATAGAATCATGAAGGCCTTAAATGTCTTGCTGAGGAGCATGTATCTATCCAAAAGATGGCAAGGAGCCATTGCAGAGCTGAAAAGAGTAGTGACAGGTTAGCCTGACATTGTTCACAGGCTTCTCCAATTTTTTTTTTTTTTTTTTTTTTTTTTTCAGAAAATACCCAAACCTGTCCTATGATGCCAAACAGTTGGTTTTTAAGGCACTGAAGGAAGTGAATTCCTTGATGTAGACTTTTCTGGAAGGAAACTACTTGTTCTGAACTTTTTGTGCTTTTTTTGTTGTTGTTGCTTCCTTTTTGATGTTGGCTTTCTGAGACAACATTCCAAAATGTCACCACGTCTGTAGCCAAATCAGACCTATGATGAGAACAGCATGCTATATTAGTACTAGAAAAACAAGGTTGTAAACTCTGCTTCAAAGACTTCGTGTTGCCCTTGGTTCTAACTGGGGAAAATAACTTGAAGTGGGCATATGAACTACAGAAGTACAAATGTTGCTTCAAATAGAACAGTGATTGGGTAGCACAGTTAGACCTGAAATAAGTATCAAAATTGTTTCCCATAAGAGTGTCTGACACATAGTAGGCACTCAACAAATACACATGGAATGAATTAAGACTAAGAGATACTTTTTCCTCACAGCTGTATTGGTACCAAAGGATATGGATTCCTCAGTACATTCTCCTTAACTGCGAGTTTCAAGTTGAGGGAAATTAAGCAGGTAGCCAAAAGTAAGGCAGGACTTTTTTTGCTTATCCAAAATTAACCTTTCAATGATCTCAGCCACTAAATATGAAATTGAAAATAAAACCCAAAGGGTCTCCATTAGGCAAAAGGTTAGCAATTTCATCTTGTAAGAGAGGTTATAGCATTCACATTTGGCCAAAGTGGTAAAGGTTACCTGAGTAGGCTCGGTATAGATCATGGCACTAATAAAACCAGGATTCAGAGTTGTCCACTGTATGGGCCATTTGGTTTTTCTGTGCTTGGCAAATTATAGACATTCAATAAATGCTTGCTTATCAAAAAAATAAAGGAGAAAGAACCATGTGGTGTTCAAATGAGACTGTCAATTTAATATACTTTGTGTAATTTCTCCATGGCGGGCAATTAATGGTAAGAGAAATGAACAGTGTATTGACATTGATGTCATACAGGTAAGGAACATTCAAATGTTAAGTGGGCTACTTATTTGAGTGTGACATTAAGCAAGTTGCTTGGCCTTTCTGAGTTCTTTTTCCTCTAGAAAGTGTGAATAATTTTACCCATATCGTAATGTCCTCTGGATTAAATTAGCTAAAATAAGTAGGGAATTGTTAAATTCTTGTCAGATAAAGAGTAGTTAGTTAGAGGGCACTGATCCCTAAGTACAAGGGTGATTATCTTCAAGTGCTCACCAATTAGACCACATGGGTGATTCATGGCAGCATGCATTCTGATTGGTTAGTTCCATTATGTACTATTGCTAAATATTTTGCCTCTCACCTCTGACTAAAGAAATCATCATAATAAATCAATACATGTAATTATGATCTCAGGTCATCAAGGAAAGTGTAGAGTTACATTCCAAATGTTCTAAGAAGTAGGTAATACTATTAAAGAAAGATTATGATCTTCCCCGAATAAAATTTTTTTTCTACAGATCAAGTCATTAGTCATGATTTATGTGGACAATTCACTTGTTAGAATACTGAAATCCCTGATGAGGCTAGATCAACGAAATGTTCTGGTACTAGCTATGCCTCATTTACTTTTGGAGAAATTTGCTCACAGGAAGGGCACGGGTTCAGATAAAATGAAGCCTTGTAAACAGGAGTGTTTTGTTGAGATGAACTCAGCATTAACAAGCCAAAGCAGAGGCTCATGAAAACAGGACTGAGGTATGGCCTTCAGTCAGTGGCTTTGCCTAAAGAGCAATGCCAGCCAGGTCTTATGTAACAGAGGGCCTCTTGAACTCCAGCAGGAAACCCTATGTCCAGACGACACCCTCCTTCCAGACACTGCCAGGTAACAGCCTGACTGCCTCCTTTCTTCTCCCTTCCCTATGAAAGAGACCCAGAGCAGATTTTTCCCTTACAGACTGAATTCATTAAATTTTTTTCTCCCAACCATGCTGTGGAAGTTGAATTGCCCTCATTCATAAGTTGACTCCAGACCAAGAGAAAGAGACAGCAAGCTCCAGCTATTGCACCTAATAAAATGTGTCCACTGGAAATCACGAGAGAAAATTGGATGAACAATTCTAAATAACAAGGGTCTTCAGAAACCCACACTGGAATACCAACACTTTTTATAGGTTTGGGAGGTATAAATATGGTTTGGGCTTAGCATTAAAAAACAAAACAAAACAAAAACCTTCTTCACCCTTGATCACCATTTTATTCCTGCTTCCAGATGACTCTCAAGGGGTTTCTTCCCCCAAGACAAAACCCTTGCTCTCAAGGAAGAAAGTGAATTGGGCTTAATGATAGATGAGATACAAGAGATTGACATTTGAATTGGTCTCAACCAGAGCCCCTGCTCCTTTCTTCTCTGAACATTCTCTTCTCAGGACTGCTCACTAGCACTGCTCATAATTATCTGCTGTCATGATGCTATTGCTTTTGGCAATAATCACTTAGCACATTGCTACTGGTTTTTGCCAAGACAGCATGCCCCACTCAGATTTATGATCTAGAAGATGCAAGACTAGCTTTCACACCATAGTTCATTCCATTAAAAAAAAAGCGATTATGTAAAAAGTCACCTCTCTCACTGTGTCCCTCCCCACTTTTCCCCAGATTCAAGACAAGCTGCAGAGTGTATGATTGGAAATGGGAAGGCCTTATATAGTGAAAAGAGCAGAAACTTAATGGGATATGAGTTTGAAATCTGACTTGAGGTTTATTTCTCCTGTCAGAATATACCTACATTTGTTGTAGTAATAATAATGACAATAATAAACCAAAGACAAAACCATAAATTAAATAGAAATTTCCCATTAACATCTGATAGTCTATCCCCTGCTTGTGTCTTACAGTGCCTCTGTTCATCCTCTCCTGAGTACCTATCTTATCCAAGTCAACATGGCAGAGAACACAATAGGCTTTGTAATCAGTTATACTTGGGTCTCAAATTCTAAACCTCTTTGAGTGTCAATCTCTTTACTTTTTGAAAAGTTAGTAGATGTTAGTAGTTAGTAGTTAGTAGTTTTTGAAAAGTTAGTAGATGAAAACATCTTTTCTTGGTTAGTTTAAGAGTTAAATATAAACCTATGCTAAAGTGTCTGGTGCAAGATTGGTGCTTACAAAAGTTGCCAGCTTCCTTCTTTCCTTCCCTCCCATCTTTTTATTGTCCATCACGTTTTCACTGTAAGCTTGTGCATCCTTTGATAGACCATCTTCCTTTGTCCTGACCTATGCAAAAATACTATGGGCACCACACTTTCCTGCTCCCAACATGTTTCCCTTCCCAGGCTCTCAGAACATTGCTTTGCCTTTTGTTGTTCTGATAACCTAACTACATCTACAGAAAACTGGATGCATTTGGTCAATGTGTTACTTCTCTCAGGTCACATCCTCATTTTAATAAAAATGGAGATAATACCTTAACCCAAAGTCCTGAGGCCCTCAAATAATTTAACTTGGCATACATTTACTGAATGCTCACTGATGCAAAGCACTGGCACAGATATTGGGAGTGATGAAGAAAAAAGGCCCTTACAGAACTTGTAGTCTGATGTGTAAGACGGACATACAGAAATAATTATTAAAATGTTAGGTTCCAGCGAACCTAAGTAAACTAGAGGGTGAACCAAGAGTTAGTCAAGGAGTATATGAGAGAAGGAGATGAATTCCAGCTGGAGAAACATAGGAGCTTTTCTTGCAGGAGGCATATTCGAGCTGAATCCGTAAGTATGGGTTTGGAGAGAGGCATGCGTAGCTTGAGTAAGGAGCCAGACGCTGAAGAATTAATAGTGCTTTTGGAGAACAGCAATTAGACTATGGTGGTTTTAATAGAAGTTACAGGTTGGGAATGTATGGTATATTTGGAAAATAAAATTATAAACAAAGTTGAATATAAATACTTGAGGGCTCTGCTTGGCAGCTTGAGTGAGCTGAGTCTTTGACTTGCAGGAGAAATCCATTGTAGATTCTAAAGCAAGAAGGGTCAAGATTATATATGTTAGAGAGACCACTCCGGCAACAGATTTATATTGGAATCAGAGAGAAGCTTGTAGCAGGCTGACTAGTTAGAAAATGGTTGCTCTAACTCAGGTCCGCAGTAATACAGCAACAGCAGTCAGAGGGTAATGAAGTGATAGAAGGAAGGAACAGATGGCAGGGACATTTAGAAGCAGAGACAACAGGGCTTGGCTTCTTCACAAAGTGCAGAGAATTCCAGAGAAGGAAAAGTTGGAGGTTAATCTAAGCTATTTATCCTGGAAGACTGAGAGCGTGGCAATGCCTTCAGTGAAATGGGTAAGTGAAGAGTTTGGTTGGAGGTTCATAATAAGACAAACAAAGTGCAGGCAGACCTTTCTTGATCTCCGGCAGCTTTCAGCTCACTGGATCATAATTTCCTCATCTATAAAATAGGCATCATTAGTCATGTTGTGATTATCTCACTGGGTTGCTGTGAAAATCAGGCAAAGTCATGAGTGTGGCTATATTTTTTTAAAACTGTCAAATCCATTCCCAAGTGAGGGCTCAATAAAACCATTCAAATCCCCTATTCTGCCTGCCCCAGGGAACTCTGTAAGTCAGCTTGGGGCTTCCCACACATAAAACAACACCTTGACCTGTAAGAAGAGTTGTTCGGTAAAGAATCTCAAGGAAATGTTCTTTAAATATCACATTTTTATATCTGACCTAGCATTCTCTGATTTTTTACTGCCAAATGGTTTCTGGATTGAATCAGCTCCATTTCGGATTTTGACCAAAAAGGTTTTTCAAAATAAAAAAAGGAGAACAAAAGAATGAATTGTTATGGAAGCCTGAAAGGCCTCCATTTCCTACAGTTGGCTCACGTGTGACTTTAGCCTTCATGGAGCAGCCTATGGTATGAATGAGGACAGGCACCAAAAGGGGTCTGGAATGTGAAAGTGAATTAAATTTAGCAACAAAAATGCTACAAAATCTTTACCAAACTGTCAGGGGAATCTGATATGTCTACACATCTAAGTGTCACCTGTATGTCTTCATAGAGTTGGCAATGAACTGCCATAATTAGAATCTCTGCATGGGTTGCTGGAAACGCTGAAATTAGTAAGAGAATTAAGAGAGATCCTTCTGAGATGATGTGATTTTGGCATCTGCTTTCTTCGGGAAATGGAAGCAACTGAGAGAGAAAGGGGCATGTGAGGAGATGTTATTCATCAGACATCTGGTTAGTGTAAGGAGGCTCTTTATTTGTCTAAAGTCTTATTACAATATTATATATGTGACATTTGCTTTGCCCAGTATGTATATATGAATGTAGGTATGTATGTATGTATGTATGGATGGATGGATGGATGGATGGATGGATGGATTTAGTTCATTTTTTGTTCATAACCAGCCTTTCTTCTAGAAGAAATTAAAGAAGCTTTAAAATTTAATATTAAGGGTAAAATAAATAGATGAAAAAAGTGGAACAAAAGGAAAGTGTCCCCATCCAAGTACTAACCAGGCCCCAACCCTGCTTAGCTTTGGAGATCAGACGAGATTTGGCACGTTCAGGGTGGAACTAGAGGGTATTATGCTAAGCAAAGGAAGTCAATCAGAGAAAGACAATTATCATATGATCTCACTGATGTGTGGAATTTAAGAAACAAGGCAGAGGATCATAGGGGAAGAGAGGGACAAAATGAAGCAAGACAATACCAGAGAGGAAGAAAAACCATAAGAGACTCTTAATCTCATGAAGCAAACTGAGGGTTGCTGGAGGGGAGGGGAGTGGCAGAATGGGGTAATGGGTGATGGACATAGGCTATGTGTTGTAGTGAGTGCTGTGTGTTGAATCAGAGACCTGTACCCCTGAAACAAATAATACATTAATAATAATTTTTTTTAAAACGAAATTTTTATGGACCTAATGTTTGTGTCCCCCCAAATTTGTATGTTGAGGGCTAATTCCTAATATAGTAGTATTTTGAGGTGGCACCTTTGAGAGGTGATTAGGCCATGAGGGTGGAGCCTTCATGAATGAGACTAGTGCCCCTAAAAGCTAGCATTGATCTAGCTTGCTCTCTTTCTGCATTGTGAGAATGCAAGGAGAAATCAGCAATCTGTATCCTGAAAGAGGGATTTCATCCAAACCCAACTATGCTGGCACCTTGGTCTCAGGAATTCTAGCCTCCAGAAACCGTGAGCAATAAATTTCTGTTGTTAATAAGCCACCCAGACTCTGGTAATTTGTTATAGCAGCCTAAGCTAAGACAATGAGAGAAAACAAATAATAAATCTGGGGGTAGTACAAAAAAACTAAACCATATGTTCTTATAAGAGTTGCCAGCTGGTTTTAGATTTCTTGGTAGCCAAAGTAAACAGGAATGCATGCTCAATGTCCATGAGTATTTAGGAGGCACACAGCTATTTCCGCTAAGACTCAACCCAAGTTTCTGCTAGACCCTCATAAAAGCAACACCTTGGAATACAGTGGAGGTCTTCATCATAAATATCACAGAAAGTCTCTGGTTGTCTTTATATGGTAATTTTCCTCAATGAATGAGAAGTAGTTTCCTAACACTGAGGTACCACAGTTTGTTGTGTATAAAGATAATTTTTGCGCCAATTGACAAAATTGGAATTTGTAATAAAAAAAGTACTATATCAAAGATAAATTTTCTGAAATTGATAACTATGGTTATGTAAGAAAATATTGTTATCCTTATGAAATATACACTGAAGTACTAAGGAGTAAAAAGACATATATACAACCCATGCTCTTCTGGGTGGACAGAGAGCACAAATGATAAAGCAAAATGTTAACAATAGGTGAATTTGGTATTCAAAGGGTATTTAGATATTCAATGTGTTATTCTTGCAATATTTCTAGAAGCTTAAAATTATTTCCAAATAAAACATTTTTAAAAAGTGATTACTTTTCATTGGAATTCAAATGCAAATCTCATCTAAAAAGAAGTATGATACCGAAATTAACTGACAATAATTTCAAGAGATAGGTGTACATGAACTGATAATGACAATGAAATCTCTATCAGTAGAAGAAACACCTATTCTGAGAAGATTGTTTCTCTATGGTCCACACCTGTAGGTTAGCCATGTTGATCAATGGAGAAAACATTTGGTCAAATTTGTGTAACACTACAACATAATTCTCTTAAATGAAAGTCCAAGGAGAGACATCTGTCTCATAGTCAAAAGACCAGCACTATTGATCGTTTAGTCTTTCCTGGTGGTGATAGGCAATGATGTCAAACATGCATGTGAAGGATTTTAAATATTTAATGTGAAAGAAAGAGAAAAAGTGCAGGCAATAGGGCATTTTGGGAAGTTATGGAAGTAATAAATACTAGTTTGGTTTATAATTAAAGCTTAGTACTTTTCTCTCCTTGATGTGTTTGCTAAATTCGGTCAAGACTATAACATATATAATGAAACATAAAGCAATCGAAAAAACTCCCAACCATTGCAGTGACCTTACTTAGTTTTTAAATAAAAATTTTAATTATTTTTATCACAAAACTGGTACATTTAAAATGCAGACATTTTAGAATGCAAAAATAAAATTAAGACAACTCATAATTTTATTCAAATATTTTGTGTGCATGCATATTACAAAAATGGAATAATATAGTTTTGAAATTTGCCTTTTGTAAACTTGATATAAATTACTTTGTATAAAATTTTATTTATTAAACAGCTGGATGTGATTCTTAACCATAACAGTCTATTACTATTAATTTTCTCTGGTATAAATTATTAGTACTGCTTGTATGTGTAGAAAGAAACTTATAAGATAATATAACTACTTAGTAAATTTTAGTAACTTCATATATAATGTAATTTAGTGAAAAAATTCTTACTGAATTACTCAAATCAATAAACTATTGAGGAAAGCCAATAAACTATAATTGACCAATTAAACCTCTGTGCTTCTGTTTAAACAAAACAGCTGTTGGTGATGGGGTTTTACCTTGCATTTTTTCCCCCCAATAAAAGTTAAGTAATAGCAGTGCTGGAGCAATTAAAGGCAATTCATATTTTCTTGTGAAACCTTTTCCAGTGAACAGGAACTCCAGTTTTCAGTTTGCTTTCTGGTCTGGTTTTTAGGTGAATTTAAAAATTAGAGGGAGATGGCAAATAGGAAACAAAAACATAAATGGTGAAGATTAAATCCTAAAAGTTTAATGAGTTCCCTGATTCCAGAATGGCTGGTTAATACCATAATGTAAATATACTGGGCAAAGCGAGAAGGATTTCAAAGTAGTCTATTATTTCTATCAAGGTTCGTAAATACTTTATCCATGGAGGATTAGGAAAAGAAAACAGTAAGACCCCTTTTTAGTTGGGGAATAATTGCTACCTTCTCATACAACCCGCCTGTCCCTTAAAGCCAATCAGGCATTTACTACTACAGTCATTTAAGGTAAAATAGGCTGTTTACTTTACAAGGGAGCCAAGTTGGAAGAAAGTAAGTTGTGGGAATGTTTCTACAACACAATTTCATGCAATTTGGAAATAAAATATATTCAGAAGTCAAAGAGTAGCTTGGGCTGAAAGGGAAAAAAAAGGAAATTATTCTGCACAGAGACAGAATGATGTGACTTTATTTTGGAGACAAATAATTTCCCTGATTAAGTATCCTTCTTGTTTTGAAAGTCCTTGAGACAAGTTTATTGTTTACAAAAATTCCTAATCCACTTTTCTTAATCTGATCTGCTAAAGCTATCCCTCAAAATCACTAGACTTTCTTGTGAACTTCCCTCTTGGATGGGAAAAGAGCTAGAAAAATGCAATATTTTGAATGAATTGTATTGTCTTTCTGTTTCTTCTTCTTTCCAATCACATTTTCTGTTAACTTCTGTGTCCCCAACATCGCAAGACCTGCCATCAGTCTGCTGCTGCCTTGTAACCTGGCTCTCTGTTTACCAACAAAATATACTGGGGATCTCAGGGTCCCAAACTCACACTAAGGGGCAAAGAGAAGAAACAGTTTAACAGAAACCTCATACCTGCTAAAATTCTGATTGGCTAATGAGTCCTTTCAAAAAAATAAT
Source organism: Nasua narica (assembly GCA_028533885.1). NCBI lineage: Eukaryota > Metazoa > Chordata > Mammalia > Carnivora > Procyonidae > Nasua > Nasua narica. The sequence continues at coordinate 27,076,347 of CM052815.1, read as the reverse complement.
ATGGCTTGATCAGTGAAGTCCTTAAGGAACTTTTAGTCCCTAAGACTATAAGGAGAGATACTTCTTGTCCCAGAGACCTTTCTATGAACTAAGTAATTATCTACTTCATCCATGGGAAAGCCCAGATCCAAATAAGGCCTTTATTCTTGGAGTCCTATCAAAAATTATTGGTATCTTAAAGCCTAAATGGTGACTATGGGCTACTTCTTTAAGTTCATAGTTGAAGAATCCAAGTTCCAGAGAGATTTATTTCTTTGCCCAAGATCAATGAACGAGTAGGTACCAGATGGGATTCAGAACTCGGGTCTTTGGCTCCCCTCCCACAGACACTTTCCATAACATCCTGATGCTAAATTAGGAATTTCTAATAAGATTACAAAATATAGAGAATAACCATAGAGAATTAGGAGATTTTAACATACGTTACAGATGTTTGGAATTTAGCTTTCAAAATATTTTTTAATGGTCCTTAACCTAAAAACTTTCTAATTATTCTATGAAATATGTATCAGCCTTAAATATAATTATCTTTTCCCAGACTAATTTGCTTATTGGATTTCCTATTTCAGTTTAATTTGGTATTATGTAGTATTTGAAACAGTTAATTGCTCGTATATAGTTGCCTCATTGCTAGCTTTTTTTTTTTTGATCCAGAGGTAACAGCATGAAAAATGAAGGCAACTGTATGAGTAATTCAGGCAATTATATTTTTGCATTTAGATCAATATTGAATATTGTAGGTGAAAGATTGGTACTATCTGATAAAGAAAATCAATTTCTACTTCCTGTGTAGATTTAACACAGATATTTTGAGAAGGGATATTATATTCTTCCCCCCCCCCCCGATTTTTATGTATTTGACAAATAACATTTAATAATACTAAAAGAAATAATGAAGGAAGAAGAATGGCAAGGAGGGGGTGATGGAGGAAGAAAATTATAGATTTTCATATAGTGCCCATAATCTATAACTTGAATGCAATAACTGTCTTCAATTTTACATTCTCTTCTTTATAGGAATTGTTTCATAGTTGTGGACATAAATAAATACCATTTGGATTGCATAGCAAGCATTAAACATTTTGTCATGGATATAGGCATGTCACATGTGTTGCAGTACTTTATATGACTACTATGTCTGGTGGCTTTTTACAGTTCATTAAATTGAAGAACATGTGTCACCTAAACCACTGTACTGTGAGGCATTTTATTGTTTTCCAAACTGTTAATGTAAATAATGCTGCAATAAATATATATGAACAGGTGTCATTTGTTCTTATATAGGGTACACATTTCTAGGACATTAAAAAACTAGCGATAAATATGCAGCTTTGTGGTTCCTAATACATAGATAAATTACTTTGAAAAGATATTGTGCCAATTAATAATAAGGTAGATCATTCTTAAAATGCTTTAAAAGTGACATAGATTGTAATTTTAGGCACTCTCTATTATAGGGATATATTATACTTAAGATTACATGACTCACTGATTATTCTTTACTTTCCACAGATAAATAATACATGAAATTAGAAAAAAAGTAGGTCATATCTTTCAAATCTTATAATTCCCAATGTTCTCTTCACATTGAATATGGATATGCTGAAAAGAATAGGGCAAAAATAGAAGGATATCTTTGCTATACATTCATATTGGGGATGACATTTTTTGCAAAATGTAGAATAAGAAATAAAGCCTATGGATTTAACATGGTCTAAATTGATCTGCTGTGCCTATTATAGCCACCCAAGAGCAGTTTGACTGTAGCTCTGTCTAAATGCAGCAAACTGGAGAATTAACACAAATGAGGTACAGAAAAATTACCTGCAGTTGTCTGGATTTCTTAGATGAGGTCTTATTCTTAGTACTTGACATCCAAATAGTTTTCTCTACCTTTGGATATATTGCAACACTGGGTATCCATAAAATCATCCTATTTCTAAACTGCATTGTAAAAAAATGTTTTAGTATCCATTCCACTAACCATAGCCATTATATAATTAGAGATTCAAGAATTGTGATTATGGGACCATATATCTTTAATGTAATTCAACCACGGAAAACTTGAGAATATTATATTGATATTTATGAACTTTCAGATTTTAGTTGTGGGATTTGAAGAAACTATATAGAGAATTTCTAAAAACGTTTATTATGTTTCTCATTTTCAGTTGCAGTATGGAAGAAAAGTTAGGAAAGTAGCATTTCAGACACATTAACAGGTATCTTCAATTTAACAAGCAGACCGAAGTTTAACTTCAGAGTCAGCAACTTTGCAGGAAACCTACTGAAAAAGAAACTAAGTTAAAAGATCTTTCTGATTGTTAGCGAATTCAATAAGCCTAGAAAAATAGTCCACCTCATTTCACTTCCCAAATTTTGTGAATACAAAGTATAATTTTCTTAAATCCATGAGAAAAGACAACTTGAAAGAAATATGTTGTACACAAATACAAGAAAACGGAATTGTAAAAAGTCACTGACATCATTCTTAACCTAAAAAATACAATAAAATGCAATTCTAAACTATCTTTGAAATAATTCAGTTAGCAAAATGTATCTGGTGGTTGAGTTAGGAACTATCCTCTTTAGATGTACTTTTTAAAATACTTTGGGGATACAAAGGAAAGTTAGAGAATTTTTAGGGAATAACTGGCTACTTTCCATTATATACTGATTTGCATCTTAGAATTTTTATGCAAAGCTAGAATCTATTTTCCAAAAATAAATTCTTCATTAGTTTATTTCTAGCTTAGGCTTCACCTTCTCTTTCTCTGATCCAATTTATGCAAAGGCAAATTTATATTTAACTGTCTCCCTTTGTCTAATTTTTAAAAATAAAAGCATACCAATTATTATAAGAATAAGCAAAAGTAATTAAAGATTTATTGTGAAAAAGGCATTTTGCTTTGTGCTCTACATGTATTTTTCTCATTTGCATTTTACAATAGGCCTATGACAAATACTGTTATCTTCCTGTATTGATTAGAAAAATAACATGAAGAGAAGCCAATCGCCTTATTCAGTGTCATAGAAATAGTAAGTGGTGAATCTGCAGTTTGAGCTCAGATCTGTAACACTTCAGAGTCCTCTACAGATGCATTTTTACATGATATTGTCTTCTGATTGTTACCTGAAAGGTATTATTGTCTTTGGTAAAAGAGTGGGATAGCTGGTTATGAACCTGTGTGGAAGGATAGAATTTTTAATGAGTTGAATAGCAAAGATTTGAGCAGTTCTTTCAGCATCATGAAAATACATATTAATTAGTTTCTGGATTGGTCAATTTAACGGAAAACATTTAAGCAGACATTGTTTATAGACAAATTTAAGAAAGTGATTTTTATTCCTTTGAGAGGGCCGGGAGTCTCTGGCTAGAGCCAGGAGGAAAAAATTCACAGATAGACAATCTTTAAGACATGTGGTTCAGACTTTAGGTCCATTTCTTAGAATTACACTATAAAGAGACTAGGTATTCAAGACAGAGAGCAGAGCAGATGTGTAATAGGTTCCTTTTGGCTCTGAATCCAGGGAAAATGAGCCACAATTGACTACTCCAGCTGGAGCTTCTGGGTGGTCTCAAAAGGTAGAACCAAACAGGGAGTTTCCTAATCTAATCTGGAGGTCCCACATGCAGAAGGGAAGAGAGTGTTTAGAGTGTCATAGTAAACACTGCACTCCTACATTCTTCTTCTGTTGCTTCCAAGGATTTCCAAGGGGCTGGTTTCTCCTTAAAATGGTCCATATAAAATGAATGTTAGAAATAACAAGAGTATTGGTATCATCGGTTGGTCAAAGAGCAAGGATTTCTCTACCCAGCATAGGTTTTAAAATGAATATATAGTGAGTGACTAGTATATACCACCCACTATTATCGATCTATATTTTCATTTAATACTTCTTCCAACCTCTGAGGAGAGTAATGGAATCCCCATATTACAGAAGGGAAAACTAGGGTTCAAATACCATGTGGTTTGCCTCCAAGACCATATAGCTCGAATGTGAAAAAGCCAAGCTTCTTATCTAAATCATCCTGAAACCTCATGCAGTATTCTGACTTCCTCTCCAGGACTAGCTTTGCCTTTTGTAGCATAGAAGGACAAGGCTGAACTACCTGCTTTCATTACACTTATTCCGATTGCTGAGCATCCCTGACCCTTCCCATTAGGCCTCTTTGTTCCCATTAGCCCTTACTTTTCGCTCACTTGTTTGGAGGAAGGTACACTATCTTTGTATTGGTCTGCCTTTTGGGCAAACCACAGAGACAATTAAAAATCCAAATCAACACACCAATAATGTTTTGGGGAATCTTTCAATCTGTGATCACAATAAAGATAACCGTTTCCCTGTGACATACTGTAAGAAAAACTTATGTTCTCCTGAAACTGTTCATCCCATACATGTTTCTACATGTATTTCAAAGGACTGATGCCTAATTATTTTGGTTTTACTCCATGATTCTGTAAAGAATTTTAAAACTATTACATCTTGTCTTTTGATAGAAAAAAAAACTTAGTTGAATATGCATTGGGAATTAAGTGAAACATATTAACATTGTTTTATGAAGATAATCCAAAAATTACATCATCCTGTTTGTTTCTACATATGAGTACAATTTTGTGTGAAACTTTGAAAACTATGAGACATCTGCTTCTGAAGTTTTTCTGTCAGATTGCTAAAGTAATAATGCAGAAAGCAGAATCCCTTTTATGCAAATATTGATACATTTATAAGCATTTTAGTTCTACTTGGCAACTTACAGCTATTTTTAAAATTTTTTAATGAAAATCCATGTTTTAAGCTTTTCACGATCATCTCAGGAAATATTTCCGCAGACTCACACAATTAAATAGTTTCTAGTATGATTCTGTATATTATTGTATTATTTTTGTTTCCAACTGACTTACAACGGCATGCAAATGTATGCCGATGTAACTTTTCAAAATGAGCTTCACATTTGTCTTCCTACTTCCTCTTCTGGACAATAGAAGATGGTGATCAACTTTTAAGTGTTGAGGAAGCAAAGGTGGCAGAAAAATGATGAGTGCCCAGGTGTTCTTGATTCCCAGCCCTTAAATCATTATTCCAAATCAAGTCTGTGGAGTACTAGGATCCTGATAAATGTGAATAGGCATTCTGATAAAATTAACTGTCCTGAAGTTAAGTAAGTTTGAGAAATAATACATTATTTCGCAGACAATATAGAATTTCACAGCAGTCATATTAAAAGATCGGTGAAGTCTTATAATTTAAAAATCTGTTTAACTCAGAGTTTCATCAATTTATATGTCCACGAACATATTGCAAATCCACTAGCATTCCCCAGTACATAGTTTAGAAAATGTTATACTAGCCATACATTTGAGTTTTACTTTGTCTCGGGACTGAAGAGAATTCAAAGACATCACTATGCCTTATATATTTTGTTTTTCACAAGCCAAGAAAATACTTGAGCTAAGAGTTTAATGAACATTAATTGATAATCTATGATATAAAATAGATAAAATCTATGATATAGGTATTCATAAGTAGAAGCTTAAAAATGTGGTTGTCCATTTATTGAAACCATACACTAGCTTTTTTAATCCTCCCCTTGGAAAAAAAAAACAACAACCAAAAAACAGAGAAAGAGGATTTATCGAAAATTCCCTGTGAGCTGGAGAAATATGTTTTATATGTTGCAGCAGGGATACACATTGAGAAAAAAAGTGCAATAATGTGGAGATGCATAAACAAAAACATATTAAATATTAAACATATTTAATATATAATATTAATAATATATAATCTATAATTATCATATTATATAATATAATAATATTAATTATTAATAATATATAAGTATATATTATTAATAATTAATATATAATTAATAATATATATTTGACATATTAAATATATATTGAGTACATTCTTTCTTCTCGATAGTACAAATGCTTCCTCATTCATTCTTCCCTGATCTTTATGAAATAGTGTTGTCATTCAATAATCAAGTCAGTTAGCCAATCTGTATTAATTATCTGAAATGTGCTTGTTGACCTATCCTTAAAGTCAGGTACGTGTTGACATTTAATAAATATTTAGTGAATGAATGAATATATACAAAATCACTGTCTTCACTGGCTTGTACGTTATCATTATACTAAGTTATAGATCTCAGATGCAAGGCTCTCTGCTTTAGGAAGGTAAAAGACCATTATTCTTGTACTCATCTGCTAACAACTAGCTCTGTAAACTTGGTTATGTTATGGGAGTTTTTTGGATATTTTTTTCTTGTTACTAATTGTTGACATGATTTTGGATAGAACAGTGGACCAGATAGTTGATATTTAGGCAATAAATTTACTGGTATGGGTTACTACTTTATGGCTAACCTAAATGGTTTTTGTCTTTTAGTGGCCAATGTCCAACCATCCTAGTTGTTAAATATTGCAAATATTACCCTAGGTAGGGGGAATAGCAGTGAAAGAAATTGGACTTGAAATCTCTAAGATCCTAAAATTTTGTGATTCAAGGACCAAGGGCTTATCCATCCTTATTGATTCCTGATGGGATTTATGAATATGTCACTGGTCAGATATAAATAACAATTTTACAGAAATAACCATTCATGTGGTTTAAAAGTAAAAGAATATACCCTTAGTAACATTCTGCCACACAAATTACTCTTCATCTGAGTCTAGGGCATGTCAAGAAGGTAGCAGCACTTGGCCAGATTACAGACTTAATATGAAATCAGAAAATTTAATCTTTTACATCTAAAGATCCACGTCAGGGTAAATACTATACTCAGCTTGTTTGGAACTCAAAATGAACTGATGGTTTTGGCTCTGAGATTTGAAAAAAAAAGTCCCCCAAATTCAACAATGCCTTGAGATGCCAAAGTCATCTTGTTTCAGTTATCCAATCAATAAATATAACGAGATGTTCTGGGACCAAAGAATCAAAAACATTTGTTGCTAGTCCCAAAATAAAAAGCAGTCCTCACAGGTGTGCTGTGTCAGTTAGAACCCTTTCAACTAAATTGAAGCCCCATGTTCCCACAGGCCATTCATCATTTCACAGAGGTATCCATGAAGGTTTTGTAGCTGTTGTGAAGTCATGCTCGCTTTCTGCCAAGATCTCATGAGGACTGAATTACTGTGAGTCATGATTTCCCCAGAACTGGTAGAACTCCTTCTCGTACAACCAAGCTCATATATCTCAATAACAGTTCTGCTGCCAGGGAAAGTACAGGTAGATTTTGATACTGAAACATTCCTTGAAGCTTGATTTGGCCCACACTGACTCAGACTCTTCCATGGCCTCACTGTGTGATTGTTAAATAAGTTCCCATTGGAGAAAAAAAAAAGGCCATTTGTGTCTTAAACACACACACAAATAACCTATTGCTATTACTCTTGAGAGCTTCGTTGGCAGGATTTATGACTTGCATGAGGACATTCCATTTGTTTTAAGACAGGGGAAACAATGGCTTGTTTGGACCCACTTTTACTGGCTTTCTCTAACTAGGGTCCAAATATTTGCTGGGGCCAGGCCTTGTTTCTTTTCCTTGCTGAGGTCTGGCTCCACAGGAGGTAACAGTGAAGGGATCGTGCTATGTCTTCCCACTCACTTCATGTAATCCAGTTGTTTTAATTGCTTATCGAAATGCTGGCTCTTCCTGTGGGCATCTGTTTGAGTCATTTCCTTTCATGAAGTCTTCCTCAGTTTAGACCAGGCTTCAGTAGCCTTCTCTGCCTTTACAATAGTTAAAAGTTTTACGCACGGCACCACAAAGTGGTTTTTTATAATACACTTTCTTGTTTTCTGTCGTCTTCTTCATGTTCTTTCTTTCCTTCCAAGTTGAAGATGGTGTGTAGGGCTTGTGCTCTGGAGTCAGAATTTCTGCAGTCAAAACTTGGGTTTCACCTGCTAGTTCTTTTAACTTGGGTTAGTTTCTGATTTTTCTGTGCTTCATCTACAAAATAGTAATAAGAAAAGAATCTACCACATAGGGGTAGTATGATTATTATATGAGATAACATCGTAAGCTCTTCATAACACATTGCCTGGAATAGTGAGTGTTCACTTAGTGTTGTTAGTATCATCACCAGCTTCCGGAAGTTAGGAGGCACACCTGTCAACTGCAGAGGCCAAGGGAGAGCAGAGTTGAAATTCAAAATGAAGTCCACCTTAAGTCAAAATCTAAACTATCTATATAGGTAGATATAATATATGTTCAAAAGACAAAAAAAAACCCACTTTATAATTAAGCTTCATATTCTACCTATTCTACCTAGCCTAACTATATGGCTGGTTTATAATTAGTGCTAGGGTCCCAAAATTTTACATGATTTTGCATTATTTTCTCCAAAGTTATCCCAATTTTTCAACCTGGTAGTCCTGGAGCTGTATTTGAAATTAATACACATACTTTATTTTTTTTTTTTGGTTCTTCAAGTCTGCCTACTGAAAAATCTTCCTAAGATACTAAGGTAAAGGAAGATAACTTGTCTTTGAATTTTATGCTTTTTCCAGGATCTCTTCCATTTTTTTCTTCATAGGAGACAACTGAAGGATTATACCAAGAGTCAGATAATGATGATGAGAGCTAAGAAATCCTCACAAATACCCCCTGATCCTTATGTTACCAATAAGGAAAATGACACCTAGTAAGGATAACCAATTTGTCCAAGGATCCATAGCCAGTGTAGTAAAAAACTCAGGTAGGATCCCACAACTATGATCCCGAAGCTGAAGCTCTGAACTATTAAATTATCATCTCCGCAAACATTAAAACCCAAGAAGAGAATTTTGAGCACTACCATAGATATTTCATTTGGAACCTTGAGGTTTAGTATATCTATAGGAGTTCATGTATATATGTATGTATCATAATGTCACTGTGTGAGTATAACCCTGCTCTCCCCTACTCTTCTCAGAGTAGCCATCCATCCATTTGTAATACCTCCCCACAGTTACAGGGGAAAGGGTTGTGCCACACCTCTGATCTCTCTCCCCAACCAAAGACCAGATTACTTATTTAGAACTAGAAGAGAAATAAAAAAAACTATAAACTATAAAAAGATGGCCTATACCAGAAATATCAAAAACATTACAAATGTAACATTTTTATTATAACCTGCTTGATATCCCTTTATAATCTATTTCTTATATTTCTTGGCCTGCATACTCTTTGGATGTTTCTTCACATGACAATACTTTTGTAATAGTTCCTGGAGAGAGAATAAAAAGATAAGTTAACATTTCTTCTGTTATGGTCGATAATTTTTTTATTATTGCTAGCTTAGAGAAGTTTCTTTCAGCCTCTAAACAATTATTAGTAATTCAATGTAAGCCTTTAAGATAACTGTTGGAAAAAATTCGTCAATATTCTAGTAAGTGTTTTCTCATATGTCAATTGTGAGATTTTGTGGCAGTTCAAATTTTCTTAGTCAATGAATGACATTAAAATTTTTAAATTAGTGATAATCTTCAACCAGTTTGTTTTAGATGTTTTCACTTTTTTTTTTTTTAATATCCCCAAATTTATTTTAATTTTTCAGTGTTACAAGATTGATTGTTCATGCACCACACCCAGTGCTCCATGCAGTACGTGCCCCTCTCGATACCCACCACCAGGCTAACCCCCCCCCCCGCC
>CM052815.1:26900006-27066204 GCA_028533885.1 Nasua narica | reverse complement strand
CCTCCCCCTTTTATTTATCCTCCGATATCAGCTCGAGGGATCCCACTTTGCTTTTACCTCTCCACTGCTGTCTTCTGCTCTCGGAGAGATCCCGGGGTTAGAAATCTTTCTCCTCAGGGTGATTTCATGGGTGTTCAGCGTGTTCTGGTAGATTTCCAGCTCACTTTTGGGGACCGGTTGCTGCAGGATCTCTTACTTCGCCATCTTGCCCCCTCCCGAAAGAATGTCTAGATGTTTTCACTTTAATGAAATGAAAACACTAGTGTTTTTTGTGGGGTTTTTTAATGTTGTCTTATTAATGTTAGTATTTCATTTCAAATCATAGAGGTATGTACTTCTTTTTCTTATTTATATGATTCATTCCACTTTGTTCTCTTAATTTTCCACCAAAATAATAGCTTATTCATAACTTATATTCAGATGTATCTTTTCTTAATAAATTGCTACTTTGGATATACTGAGAAAAAATTGTTACAATATACATCTCAATATCAGAATAATTTTTACAGATTGCATACAGTAAGCTATGAAAACTAATTTCATTGTATAACACACAATAATTTTATATACTACAGTATTGAGAACACTCCTCATAGGAGAAACTCACCATTTGGACTAGATGTTAGTAAGAGTTGAATATGCAGCATTAAATATTGTATCTGATGATTATAAAAATATTCCTCAGACTAGATTTTGTTTCCTTTCATTTCAAACCTTTGTTTCTCCTCCACTACCTGCATACTTCCATTGCCCAGATGCCCTGGGAAAGTTCACATCATGATATGACATCTGGCCCCACACCATTCACTCTCAACTACCAAATGACATGATCTTTTGGGAGTTAGGATTATTCCCGTGAGTCACACTATACTGAGATGGCTAAAAATTACTTAAGTATACACGGAGATGACTGCAAGCCACATGAATATACCTTTGAGCCAATTTCTCGTTAGTTGGATCCCAAAAATACCCATAGCCACTGCAGCACCACCAGACAAAGAGCAAGAGGATATAAGTGAGACTGGAAAGAGATAATGGTCTTATGCAATGGTGCTGAAAAATTTCTTACTATGTTGGCTTTGTTCAGTGCGTGTCCCTGAAGTTTGGCATCATCAGTGTCACAGGCAATCCATCTCTGTTCACACCTATACTCTCTATTCTGTTCCCATCTAGTTGTTTCAAGCCACATAAAACTCACTGCTATGCCTCTCACTGAACACACTTCCCAATACAACCTACCCCTGTTTCCTCACCTGAATTTCCTGAGCCTTCTTCCTTTATTTGACTCTCTTGTGCCCTAGGATCTTGTCACTCAAAGTGTAGTGAATGAACCAATAGCCACAGGAGACTTTTTAATATTCAGAATCTTAGGTCCCATGCCAAAACTACTGAGTCAGAATCTTTTTTTTTTTAACAAGATCTCCAGGAACACTTCATACACTTTTGGGTTTGACCAGCATGTCCTAGAGGACCGCCCCCCCTTCCATGGAGATGAAAAGAACACTTATTTTATTCTAAAGGGAGTTTTTCTCATTGCTAACTCAATGCCCAATCCAACTCATGTTTTTCCACATTCCTGATAACATGCTTATCACCACCCTTTCACAATGACTGTCTCCACTTCTTAGACTCCAGGTAGAATAGACTGGCCTCCTTTCTAAAAACTTGTTCCTTCTTCTAGACATCAAATCCATTATCATCATTCAGTGACTAAGCAGGCAGTTTGCCTCAATCTTGAAAGATCATCAGTACTACTAATTGCTTCCACAGATACATTTAAACATTAAAGTGTCCAGGACTAGTATCACATTTTTCTTATCCTTCGTCTCACAACTGTCCACATTTTGATGATCTGCAAAGCTGTTGACCTCGTATTTCTGCTCAGTCTAAGCCACGTAAGTATTATTAATTATTTCAAGAAAATGTTGTTTCCCCAATTAGTTTTATGTATTTTGAAGGCAGGAACAATGTGGATGAGGCATTTGAGCCGAGTGTAATACTTGACACATTGTAGCTTTCAATTAAGCCTTCTGGTTTAATAAGGTAATAATTAGATATTTCCTGATGACTGAGTAACATTCAGGGCTGCAGAATTAACATGTTGAATTATAACTCTTATTGAATATGATAGAGAACCAAATGTTTTATTATCATAATTATCATATGTGCATATCTCGCCACCATGTGTCTCACACATTTTTACTGGAAAGAATGGAGTTTTTACCATTGTTTTATATTGCATTTTAACGCAGAAAATTTAGTGTAATTAAAGTGGCATGGAGTCAGAAGTCCTCTTTACCAGTCTCTGAACAGTCATCTATTAGCTGGGTGACTTGAGTTCAGTTAATAACCTCCCTTCACCCTGTTTCCTTGAACAATAACAAAGCCAACCTCAAGGGGTTGTTAAGACATTTAATGAGATCAAGTATATGGGAAAAACTTTAAAATCTAATATAAAACCTTGATGTATTTTTCCTCAATTTATTATTCTAAATTATGATCTTTGACACTGAGATTTACATCATTTTTTTGTAAGTATGGTGGTACTTATTAGTTTCAAAAGTATATAACAACCAAAAAAGTTTTAAGTTTGGAGTTAGGCCATGGCTGTACAGCTACTTGTACTCTCCATCCTCTAAGTGAACCATGGAAATTTCAAAATTAACAAGAGAGTTTTGTGCAATGACTCAGATGATTAAGAAAGATTAAAATTCTTCTGAAAAACAGAGGCAAGGTGTGAACCTTTTTCACTTTGCTCTTTGAAGAAAGAGGTGTGTTGCTTGAAATTGGGAATAATGATGAGGCAATGCTTACTTCTATTTAGCCCTAGGCTTCTGGACTTTCCCAAGAAACTTTATCAAAAGCTGTATGCAAGAGTTTTTGAAGTTGGACAATGGAAACAAGCAGAGAAAGAAAAGAAAGAACAATGGACTGAATGTGTCTATCCCACCAAAATTCATATGTTGAAATCCTAACCCCCAACGTGCTAGTATTAGGAAATAAGGCATTTGAGAAGTGATTAAATCCTCAAGGTATGGGGTAGAGACCACATGAATGGGATTTGTGCTCTTAGAAAAGAACCCCAGAGACTTTCCTCACCATTTCTGCCAAATGAGGATGAGCTAATGAAATGTGAGTGAAAGTGATACCCACCAAGGCGGAAGCTCTAAGGTATTGGCAGGATCTTGGACACATTATGTTTTCCTTCTGCCAGTGAGCCTGGCAAGGTTTACAGGTATTGGCTGCTTTGTCAGTCTATCTACCAAAGGATGACAACACCACAGAACCAACACAGTGGTAATAGAGCAGGATGCAAAAATAAACTCTAGTGGTTTTAAGCCACTTGGATTTTGGAATTATTATATAAGTCAGGGTTCTCAGAGAAACAGCCAATCTGATATATAAGAAGAGATTTATTTTAAGGGATTGGTTCATGTACTTATGGAGTCTGGTAATTCCCAAATCTAAAAGATAGGTTGGCAAGTTGGAAATTCAGGTAAGAGTTGACATCAGACTTGAGTTGAAATTCGTAGGGCAGGTCAGCAGGCTGGAACCTCTGGCAGGATTTTTATTGTAGAGCCTAGAGGCAGAATTCCTTCTTCTCCAGAAATCCTCAGTTTTTGCTCTTAAGGCCTTCAGCTGATTGGATGAGCACTGTCACACTATGGAGGATGATTTGCTTTAGAGTCAACTGATTATAAATATTATATCTACAACATATCTTCATAACAACATCAAGACCAGTGTTTGACTTAATAACTGGACACTATAGTCTAGCCAAGTTGACACATGAAATTAATGATATTTTTTTAACTATAGCATAATCTAGCTCAGCTTGACTGAAAGATACCTTTGTTGAAAAAAACCTTAGAAGTTAAAAAACAATATTTAAAAAAGCAATTACTCCTATTTTACCATAAATATCTACTATAAATCTTTCATTGTGCTTTATTCCTATACATTAAAAAGATTTTTCTCATACATTTAAAAAAATTTGTCACAAGCATATGATATACCTGAATGGTTTATATGAATAAAAAGAAATCCAGTATTATACAACCTTTACTAACATCCAATGTATTAACTAATAAAAATAAACTTTTCACTGAATATATATATATCACTTGCACAATCAATAATTTTTATTTAATACATTAGACTTTCCCAATATCTAGCCATTAACTACAAATTCAAACTCTCCTAATCATAAAAATTGCAAGTTAAATATACTAGATTATTTCAAATGTTTTAATTATCTATACTTTCATTAAAAAAAAAAGTCCTCACTGGTTAGTATTATAATCATAAAACCAACCAACACACTTTAATTTATGTTAAAACCATTTAAAAGTGCTAAATATTGTGAATTCTATTTATTTCTCTGTTATCTTTTTTTTTCTTTCATTCTGATTTCTCCTTTTTTTAAGAGCTATAATTTCACTTTCCCTAGGAGAAATTTCACTAAGAGAGGTTTGGATTTGGGTCAGAGGATAATAAGTGAAGATTTCTTATTGAGTCCAAGTCTTAGGTATTTCAAGAAAATTGTACTTATGCTCATTATCTTACTAAGTTGATCTTGTTTTTAGACCTTGACCATTGTACAAAGACTGTTATAATTATTAGCTCTACCAATACTATAGGGTTTTATTTGTGTGTACATCAGTATGGGTTGGTGGGGAGTATACAAGTTTTATTATCATCATCAATCTGACTTGTTATGACCAGCTTACTTGATAGAATAGCCTGATAAAGGTCTACTTTGAAAATATTTCTTCTCAGTGTCTTCATTTTGCTTACATACCAGATATAAGTCTTTTTCTAACAACTACTTGTTCTGAATGGGTCCTGTTCAATTAAATCTAAAGGCATTTTTTCTTTAGAAAAAAAAGTAATGGCATTTCTTAATTATTTCACTGAAATTACAAGTTTTCTTCCTTATGAACCAACCAGTAAGACCTAGAATGTTATGTTATGTCATAAGCAATGTGTCCACAGCTATTAACTCTTTTGAAACTAAGTGTCATGACTATATAAAATTCTGTGGTAAGAACAAAACATAGTCTTGACAAATTTTGTGTATACCACAAAGCAGATAATGATGTTCTATGGTGTTTAATTACTAAAAATTTTCAATATACCTTCTTATGTAAAATAAAATGTCAACTAAAAATACCTAGTAACATTAATTAGTATCTAATAATAAATATTTTTATTTATTCTTTGTTGATAGGGTATTATGCATATTCATTTGTTGATTTTTTACTAAATTGACTGGAAGCTTGAAATTGTTTAGTATTTACCAGTGAGTTGTATTTCAAATTCTATGTTCATAATGGGTATAAATGTTAATAAAACAACCCAAGTATCCATCAACTGATGAATGAATAAAGAATAAAAAATAACGAATAAAGTATATATCTCCATATAAATCAATTCCAATTGATATACATGATGGAATATTGCTCAGCCATAAAAAAGGATGAAATCTTGCCATTTGTAATGACATGGATGGAGCTAGAGAGTATAATGCTAAGTGAAATAAGTCAGTCAGAGAAAAACAAATACCATATGATTTCAGTCACATATGAAATTTACAAGCAAAACAAATGAGCAAAGGGAAAAAAGAGAGGCAAACCAAGAAAGGGACTCTTAACTACAGAGAAAAAACTGAGGGTTCCCAGAAGGGAAGTGCGTGGGAGGATGGGGTAAATACGTGATGGGGATTAAGGAGTGCACTTGTGATGAACACCAGGTGTTGTATGGAAGTGTTGAATCACTGTACTGTATACTAGAAGCTAGTATTACACTGTATGTTCACTAACTGGAATTTAAATAATTACTTTAAAAAATACTAAAACATAAGTTACAGATTGTCATCACTACATTGATTGAAATTAATACATGGCAACATTATAAGATAAAATGGAAAGTAGCAGTATAAAGATATGTTATTAAGTATACAAATTAAAATATTATGGGAATAAAAAAGAAAAAAGAAAATGTTATGGGAAAGGTAAAAGAAAAGTAGATCAATCACAAAGGCACATAAATTGTTATATAGTAAGTGCATTATTCAATATATCATATTGGGATAAATGTCAGGGCATCTGGCAACAAATGAGAAAATTGTATTACTACTTCATGGTTTACATCAAAATAAGTCCTAGAAAGTATGAAATTAAATACATTTTTAATAAAGCAATAAAAGTGCTAAGAGATATTATTAAATATTTGTACAATCTTTTGGCAGGACATTACTTCCCACGTGTTCCATACCTAACACTTTGTGGAAATTTAATATAAAAATTTATAAGAACTAAGTATATTTAAAAATTATTTTTTAAAAGTTAATGACATAATCTTCAAAATTATCAGGATTATGAAAGATAGGGAATGATGGGAGCTTTTGCAGATTAGAAAAGACCAAAGAGACATGACAACTTAAGTGCTATGTGGGATCCTGGAATAAAAAAGACATTAGTTGAAAATGGATAAAATCCAAATAAATTCTGTACTTTAAATAATAGGATTGCACCAAAGTTAACTTCTTAGTTCTTTTCTTTTTTTTTTTTAATCATTGTTCTGTAGTTATGTAAGACATTAACACAAGGGAAGCTAAGTTAGGTGTATATGGTAGTTCTCTGAATTATTTTTGCCACTTACCTTAAAAGAAAAAGTTGGGGGAAAAATGTTAAAGGCAAATGAGAAAGTGGGAAAATTATTTTAAAATGAGTCACAAGAGATATATCTTTAATGTGTAAAGATGGCCTTCAAATCTATACAAAAAAGAAATACCTTAATAGAGAAATAATTCAGTGACAAATCACAGACAAATAACAGAAAAATCACAGAAAAAATCACAGACAAATCACTGAAAAATATAAATGGATAATAGATAAATTAAAATATTCAATCTTGTTAATCAAATAAATTTCATTATAAAATGCCATTTTAATCCATAAAATCAAAAATTAAAATGTCAATAATATTTTAATATCCATATTTAGTAAGGATGTGGGTAGATATGAAATCCTATGCTTGCTAGTGGAAGAAATTAATACCATCTTTTTAAGTTCATTTTGGAATTACGTATCCAAGTTTTCATTCTCAGTGATTTATCCTCAGGCAATAATCACTTATGTAGACAAACCTGTAGCCACAATAGTGAGGTATTGATAATATGAGCATAAAATGCAAATAACTTCTAAATAGCTTCTAAAATAAGACAGATAAATCATGATTGAATCATACATGGAAAAGTAGACAATCGTTAAAAGTGATACTGAAAATTTTGACTTGGTCTTTAATTTGAAAGTAATAGTTAAAATGTTACTGAGAGGAAGGGGCGCCTGGGTGGCTCAGTGGGTTAAGACCTATGCCTTTGGCTCAGGTCATGATCTCAGGGTCCTGGGATCAAGCCCTGCATAGGACTCTCTGCTCAGCAGGGAGCCTGCTTCCCCCCTCTCTCTCTGCCTACTTGTGATCTCTCTCTCTGTCAAATAAATAAATAAAATCTTAAAAAAAAAAAAAAAGTTACTGAGAGGAAGATAAGAGAACACAGAAATTCTAGAGAAAACCGGGTTGGAAAATGAAGAAATAGCAGAGTTATTTTGAGTTAGAAAGGACAGAATGGGTCAGATGTGGTTGGATTACAGTGACTACATGCCTGGAGAGCATCTTCGAGGAATGGATACTTGCTAACTGATATGTATGGTGAGGAAACACGGCTGAGAGGTTTCGGGCTGTATGGCAAGTAATGGGGATACTGAGGACGGGGCTCAGCACAAAACGACCAATAACTGATAGACATTTTTAAAATTGTTATTATCATCCCCTTCATCATTGTCATAATTATCACGATCAAACTGAAATTCAAAAAAGTTAACTGACTTGCTCAAGGCCACCCAACTGGAAAAGAATCCCTACTGTGGTGTGAATCCTATCTATTTCTCCAAGTCCTTTTTCTCTGTCGCTGGTTTAGAAAATTTGGGGGTGGGGAGTGGAATACCAACATCAGAATGCAAAAAAAATAAAATGTTGCAACTCCACCCCATTTGGGAATCTGGAATTCCTTTCCAATACATTTTTATAGCAATTCCACAGATGTTGTTTAGTGCTAAGCATGAAGACCAAGGCAGACCATTTTCCCTTAGGAATTTTTATTAAAATGCTGTCACCCTATAATGTGACTAATCTGGCCAAGAAGGTGGATCTCATATTTATCATTTCTTTGTTCCACTAATAAATAGTTCATGAAAACGTACCCTGTACTGACTCTGGTGTTACCATGATAAATTAGACCCATGATTCCTGCTTCCAAGTAGGTCAAATTCTTAGTGTGTGTGTTTGTCTCTTTGTTTTTTTATCTTTTTCCTCTTGTCTTTCTTTCTTATTTCTGCTGGTTTGTTCAAGTGGGTAATTCATCAAATCCTGTACTTTGGGATTCCCACTGTGCTCTTCCACCCTATTTAAACTTGACTTTCCTTTCTGAACATAGTAACCAGACACTTATTTAAGTATTTTTTTCAATGAGGAAGACTCTTCCCTTGATTAAGATGTCTGTTTCATCAATGATTACTCCCTTTCCTCAATACAGCTGGGTCACCAAAAGTGTTTCCTTCCCCACATTCCCCTACTCCATGAATCTGTAAAAGGCACTTACTTTCTCCCTCCACCTATCCCTCAAACTTGACTTTGCTGTTCTTTTAATACTTTTGGTGTGAGACAATTATGAAGGTTTCCCTTGTAGTCTATCTTTTCTAATTTAATAATCCTTATTTTATGCTTAAGTTCCTCATTCCCAACCACATTCCAATTATCCACTTAGATTTTGATTATAACTACTGCTCTTCTCTTCAACTCATACTCCATTATCTTAAACCCTCAAACCTGATTTATTTGCTTTTTGTTTAGAGTTCCTATATCGATATTCCCTCAGATGGGATAGATGAGTAGTAAATATTCTATGATATCTTGAATATCTTGATGTATCTTTTTCTTATCAACACAAGTAAATGAAATACTTGATTTGCAATCATTTCTGCTAACTCTTCTGTACAGGCCCCTGCACCATTTTCTAGCTTCTAGTGTTTCCTATAAAAATGAGATGCTGATTTGATTTTTATCCTTTAAAGAAAATTATTTTTTGAAAGATTTTATTTATTTATTGAGAGAGAGAGTGAGAGCACCAGCAGGGGAGAGAGGCAGAGGGAGACGGAGAAGCAGGCTTTCTGCCGAGCAGGGAGTCTGATGCGGGGCTTGATCCCAGGACCCTGAGATCACCACCTGAGCTGAAGGCAGAGGCTTTAACCCACTGAGCCACCCAGGCACCCAAGAAAATTATTTTTTTTATCAAAGCCTTTTTCTATCTTCTGTCATCACCACTGTGTCAAATTCAGTACATAGTTGTCCATTTTCATTATCAGGTCCCAGCCATGACCTATTTGACTAGATGCTTCTTTCAAGTTCCTAAGTCATGTTTATTAATAGAAAAAGATTGAGCTTTTACTTGAGTTCTTATAGGTGATCTTTCACATTAAAAAAAATGCTGTTGCCTCTCCTCTAGCAGTACCATTCCTCTAGGAGCCGTGTTTTCTGTCTTCTGTTTCTGTTTGTTCTCTCTCTTTGCTGAGTTGATTTGCCTGCTCACTGGAACTCAGGACCAGCTGTTCAGGTAGCCCGACTGGCAGCAGTTCTTTGTCAAGAAGCCCTGAGGTCTCCACATATGTTATGTGAGCCACACAACTGGCCTCAGAAGAAACACTCCTTGCTTTACTATCTCCCAAGCCACCAAGGCTGGCAAAAGCTGGGCCAATTGCAGTTGGCACTTTCCCAGCTTCAGAAAAGTGGAGATTAAACTCCCTTGTTTGACTTTGCCACAGCTCTTGATACTCAAAATGTGGTCTTTAGACCCTGAGCAAAGAATCAAAAAGTAAAAACTTCAGGAGCTAGTCAGTAGCGCTCAATGATGCCCAATTTGTTTGACAATTCCTCCCAGCAATCAGCCTGGATTCATGATTTGGGTGTTGTATTAGGTCTCAGCACAGACACATTCACTTGTCATATTCTATTATGTATGAGTGAGTCCAATCTGCCTAAAATGATGACTAGTAAAGTAGCATACAATTAATGCAACATGTAGTACAGTCAAGAATCCCAGGATTATTAAATTATCATGTTCCACAGGTAATTTGTGATTCAGAATTGTAATAATATTTCCTAAGGTCTGTAAGATTATGGCTCTATATCTGATAGATTTTTTTTTGTGATGAACAGATTTCTGGGAAGCCAACTTATAAAACCTTGACATTACTCCTGTAATACATTTCAACTTAATATCCTAACTCAGATTTTCATCACTGATTGCCTTCAATATAAAATGTATAATTTTAATAGATACAACATGTCTCGTGAAATTGAAACTGAGCTATGAGGCACACAAGTAAAGGATCACATTCTGAAATCAATGGAGCATCCCCAAATTAATTCACCAAATTCCCCTTTCCTTCTATCTTATAATTAGGCATTATAGAGTTCTCCATTGTCCTGCTTTTCCTTATCTATGGAAAGGGACATATAATGATACCGTTCATTCCTTTTGTTTTCCAGTGTTTTGAAAAGTTAAACTGGGATCCTTTTTAATATGTACAATTTAAATAAGCTAATATCTTTCATCCTGTGAAAGATGTAATAGAGAAAACTTATTGGAATACATTTAAGTATAAGTAATGTATTTGGTAACATGATGTTAGATATGCTAGAATTCATCTGGAGCCAAGTGCAATATTGTCACAAGATCGCAAGAACCCACAAGAGGGTGATAAAAGTACCAGACAGAGCCAAAAAGAAGACGCATTTTTAGTCTTCACTACTCTCACCTCTTCTGAATATTCCCTAATCATTATTTATTATGGGATTTAGATTGTTCTGGTGATAGGAGAGGGACAACTTATAAGCTCTTTGGATATAATAATAACTAAAACTAAAACTTTATCCAAAACCAAAAACACTTCCAACTAAATTTGCTGCATTTCTTTGCCTTCTTCCATGAAACTGATGTGTAAAAATTTCCTAAGATTTCTCAAGGCACTCTGATCCATCATCTCTTTTATACCATCAGACCACAAGGAAATCAGTACTTGGCAGTAAAAATATGATGCCTTTGGATTATTCATGGGATCCCTTAAACCATGGAACTAGTAGCAGCCCCTTCTAGGTCCTTTGCTGCTCTCAAAATCAAGTATGCCACAGAACCCTCGCTATGTCTCCAGCATTACACCACATTTTATTCCCTATTTCCCTGGCCTTGTCTTACTGCTCAGGTACAGAAATCATAGCCCCCGTGGTGGGTTGGAAATTTGTTCAAGATGAGGCCTCAGCCTTTGTTTTCTGAAGTACTAAAGCTGGGAAGAGCTACAGAATCTATGAGTCCAGATTCTTTTTTTTTTTTAACCTAGGAGAAATCTGTAGTCTAGGGGGGAAAATTCATTAGCTCAAGTTCACAAAACCATACGTTGGCTGGCACTGCATCCTGGGCATCTTTCCTCTGGGTCCTCCTTCTATCACCTTCATGCCTTGTTATAAAGAAAAAAAAATGTGAGTTAACAATATGTCTTGTTATATAAAAATAATTTTTAGTTATGATCTTATAATTTTATATAAATTGGGATTCAGGGATCTCACTCCCAGATTCCTACTTCCACTCCCTACAAGGCAAATGTAGCAGGAATTAGACAGAAAAAGTGCCCCACTGACCTTCAATATTTACTGCTATTTAGAAGGTTTGACTCATAAGGAAGACATCATTTTACCAGAAACACTATCCATATAGTCTCTTGAACCCAACAAAAATCTTTGAAGACATACCCCAATGTCAAGTCATGAGCATTGGGTAGATGAACAGTCAACTTCCTGGGAATCTAATAAGTTGAAAAGGGTTCATTTTTCTCTGAGGATTCAACTTCTTTTAATGGAAAAGACATTGTCTCACAATAGGAGCTTGTTTCCTGCTTTTTGTTAAAAAGAGAAGCCAATGTTAGAATGAAGGCCTTGGGGATGAAAAAAAAAATGAGTGGAACAGTTCTTTGGCAAGGTTGCCTAAGGGATTTGGCTGCTTGACAGTGAAAATAGGGCTTAACTATATAAATTATGCAGGTTGAGACAGCCTGAGTCTCAGCCTTTCTTGATGGAGTCATGTGGGAAAGAACGTCTAGACATCAGAAATCGAGTTATTGCTTTTATAAGTCCCTATTTTAAAAAACTGCTGAGAGCAATACCTGCAGTGGACTCTAATGTGGAGCTGTGGGACATCAGTCAAGTCGACTTCAGCAGCCATATGAAGCACACATTCTGACCAGTTGGAAATGATCAATTATTCCAAATAACATCACCATTTGGAAAAATACTACTTCTTGTTGATTGGAAAGCACAGTTACTTACAGTCAAAAAAAAAAAAATGTTTTGTAAAAGGAGAAATTCAACTGCAATGAGCCTCCATCTACAACTGCTGTATTGTCTAGAGCGACAAGCCTTCTCAGACTCTCCCAGGGGAAAACAGCCCCCCTTTGAAAGGTTTCTGGAATCTCAGGGTGTAGTTAAGGAACTTTAAAGGAACACAGTAAACAAAACGATGAGCTAGTGCCGGTTTAAATTAGTTAGCCATACTCAAGAATAAGAGTAGGGGTGCCCGGCTGGCTCAATAGAAGGAGCATGCTACTCTTAATCTCAGGATAGTGAGTTCGAACCTGGCGTTGGATATAGAGAAGACCAACAAAAATAAATAAACTTCAAGAAGGAGACTGAAAAACAGCAACTATTTTGGGTTTCAGAGAGAATTCAAAACTCTGAAAAAAATGAACCAAAAATGTAAAATGTGACAAAGAATCAATGTAAAATCATGCATTTTGATTCTAAACAAGAGTTTTGGATTTTCAGTTTACTACAAGAGCAATATAACCTCATAATATAGTATACCCTTAAATTGACCAATGAAATCTTCATTTCTTGGGTAGAAGTAAAATTTCTATAACAGAAGTAATATTTTCATTTTTATTCCTGAACTTGTCTAAACCATACCTCATGCGTTAGGTTGATTTTTTGATCAAGTGCAAATATTTTACATAGAGTCTCAATTAATTTCTTCAAAACTTGTTAGATAAGTATTCTTCTTATTCCCATTTTACAGATGAAGAAAGAGATCCTAGAACATTAAACGACTTACCCGAGATGACACAGATAGTAAATGGCAGAGCTGGAATTTAACCCAGGTAGACCAATTCTAGAGCCTATAAGTGGAAGGCAATAATTTTAATATCAAATTTGAAAAGGCACTTATATGAAGAACAGTAGAAAGAACTGAAATATTGTATTTTGGTTAAATATACATATGGATATAACTTTATTCAACCATTTGAAGAGATATAATGTGAAAGAAGAAATTGCTTTGGAGTATAGAACTACAATCAGTAGGTAAAGTGACAGAAGTTCAAATTCTGAATGAAGGTGATTCATATGGCAGTTTGATTTATTAACAAAGAATTACAGACTATCATATAAAATAGTAATATTAGCAAATGTTTTCAATGAGGTATTATTGTTAGTCTCTCAGAGGTTTACAGCTGAAGAGATTCTGGTATTGAGCATGTTAATATTGTAGTTTATGAAAAAAAGGTAGAGGAAGATCATTCCCTTAAAAGTATAATTCATGATTCATGATTCCAAAGCTTTCTGGTGGAATGCAAACCTTTAGTTGGCTACCCAAATGCTTCCTGTATATACTGCTTATTTTTTTTTTCCGAAGATTCCATTCACTCACTTGACAGAGAGAGAGATCACAAGTAGGCAGAGAGGCAGGCAGAGAGAGAGTGGGAAGCAGGCTCCCCGCAGAGCAGAGAGCCCGATGCGGGGCTCTACCCCAGGACCCTGAGACCATGACCCGAGCTGAAGGCAGAGGCTCAACCCACTGAGCCACCTAGGCGCCCCTATACTGCTTATTTTTAAATACACTGTGATTAGTATCTGTGCCAAGAATAACAATCTGGAGGAAAATAAAAAACACTATATTCATTAAATAAATACTCTTTACTTAATCATAGACTCATCACGTGGTCTTTTACTCAAAGCTTGAGTTAAGGGGATACAGGAAATAGCAGAGTTGGGAAGTAGACAGATCTCAGCACTAATTAAGAACCTGAATCCAGAACACTGGCAAGGAAATTCTGAATGGGTTTTTTAAATTATGGGACCAGAGCAGACATCAAATACTGGAGGCAGTGATGGAGAGAAGAACCAGCCCAGCAGTGAGCAAGAAAGTGGATTCAGAGTGAAGAGAGAGAAGAACCAGGCCTAACACTGTTTTCAAAGTGGGGCTTCTCTGTGCTCAGCTACAGGAGAAATTACAGCATGAGTCAGATGGTAATGTTGTATTTGGATATTTTTTGTCTGAAAGAAGGGAATGAACCTAAAACAAGAGATCTATAGGAGCTTCTATATTGCCGAACCAATGAACTTACGCTGTTTATCTTTATTTTTAAATTTTTTATTAACATATAATGTACTACTTGCCCCAGGGTACATGTCTGTGAATCATCAGGTTCACACATTTCACAGCATTTGCCATAGCACATATCCTCCCCAATGTCCATAACCCTACTATGCTATTTATCTTGTAACCAGTTTGAGGCTTTACAAGAGTTATTAATGTGACTCCGCCTCCTTTGTTCACTCCATTCCTTATTCCTGTGTGTGTATGCATACATATAAAATATAATATAATATATATGACATGTGAAATATGTAGAATAAAAGAAATGCTCTAATTTTTTGTCTAAGTTAAATTACATTTAGATTGAAGCTCATCAACAAGTTGGCAAAAAAAAAGGTGTTTTTGTTAAGAATCATCCTCCTGTATGCCCAGTGTGGTATAAAAATGTCCAGATCTCATCTCAGAAAGAGAGGAAATATGCTAGTTCAAGGTTTCAGTCCATTGGGATCACTCTGTTAATAACTCTTTCTAATTCCCCGTACCCATGTGAAAGTGCGTAGTTCTGTACAGTCTCATTACTTCATAAGGAAAAACACGAGAATATGCCCAACTTAGTGCCAAGTGCCAGAGGGCAGTGTCCTCCAATCACTTTTGCGCGGAAAGTCTACGAGTGGAAATTAAACAAAGACAACAATATTTTTCCAGTTATTGCTTCCTGCCTACCTTTTCTTTCCTTTTTTTCCTGTCCTACCTGATTTCAAATATTATTTATAATACCTTAAGAAAAAACACAGATGTAGCAAGATTAAATTTCTTTAAGCCAGAGGAAAATACATAAGACTCGTTTTTAAAAACTGGGTATGAATGAGGTATTTGAGTCCAAATGTAGGGACCGAGAGGTGATGGCAAGGCACACACCAAAATAAGTACAACATAGCCTCTGTCTCAAGGGATTTATAGCTCACCAGAAGAAATACCAATAAAAATAATTATAGTAACAGTAATCCGTTTAGTTTGTACAGCAGTTACGCTTATAAATAGCTCCGGCATCCAAGGCCTTTGTGTGTGCAAAGTGCCCTTGTGCAAATTACAAAAAAAGTGCCCCCTTCCAGGTGGATAAACTATAAAAGTTTGCCCCATCCTCTCAACCTGTCTCAGATGGAATTCCCCACCTGAACCACAGAACACCAAAAATAATTTCAGCAACTCTTTTCTCAGATCTCCCAAGGATGGTACTTACCTAATAGCATTCTTGAGGTATAGCAGGTATGTTAATTAATTGCATCCTGTGGATGCCTTAGGGCATTAGAACATGATTCTTTTAGCAAACTCTAAATGAGAAAGATTCCTGGATGCAGAGTTAGATTGGACTTAGTCCCTATTTTCTCCTTCGCCAGCACAATTGAATATAGTGGCCCAAAGAGTTGCTTCGACTTAATAGTGTTCTGACGTGAATTCAAGTCTTTAACTAGAAGTTAAGTCATGACCCCTCATTCCCTCATTCCCTCTTCATAGTAAGTACCAAAAGAGAGTATAAAGAGGGTATATTTGTCCAGAAAGTCAAAAAGTATTTTTAGTCCAAAAACCAAAAAATGTTTCATGAAGATGATGATATTTTAATATTTTTAGCCCTGCCTCTGTGATATGGTTGTCATTGCTGGAATGGGGAAGGAGAGTCCTGGTAAAAGGCACTGAGGTCTGGATACACCTCAAGTATGCTGGAGTAGAAAGTTTGTGAAGGAGGGTAAGTTATGACAATATGGTTTAGGATTTCAGATGTGACTGAGACATCTGGCAGGTATGAGAAATGAAACATCATCAGGAATGAGCGCAGGGAAGAAACCCTGGTACCGGTGTGTATGATCATACATTATCCTTCAAGGACAATGACTAAATGCTTATACTCTCTTTAACCTGTAACAAGCACTACTAAATCTGCTTACATTCTAGTAAAAATTAATGTAAACTTGAGGGAAGAGATATGAGTGGGAAAGCAGCAAGAATACTGGTTAGGAGCAATATCTATAGTCAGACAGTTTACACCCCCACCTCGCTCCTTATTACTAATATGAATCGAGACATTGTACTTTCTGCCTCAGTATCCACATTAATAAAATGAATTTTATTAATTTTATTAATAAAATGTCTCGTGGTTGTTTTAAGGTTTAAAATACATCATGCATGTAAAAGACCAACATGTTGAAGTTCTCAGTAAGTGTGGGTGATGATGATTAACAAGGGGGTAGAAAAAGGAGACAGAAGGGGCAGGCACAAGGCTGGGTTAACAGTGTGACTTGCTATATGATTGAATGTAAGGCATAGAGAAAAAGCCTGCAGAGCAGTCAGTCAGATAACTTAAAACTTTCAAGTATTCGTAACAGGGAGAATGGCAATGGCATTCATAGAATCAGGGATACCAAGTTTGAAAGGGAAAAGAAAACAACCATGCAGATTTTTCGAGGACATGGTCCAAGTTGGTCCCACTTCTCCAACACAAATAGTACCATTCAGCCCATGCAGCAAATAGAACTCAGAGCTCCAAGAAAAAGAGCACTCCAGCCTTCTGTGACCCTGTGCGTCTAGCTCCTTGCTACTTACTCAAATGTGGTCCAAGGACCAGCAGCAGTGGGAGCCATTGAAGAGCTCGTCAGAAATGCAGAATCTTTGGCTTCTGGGTAGACCCACCAAATTGGGCTCTATGTTTTTGTTTTGTTTTGTTTTGTTTTGTTTTTTGGGGGGGCTCTATGTTTTAACAAGATTCCAAGGTGATTGGTATACAAAGTACATTTCTAGAGGCACTGCAGCAGCCAACAGGGGAGGCAGCAAGAGGGAATGTCAGTCAATTAATTAGATGACTGAATCTCAATTATTTACTTACTTTTAGGCTGTAATTTGATTGAAGGGATTTTAATGTGTTTGTTGACTCTGTGAATAAACTAAAGAATCACCTAGCCTCACTTTGCCTCAGTTTGTTCCCTTTTAACTTTACAGGGCCTTTATAGGTCTGGAAGAGAGACCCCAAATAGGACGTTACATTGTTTAAACTAAAGCCATTATGGAATTAGAATAGTCATACATTTAAATTCTACAAAATAATAAAAACTATACTAAGTGATGACATTTTTCCCTCATAAAGAGACAAAGCCTTGACTCTTAATGTTATGTTCAGGTTTTGAAATAAAAACTCTTCTATTCAATTACTCAAACTATATGTTATATTTTCTTTAGCAAACTTGCCATTGTAAACCCATGCAGTTTTCTTTTGTGTGCTTCAGGTGTAATCTATACTAGAGTTTTATATAAAACAAATTATTTTTGACAGTGGTAATTTAGAAGACACTTTCATAAAAATGCCACACGAGACCATCTGGAATTGCTCAAAGTCATAATGTAAGTATTTACTTTTATTGTTATAGCAGATCATCTCTATTACATATATTGTGGTGCATTCAATGTTGATTCATAAAAATTACTTCAGAAACAGTTTCATGTTTTCCCTCCTGCATAAGCAGAAGAGAAAAATTTTAAATGTGAATACTAAAAATCAGAAGTAGATTTTTAAAGACATACTAGGTTAACCAATGATTACTACTTCACATTTTTTTTTTGAAGAGTAAAAATTCAGGGCTCCTGGATGGCTCAGTCAGTTGAGCATCTGACCCTTGGTTTCAGCTCAAGTCATGATCTCACTGGGTCATGATCTCATGGATCCTGGGATAGAGCCTTGAGTCTGGCTCCACACTCAGTGGGGAGTCTGCTTAGAGTCTCTCACTCTGCCCCTCCCCCCACTTGCCCTTGCACATGTAATGTGCTTTCTCTCTCTCTTTAAAATAAATAAATAAATTTTTTAAAAAATTAAAAAATAGTCAAAAATCATTACCCAAATTCATCTTGTATATGACTGAACACCTATGAATTCATTTAAGAGATATTTACTGAACACTGACTATGTGTAAGGATACTAGAGATTGTGCATTGGGCACTAAAGATGCATTGGCGAGCCAAAAAAAAAAAAAAAAAAAGGAGGAATGTTTCTGAGGGAGCTCATAGAAATTGTACAATGACAACAATGAGAAATGTACCTGATGCTGTGAGACTCCATGTTATGAGCATTTGAAATTCTCTGAAGGTGTCATCTTGAGGAGGTAACGGGACTGGTAAGAGATGGAGGGAATAGAGCAATCAATTCAGGTGCCAAGAGTAGTAGAGATAGTGGCCATGGAGCAGGAAGCAGCCAAAGAGAGAATTACAAGCACAAGGAACAAGAAAAGCCCTGTGGCATGACTCAGTAAAGGAAATAAAAGATGGCATCACCATGGCAAGAGGACAGGAAATGGAGAGCAGCATGGGATGCATGAGGCTGGAGCGGCAGGCAGCAGGGAGACCAAGCCGAACATCGTGGGTCATTTTAAGGATTTTCCTATGTTATTCGGAGGATTATAACAAGCTTGATTTAAGCTAAAAGGTTTCATTTGTTGTATTTGCATTGATGGGTTAGAAAGAATTATAAGTAAATAAAGGAGACTCTTCAAGAGGCTCCTACAATAGTATCAATGAATACTGAAGAAACTAACCATCAGAAAAATTCAGTTTATTGCATGTTCATCTGTGAACCTTTGGAGGGACCTTCTTTTCGACTTCATCTATCACTCTCTCAACCCTACAACCATACACCCTATACTCTACTGTAAGTGTTCCCTCTTTCTTTCCTCTGAGACTTCATATACACTGTTTCTTCTCATCAAAATGCCTCTCTCCTTTCTCTGCTTCTCTCTTTCTTCAAAACCTAGCTTACTTCCTTAAGAACAACTTGCTGGTCCTCCTGAGGAAGAGTTCCTTGTTTTTATCTCTATGCTGGCATTACCATCATATAACAACTGAATACATAACATGTATCACATTGTGCAGTGATTATTTTGTTTCCTTCCCTAATAGATCAGTGGCTTCCAAGCTGTTGTCTTAAGCCATCCAAAGTTATTCAGTGCACTCTTGTAGAAGCCCAAAATATAAAACAGAAGCACAGGGGTTTTCAGCTTAAGGAGGGATAGAAGATCCATTACCCATCTAGACTTCCCTTGGAGAAAAATCCAAAATGACCCTAAGTTAGCTCTGCCTGTGAAGTCCAAAATGAATCATCAACAAAGCCTATCTTGGATTTAATATTGATGGAAGTGAATTTACTTCCCAATACAGCTATTCTATGATACTAGAAAACCATTATCTATTACCTGTAGAATATTTTAAGCATCAGGCTAGCAGCAGTCTCTTTACCCCCACAAACTCCAGAACACAAGTCAAACTCCGAATATATCTTTTTAAGGCATCGTCACTGGGCTTAAGAAGAAAGATAAGCAGTCCACCTCATCCAACCCCATTAGGAGGGTATGAGATTAAGTAAGATAAAGTAGAACATTGCTAAAGTCTAACAACCCTCTCTATTGAAATTACCTCCAACGATACTGCCTCTCCAGCCTTCCAACCTCTGAATATTATTGAGGAATTTGTTGAACTGATAATCACAAAACTGATTTTCAACTATTGCCTTTATAGATCTGCGTAGGTGATCAACATCTCATCCAGGCATCTGAGGGCACTTATAATTTCTTGTATTGTTCTCAGACTTTGGGGTATTGGTCAACATTAAAACATAAAGAATCTCATGATAGCATTCTGTTAAATATGCATAGCTTATCTTTAATATAAAAAGGAAATGAATGCTCTTCATCATTTTCAGTAGGGCATACTTAAGTATTTTATATACTTCAATTACATTGGTAGTAACTTCTGCCCTTTCAAAGAATGTGAGTGCTGATCATATGCCATTTGTTGGAGCATTGGTTGGAGCTTACATTGTATTGTGGGAAAATGACAGTAAGTAAACAAACATATGATATATTATATGGTGATAAGTGTTTTAAAGGGAAAAAGTAAAGCACAGTAAGGGTTCAGAAAATGATACTGTTATAAGTGGTGATCAGGCAAAGTCACTATGAAAATATATTTGAAAAAAAGAAGAAAATATGATAGCTGAGTAAAAACTTGAATGAAGTAAAAGAAGAAGTCATGAAGATAACATAAGGAGGAGCTTTCCTGGCAGAAAAAAAAAAAAATGCCTGAGATGGGACTATGCTTGGTGTGTTCAAAGAGCAGCAAGCAGACCAAGAGTTAGTTCTTCGCCGAATCACCTGGGAAAGCGTTGGTAATAAGTGATGGGTCAGAGAGACGGTCAGAGACCAGATTAAACAGAGCCTCGTAAATCTTGCTTAAAACTTTGTCTTATTATGAGGAAGATGGAAATCCTTAGAATGTTATTAGCAGAAACAGTGACAAGATCTAGTGCCCGAGTTTAAAGTTTTCCCTGGCTGCTGTGTTGATATCAGGAAGACCAGACAGGAGGCTATTACAATAATCTAGATTAGAGATGATGGCTTTGTGTAGTGGCTGTGGAAGTGGTGAGAAATGGTTAAACCCTGGATATGTTTTTAAAAAAGAACTATTAGGATGCTCAGAAGAGAAGTGGGTATGTGAGTCTGGAGCTTAAAAAGAACAAATTTGGACTAGAGGTAAATGTTGCATTTGTTAGCATATAAGTGGTAATTAATGTCATAGTACAGAATGAGCTCACCTGGGGAATACATGAGATAGGAATGTTCAAACACTGAGCTTTGAGACACTCCAATGTGTATACAATAAGATTAGAAGGTGAGGCACCTGAGTGGCTTAGCTGGTTAAGCATTCATTCTTGATTTTGGCTCAGGTCACGATTTCAGTGTTGTGAGATGGATCACTGAGTTGGCACTGGCCATGAAGTCTGCTTAAGATTCTCTCTCTTGGGGCGCCTGGGTGGCTCAGTGGGTTAAGCCTCTGCCTTTGGCCCGGGTCATGATCTCAGGGTCCTGGGATCGAGCCCCATGTAGGTCTCTCTGCTCAGCAGGGAGCCTGCTTCCCCTCCCTCTCTCTGCCTGACTCTCTGCCTACTTGTGATCTCTCTCTCTCTGTCAAATAAATAAATAATATCTTTAAAAAAAAAAGATTCTCTCTCTCCCCCTCTCCCTTTATCCCTCCCCACTGCGCTCATGCCCTCGCCCCCCACAATCTTTCTCTCTCTCAAAAAAAAAAAAGAGAAGAAGAACAAGAAGAAGATTAGAAGGACCTAACAAAGGAGACTAAGAAGGAACAGTGATCAAATCATAAGAAGAACCAAGAGAGGGCATCTAGGTGTCTCACTTGGTTAAGTGACTGCCTTCAGCTCAGGTCATGGTCCCAGGGTCCTGGGATCAAGGCCCACATCAGGCTCCCTGCTAAGCAGGGAGCTTCTTCCTCTCCCTCTGCCTGCTATTCTGCCTGCTTCTGCTCTCTCTCTATGTCAAATAAATAAATAAAATCTTCAAAGAAGAAGAAGAAGAAGAAAAAGAAGAAGAAGAATCAAAAGAGTCGTGTCCTAGATTTCAAGTAAGGAAGGTATCCCAGACAGGAACAAGTGAGTAACTACAGCATATGCTGCTGAAGGAATAGAAGGCAAGAAAGTTCAGAAACTAACAGAGATATTTGAGGACTTGTGCTATAAATGGAAACAAAGGAAAGGATAAGTAGGTGAAGACCAAGGGGAGTCTATTTTTTTAAATTTATTTATTTGTTTGCTTGTTTATTTATTTATTTTAGAGAGAGATAGCATGCATGAGCTCGGGGAGGGGAAGGGAAGGGGAGAGAGATCAAGTGGAGTCCAACCGGGGGCTTCATCTCATAACCTTGAGATCATGACCTGAGTGGAAGCCAAGAATTGGAAGCCCAACTGACTGAGCCACCCAGGCACCCCAGCTTTATCTCCTTTTGACCCCCTTGCACACTAAACTATTTGCTGTCCTTCAAATCCACCTTGTTCTTGGCATCCACCCTCCTCTCTGCTTAAAATACCCTCAGTCCTAATGATCCTTTAAGACTTGACTCTTGAACCCCCTTCTTGGTCTTTATCAGCCCCCTTTAACCTACCCTACCTACCAAGGTATTCACACTCTGCTCTGTGTTCTCATAGTACATTGAACATAACAACTTTTAAAACATTTTAATGGTTCTATAAGCTGCCCTTTTTTCCCTCACCACATTATTTAGCTCCCTGAATATAGAAACTCTTTCATACATCTTTGTATCTCCAGAGACTACCATACTGTCTGTACACAATATGTCCTAAATAACTAACTGATAAAAAGGGGGAATGAGGGGTAGGAATGATGTTACACTAATGTGAGGAAGTACCTGAGGGACTGAAACTCAGAAGAGTTAGATCAACCTAACTTACAGCATAAACTTGGATACATTTCCTTCATGTCTAGGTTTTGGCTTTCTCATCTTTAAAATCATGCCTCTTAACCAGATAGTCTCAAAGGCCTTCAGGTCTAAAATGTTCCAAACATATCTGTTTGAAATCAAGTTGTTTAATGTAACTCTGCTTTTTCAGCAAAACCCCAAAGCATGCAAAGTCATCTAGCCACCTGAGAAAGTCAGTTGTCTTCCAACCAGTGAACAATTTATTTCCTGATCACTGGCAAGAACACTTTCCTTTTATAAATAGAAATCTTCCAGTAATATAAACAAAATTGATTCAACCAAGAGATTGAGTCTTTGGAAAATATGAACATCCTCCGTTGGAAGATGAGTATGATTTTGAGAGGTTTCATCTGAAGTCAGCTTGTACATGAAAATCCCACTTTGGATGTAAATGGCATTCATGCTTGGAGTCTTTCTGCTTAATCTCTATAGTCATTTGCTAAGTTCAAAAGTATTTACAAAATAAGTATTTTTGATGAAATCTTTGCTTCCCTAATAGCATTTGGAACTAAAAAAGTCTTCTTGCTTATGGAATATTCATTATTGGCAATTTGGGGTGCATTTGCAAGCCACAAAAATCCTCTGCTGATTATAGACTCTCTCCAATTTGTCATAGTGTGTTCTGGAAGGAGCTGAATTTGGTCAAACCGGAGCCAAGGTATAGCAGCCTTATGCTGGAAACACACATGGCAGTCGAATATCAGGTTATGCTGCAGCATGGCTGAGTAGGGAATATCATGTGAGACATTTGGAATACACACAGATATTTTTTAAACTACCATTTAGTCATAGGCAATATATAAGAAAGGCTGACATTCAGTGACTGTGGATATGGTAACCCTGTGAATGCTAGAACTATAATTACTTTTGTTTGTGGTACAGAATCAACTAAGTCTCAGGATAAAGTCACTGATGACTGATGATGAATGGCAGAAATTCAGCTTGCAGTGGATGTAATTCCAATCTCTTCCTGCTAAACATCAGCTTTGGTTGCCAGAATGTCTGTAACTGGTGTAGAGAAGTCATTCATGCCATACCTAATACAAAAGCAAAATTGGTATACCCCAAGTTATTGTCAAATGTTGGCCTTAAAAATAGCTTAAGTCAAAAACATTTTAATGGTTTCAATTTATTTGTGCGAAATTTGTCTATCATTTGTTTTAAAAGTAAAATAGATTGAGAAAAAACTTTTCCTCTCTCCCTCTCTCTCTCTCTCTCTCTCACACACACACACACGCACACACACACACACACGCACACGAAGTAGCTCAGGACTTGACCAGTGTGTCTCTGGGATGAGCAGTTTGTACCATAATAATTTGGAAGAAAGTTAAAATAGAAGTTCAGTGAGCATTTAAACTGTAAAAACACTGTCTGATGAAAAGTGATAAATGACTACTTGGAGAGTTTCTTGCAGTGATTAAGAAGCAATGTATGAATTTAGATAAAACAGTCTTCCCTTTTCTTCAGTTTATATTTCTAGCAAATTTAATCCTCCAGCTATGCCTTTAAATTAAGCAAAAAAGAAAAAAGAAAAAATGCTCCTGACTTCAATAGCCATTTCAAAGCTCCAGCACCAAAACCATATGCTTTGACAGGCTTATAGATTAAGCCTAAGGGTAGGAGAATACAAGAGAGAGAGGGAGAGAAAAAGGAAGAGAGAGAGTGCAAGAGAGAAAGAGAGATCTGAAGATCATAATTTATTGTTTAACATCAAAGAAGAAGACAGAAAACTGCAATGCAGCACAAACCTTTATCACCATCAAATTCAATAATAGAAGTCCATGAGCATGAACCTGGATTGTCAGAAAAATCATTACAAGCTCAGTACCGCCTGTCAAGAAGGCAATCAGTAGAGAATTCATATTTTGTATACCAATATCTGTTAACATTTTTCAGTTTTGGACTTGAAACAAACAATTTCAATTATGAGAAACATTTATTTATGCAGAAGAGTGGCTTTAGTAAAGGTGCCTAACCTAAAGAGCAGGGCTGTGCATCTCTAAGGAGACAGTCCTCTGACACTAGAACTAGAAAGCTGTGTGTATTTCATTTCCAAGAGACTATTGGGCACATTGGCCCAATGGCAGTTTCTGACTACTCTTCTGCATGATTCCAATAAATACCTATCTTTTCTCCTCTTCTTTCCATAGCAACTTTGCCAAGGCCATGTGAACCTATTCCTGGCTATGTTTATGCCCATTAGTATAAAGACAGCCACTCTAGCAGGACAATTTGTTGAGATTTCCTGATGGTAGAGATGATGAAAACGAAAAGAAGAAAGTAAACAAGGCATAATTGTTTGGATTTATGCTTAAGAAAAGGGAAAATCAATAATGTGTTTAGAGAAAAGGCAGTCATCTAAGGAAGCAAAAGGAAAGACTTCCTTTCATATTTCTGGAAGGAGAAAACCCTCCATAGCTCTAGTTTTTTCAAATTAACTTCAGGGATGGTAATGGAAAAGCCTTCTAGTTCGAACACCCACAGCTCAACTATGCAGCTCTTGAGGAGTGTGAGAGCTTAAGCTACCCTCTCTCCCTAAGTACAACATGACCTTGCCAATATTTAAACAACCAGATGAAAAGTAAGAGTACTCTCCTGAATCTTGTGTACTCTCCACCAAAGGTTCTGAATTCATCAATGAATACTACTAGTGCATCTCCAAGCTCTATGGAATTGCTTACTGTGTAGCGTAACGCTTCCCAAGGAAGGCAGAAGTGTCCTGGTGCATAGCCTGAAACTTCCTGGGTGCTGCAATCAGTTCTGATCTGATGGAAAATGAGAGATACTGGCTAACAAGGAAGTTCCATTCCCTGTTCTCTTCTCCCTGTCAAATGTTCACGATTCTCCCTCACCTTCCTTCCTCTTCTCGCTCTTCTTGTCTCTCCCTCTCCTCCATTTTCTCTTTCCTGTCTTTCTCCACTATCATCTTCTTCCTTTGCAGCTTTTTCATCTTTCTTTTTCTCCCTTTTAATATTTATTGCTCTTCTCCTTTTCCAGTTTTGCCAATCACCTATGAGTGTCAGGCACTATTCTGTGTAATGCAAAAATAATTAAATTTTAAGACTCTAGACTTGTACTCTAGGAGGTCACAATCTCCTGCTGAAGATGACAAAGCATGAAACATATTTTTACCGCTTATAGTAAGCCAGTTTATTATATTCAAGTTCAAGGCTAGATAGAATAAAGGGATAAGACTAGAAGCAGGGCAACCAAATTAGAAGGATCTTTCCGTAGCCCCCCCAAGACATGATTAGGCTAGACTAGGAGTGAGGTGGAGTGGTGTGTTCATATTTCAACTATGTTGGATGGTACAGTCATCATTGTTCTTTATCCCTCTTTATCCTTTTTTAGCAGATAAGGAGAAAGGGACAAAGCCTAGTTTTTCAGTGTCCTTTTTGTCTTGTTTTGTATATTCCATGGACTGTACTGCTGAGGAAGGAAGATGGTACCAGGAACCACTGAGAGAGAGAAAGCTCTGAAATTTACCATTACAGGATGCTTTTCTGATCATTTACCCTCCGCTTGGACCTCAATTCCCAAATCCAGTATATGATATGATGTAAAAAAAAAAAAAATCAAACAAAAAACTCCCCAGTGTTCCAAAACCTGACTAGTTCCAAAACCTGATCAGTCAGAGAACTTTCTTAAAAAAAGAGGTTCCTGGACATTACTCTAGACCTATCAAATCAAAATTTTCTAAAGGGTGGGGCCTAGGAATCTCATTTTCTAAATATTCCCAGATCATTCTAACAATGATGGGTTTAGGAGCCCATAGAGCAGAATATACATAATATTCTGGACTCCATAAGATGAATGGACTATTTGGAATATAGTAAAAATTCCATAAAAATAATGGAATATTTTGGACTCCAAAAGATGAATGGAAAAGACCCTGCAGGTAATAAGAGAAGAGGATTCAAGTGTCAATAAAATGGTTGGGATATTTTCATTCAGAGACAAGTGAGGCCTCAGGATGAAACACAGATATGTTGGAATTCAACTTTTTGGATCTGGGAATTCAATAAACCCAGAGTCAATTTCACTTCATCTATCTGTTGGCATCTTTCTCTCTGGGCAAAACATGTAAATTCTCATTGTCTCAGTTTCTGCACCTATAAAATGAGGGTAAGTGTACTTAATTTAGAAGATCACCATGAGGATTGAACTGAATGTCTCTTCCCTGCCTATCACCGTCTCTGGCACTCTAGTAGGAACTCAATTAACATTCAGAAAAGGACATGTAAACAAGTAAGAATCCGTAAGAAGTACAAGATCTCTCTTCTCTGTTGCAAATTTCTACAAGAAGAATGTTTGGAAGGCAGTGGCCCATTTGGAACAATTTAAATGTTTCTTGTTTCTTTCAGAACTTTCACTTAGACTGAAATTGGTTTAAAGACAGAAGATAATTCTCTAGGGGCATGAAGCTTTCTAATAGTGGGAGTAGTTCTCTATGTGGGTCATTGGCCCTGCCTTGAACAAAGTTGTTATGGACTTGGATGAAAATGTACAATGTAGGCTATCAAATCTGCATGTGACAGGAGCAGGGAGGGAGAGCTACTGCATGAGCTACTAAGCCAAGATTCCACAAGACATCGTCTGCTTATCCTTGTAGGCCAGAGTGGGTAAGATGTAGCATACCTACCATATGAGAAAAAACTGAGCACTGTGATCCAGGAAATCACTTGTTCAAATAACGGATGGGAGAGACTTCATAATAGTTCCTGAGAAAATCTCCTAGGAGTTTTAATTCACTGCAAAGAGCAGAATTGGGTCACATCTATTTTGTGTACCCACAGAATGTTATTCCTGTGTCTATAATAGCACTTAGAACATTTTGTTATAGTGTTTATTTGGGTTTTGTCTCGCATTTTAGTCTATGTGCAAAATAAAAACAGTGATCACATCTTGTCCATCTTTAAAAATCTAACATCACTACCAGACCTGGCATAAAGCGTGTGTTCCCTACGTATTTGTTGTATGAGTGGAGATAATATATGACTGTAAGAATGATGGTATGTATCAGTGGGATATGGCTCTTAAAATCATAAAGATTTTGAATTATGAATGAAATGGGTACTTAAGGAGGAGTAGAGATAAAAAAATATCTATTTATTAAACAATATTGACGAGACTGACGTCCAAAATTAACTTTGTCTGCATAACAATTTTGCAAGATAAAATAGTGTGATCCTTGCAAGATACTCTGAAAAAAATAAATATTTCAGGGAAGGGGATGTTTCCTGTGTTCAAAAACTATCAGTAATTTCTGGATACTCTGGCACCCAAAGACTCACAATGTACTTTATTACATTATAAATAAAAATGTATTGTTTAACATTTTTTTTACCTCAGAGTCAAAGCCTCTGAGGAGTTCGGTTGCAAATAAGCCTACTTAGCCTTGTTCATCCTAGTGTTTAATCAGTCTTTGTGGATTAATTTGACCATGGAACCACTTTTGTGTGTGAGAGAGAGACAGGGGTATCTATTAACCTCCCAAGGAAAACACTTGGAAAATGTCATTAGACTGGGAGTTCCAGACTGAGCATCAAGAGCTCTGGGTTCTAGTCCTGACTCATCATTACTGACTCTGTGACCTCAAGCACACCACCTTCATTCCCTTATCTCTAAGATAACTGTTATAGAACAGTTATATGTAACTGTTAGTGCTGGATTGCCTTTCAACTTTATTACCGTTATGCTTTATTATCCCTGCAATTGGGAGCATGCTCCAACAGCATCAGTGAGTATGGTAGTATAGTCAACATTATTAATGTTTCCCAATACCCAGCTCCTCTCTCCTTCTGGATATATAAGGGAGACTACACTTCCCAGCACTTCGGGGAGGAGAGAGGTACTTCTGTCTAGTTCTGAATAATAAAATACAAATGGGAAAGGGATGTGGCACTTCCAAGCTGAGGCAGTGAAAAGCCCTACATGATTCTCCAATCTGGTTTCTTCTGTCCCAACAATCAGAGAAAGGCTCACTTGAGATGGTGGAGACCCAGACTGCTGTAAGTACAGCTTGAATTGCTGAATTCCCACCCTGGCCGCTGCCCTGGAGAATTGCTTGGACTTCCAACAGACCTCGCATAAGCAGGAAATAACTGGAGGTGTTAAACCACCAACATTTTAGGGTTGTTTGTTAACACAGCATAAGCCTAGTCTCTCCTGACTAATAAAGTGAAGCAACTACTTTAATTAAGAAACCATCCGGTCCTATTTTTATTGGTCATTGGAACCAATGTTTTATATGCCTTTAGGTTCTTCCCACTGAAAGACCACCATAAATGAAATATATTAATTCTCTTAACATCGGATAATCTTATTTAAGTCATTATTTTAAATGGCAGCTGTCAGGAAGAAAATCATAATACCACGCCTTGGGCCTGTCACTCCTGACTTCCAAGTAGTTCAGATTGCTTTCACACATGTTATTCAGTTTAGGCTCCTACAGTCCAGGGAGGTAGGAAAAAAACACATTATTATGCCTATTTTACTAAGAACAGGGTGCAGTGCTCAGAGAGGGAAAGTAATTACCTCAGAATCCCCAGAGGGAACAGATTTTATAATAACGTTTCCAGCTCACCTGCGCTAGGGTTCTACCTATTCATTCCTCGATTTGGCTCCACTCCACGGCTTTGTGACATTACCTCTTCAAACTCCCACAGCCATTTCTCTGTCCCTCTCTGATGTCATGTCTTACTTGTTTAGAATTCCTATTTTGCCAGCCTTTATGGAGCCTCTGCAACAGGAAGGATGATGTCTCTGGCTGGGGTTAGGAGTGAGAAGCTGAGGAACAGAAGGCA
This sequence comes from Nasua narica, assembly GCA_028533885.1. Classification (NCBI taxonomy): domain Eukaryota; kingdom Metazoa; phylum Chordata; class Mammalia; order Carnivora; family Procyonidae; genus Nasua; species Nasua narica. Next base: position 27,036,588 of record CM052815.1, on the reverse strand, counting down.
GGGAGAAGAAATCCAAAAGCAAGTTAGTCTCTTGCCCCACCAGGAGTTCAGAGTCAAGTAGAGTAAAGGGGAAGCAGACAGTAGACAGTAAAATGAGGGCATGAACAAAGATTTTAAGTGTGGAAGTCACGGCCTGTGGGTCCCCTTGCAAAACTGTTTTAGATTGTGAAGGGGACCACTTTTAAATGTAGTCCCTAGGGCCTGATTAATGGAAGAAATCATTGCCAGGTGTGAAGCTAGAAGAGACATTCTCTTCCTAATTGTGTCTTACCTATGGAGAAACATAAGAGTTAATTAATTAATGAAGAAAGAGAGGTGGCAGGAAGAGGATACTGAAGGAAAGAAAGGAAGGGAAGGGAGGGAGGAAATGGTGTCTCCTATTTTCTTAATATTTCATTTTTTGAAGTAATCTCTACATGCAACATGGCGCTCAAACTTACAACCCCAAGATCAAGAGTCACACACTGTACTGACTGAGCCAACCAGATGCCCCAGTGCCTCCTATTTTTAACGATCTATTCTAAAACCATATATATATATTCTTTACACATTTACCCAGTAGGAAATTATACTATAAATGTTCTAGGAGTGTTGGAATGAAATACAACACTGGCGATGCTACAAAATATAATACTATTCTGGTCGCTCTTTGTCTAAAGTGCATGGGTATCTTGAGCACCTGTCCAAAATATTTATGATTAATAAGCATGAATAGATATACTGTGTGTATGAATGGCAAAGTAACTCTATGCTATGTGTCTGACTGCAGTGAATATACTTTTCACAGATTCCCATGAGTTGCTTAGATGTTATGTAACTAATATAATTCTCATTTGTGAGACCTTGGTCTCCTTTTCATTATATTTATCACTTAAGACAGAGTGTTTTGTTTTTTTTTTTTTTTCAGAGAGAGAAATGGCTGATCACTGCTGAAGAAGCAATGAGGGTAGTATCATGCCGCAGACTGGGGAAGTATTTTACCAGCCGGCCATTCTGCTCTTCCCCACCCTATGAAACCAACTCCATACATGCATTCTGCTTCCCAATAGTCCAAGTCACCAGAGAGAAATGGCATAGACTGAATGTTCCCCAGTTAAGGTTAAAATGAAAAATGAAAAAGATTGAGTTTTAATGGGCCCAGTCATCTAGCAGAACTGCCAGGGGCCGGGCAAGAAGGGAAGAAGGGGAGAGGGTCACTGGGGGATATGCAGCTGATGACACAACACCGACAACACCCACTTGATGTACGACTCTAATTCGAAAACTTCAGAGGACTCCTCTCTGCCCTTAAGAAGCTGACGATCTAATTAAGTAGTTTATATGAACAGATGTTTAACAGATAATTAACAGGTAATATGTAGACTGATCACATAGGATGGTTTTCCATCTATTCTAAGAGGTCTCTGATCCTGCCATTCATTTTATAGCCAGTGCTCCTATTTAGTTCAAATCAAGACTGTCTCTTCTCGGAACAGATAAGGGTTCTAACGTGTTCACGAAAGTGTTCACCTAAGAACACATAAGTGTTCTCAAGAATGCTTAGCACGTAAGTAGGTCAGAAGTGAGTGAACAGTTCCCACCCACACCCTCGGAGACAAGGTGACACAAGGATACAAACACCAGTCATGGGATCCCCAGGGACTACCTCAGAGGCTTTTTCACTCCAGACAGAGGACAGCTGTTCAGCAGTTGTAGAGAACAGCCCCTCAAGATTCGAGCACAAATAGAGCAAGAGGTCTCCAAGGGAAAAATATCAAAATGCAGCTAGGAGATCATTTGATACCCGTGACAATATATCAGCATGTGTGGCAGACCGTGTCGATAGGCATGATGGAACTGTGCTGCATTTACAAGGAAGTATTGAAAACTTTGAGACAATTTCAGCAAAGGGAAAGAGATAAACATAAAAACAGGCAGTTAACTTGAGGAAGAAAACATACAAGAAAGAAAATATGATCAGAGAATACCCACTTGGCTCGGCAGCAAATAATACTTATTTACATGGACAAAGGCATGTAAGTGGGCACTCAAAAGAATTGTCACGTAAACTGTTCCCAAAGGGAAGGTGGGGATAGAGAAGTCAGGGGTAAGGAAGTGACACCCAGCTACATCTCCATTTACCATAATAGGTCAATAGATCATTTCCAAAGTTGACAATTAACAAATAATTTTTAAAACTGATAAATCCAGAAAAGTCAGCATTAATGTATTATGTAGAAACAAGAAGAAAAATATCAGACAAATAGTCAAAATGTTTTAAAGTGACTAGAGAATGTAACCAGGATGTCATGGGAGAAAGCTGGAGGCTGCTATTTTTCATGATAAATTTGAAAGTATACTGTTTAAAAACCAAAAACCTATGAGCATGTGTTTATTTGGTGAAAATAAAAGTGAATTTGAAGACAAATATATTAAGTGCAAAGATACTTTAGGCACTGTGTTAGGTGATAAGGATACAAAGGTGAATAAAGGCCATCTCTGATTCTAAATTCTTACACGCTAATAAAACCCGGGACATAGAAAGGTTTTCTGTTCTAAATGGCTTACCATACCTACATCTTGTAAGGGCTTATCTCTTCCTACTGCAATGAAGGGAGTTCTGAATGATCGAAACTTCTGGTTAGTTGGGTTTTAATTACTCAAAGATAAAAAGTCTCTCCCACTTTGCCTTCTTTCACTTTTCTCTACAACTTTCCCAGCACATCAGACCCACCTTGCACCAGAGGCGCAGAAGGAGGAGCTGACCTGGCCTTCTGAGCTGGAGGAGCCCGAACTTAGGCCAACGTCTCTGCACCCTGCCTGCTGCTGCTAAGCACACTGGCCTCACTGGCCAAGAGTAGCAGACAGTGCTTCCAGGTCCAAGCCACTGATCACGTCTAAAGTGTTATGCTTGAAACCCAGAGAAGGGAGGAATGGACTTATTGGAAAATGTGTTTTCACCATAAAACTTCTGAGAAAGTATAACTGTAAACTAGTTAACATTTTTCCTCTGGACAGCTGGTCAGATATAAAAGTGAGCTGGTGAGAGCTCTCATAAATGTGATTTCCATGGCAGAGCAATTGCGGAGAGCAAACAGCTTTATAAATACTCACAGCTGATCAGTTTAAGGAGATAACCTCTGTCTTATTTTGCTGGGGGCAGCATGCAGTCTAGAGTGGGAAACTGCCTTCTAGAATGACACAAGGGTTGGATTTTGAAGCTCCTGTGTCTACAGAAAATTCCTTGTTCAGGGATTCTATGGTTTTAGCAGACTGGCTTTCGGCAACTGCAATAAGGGGAAAGACACTATATCCATACTGCCAGCAATTTGTAGAACACTTTGCAGTTCACCAAGTATCATGGCAATAAGGACTATACAGATCAATGAATAGTTCTTGCATTAGAAATAGGGGACATAGAAAAAATAACGATGCCAGGCTCCAACCGTACCAATGAAAATAGAATCACTGGGGGTGAGGCTTTGGCATTCAAAATTTTAGAACCATCCCTGGTCACTCTAATATGGTTAGCAGTGTCTCGGAGAATATTAAGAATGAGAAGCATGGTATGGTGGAAAAAGCTAGAGTCATGGAACATGCTAGTTCTCCATTTACTGGCTGTATGACTTTGGATCAGAAACTCCATCTCTTTAAACTGTGGTTTCTTCATTTGTAAAATGAGGATAAGAATCTTCCTCTCCCTTATAGAGAATTTAAAGTCTCAGAGGTGGTCCTCTGAAAGCACTTTGCAGATTATGACATGATCAAATATCAGCTCTGAGGTTATTCTGACCCTGGTTTGAGCACACAGAAGTGTCATATAAGACAACAAAGCAATCCTGCCATCCTGATAGCTAAAGTCTCTGGATGGCCAGAGAAAAAAAAAAGCCAAGGAAATGATTTCCAAGGTATAATTATTATGGTCATCAAAACCCAAATGGCTGCCTCTTTACAGGACCAACCAAGAGAACGAAATTCTAAGAATGGAACCTCTGGAAGGAATAAGAAGTGAAAAAGAAGATTCAGGAAGAAGGAATTCATGAGGACTCCATGGTCCTCCTAAAATCCCAGCCCCAGAAACTTGCATATTTTGTGTGAGTTTAGATCAGCCTTGCTGTCTGAGTATTGGATTCATGCTATGATGGAGGTAAACTGCCTGGTACAGAGCAAACACTTGAATGTCAATGGAATATTGTTTAAAGTCTCAGTATGAGGAAATCTTCTCATTAAAAGGTTGTGTCTAGGGACTTCTGTGTGGCTCAGTTGGTTAAGCATCTGCTTTCAACTCAGGTCACGATCCCAGTGTTCTGAGATGGAGCCCCACATCAGATTCCCTGCTCGGCAGAAAGCCTGCTTCTCCCTCTCCCTTGCTTGTGCGCGCTCTCTCTCTCTCTCAATAAATAAATAAAATCTTAAAAAAAAGTTGTGTCTATGTATGGAGGCACAATTTAAACCCTACAGATATAAAGACGTAGAGGAAGAAGGACATATTAGCCATGAAGGACGTAGGGCCAAAGGTCTGGCCACAAAGGCTGGATCATTAAGTTATTATTAACCACCATCCCAGGGACTGTCCAGCACAGAGGACAGTATCTGTCTAAAGCCCTCTTTACTCAGTGGACCTAAGGCCTTAGTCTGTAAGCATAATCTGCTGGGTTCCTGGCAACCTCTATGCTCGAATTGGTGCTAAGGAATCATAGCCACCTTAGGAGCGAAGGCTTCAGGAGGAGATGGGGTCTGAGCTCAACTTGAAGGTGGACAGGATTGAACAAGCCCAACAAAGAGGATATGTTAATAAATCAAAAGCATGATGAAAGGGAAAGCCAGAGGCCCAAATAAAGGAGACATTAACTGTCATCTGCTCTCAGGTAAGAAGAGCCCACTGCCAGATCATAAAGGATGAGAGCAGTCCCAGGACAGGTCAGTGTGACCCTGTGTGAAACTGAAAGTTCACAGTGTGAACTTTCTCTACCAAGTTCCTGAGTGTAGATGATTTCCAATAAGGTTGGTTGGAGGGATCCATGTTTTTAGTCAAGAAAATAGATAACTCTCTATTGAAAAGTCACGGACTTATTATCCATTCATTCAAAGGCTACTTGTCCCACGAGTACTGGGTTTTGGAAGAGTTTGGGTTTGGGGTTTTTGAGGGGCTTTTGTATTTGTTTTTAGCATCTTCTGTGCGTGAGGCTATGTGCTAAATAATGAGGACTCTGCTGGACAATTCGTGATTCCTGCCCCAAGGAGCTTCTAACAATCCTGCCTTTGAGAAAGCACTGGGACAGTCTGGGTGACCTTAGACAACTGATTCACCTTCTCGAAGCTGTGGATTTTAAATTTTTCAAGTGGGGTAATATTTATAACCACTTCATAGGGTAGTTAAGAGTATTTAATAGGATAATGAATATAAAGTACTCAGCAAAGCGCCAGGCACATAATAAGCACTCTATAAATATTAACTATTGTTATTCCTGAACCACGTCATTGGGCTTGGTCAGGGCAAGAAAATGGGAGGAATAGGTTATTCGCTGGTGCTGAGCCCACAGTTCGCACTCAACCAGCAGGCTCTCCCGACCAAATGAACACGCGTTTGGCTGGATTCCACAACTCCAACCTTAAAAGTTCAGTTTCTAAGCTTCTCCTGGAGAGCAGCTCTCACAGAGTTGATGAAATGCGACCGGTCATGCTAATGTTTAAAGCCAACTACGCCCCTGCCATATGCCTGACATATGTGCTCCCACCGTAAACAACCGTGTATGGAGGGGAAAAAAAAGGAAAGAAAATGACAGTTGTTGCCTTTCCAGTGAAGAGGACGGGGGTAACCTACACCGCAGACTTTGCCATTTACAAGAAGTAAAAGGAGCCCTCGGAGTCCTCAGGCTGGAGAGTTTCCACTTGGACGCAGCAGCTGTGGGCCAGATGGTCGCCTGTGGGCAGATCCAGGCTGGGAACCTAAGCGTGGCTTGTGATGATGAGGAGGACTGAATGCAAAACCAAACTTGCTTTCCTTTGGAAAATATTGCCTCAGCTTGCTGAGGGACTTTACCTCATCAGTAACCACAGTCAAGTGAGGGTGATTAACAAGAGATGGTGAAGATGAGTCTCTCTCTGCTTATCCTCAAACAAAGGGAGCTTGTGGGCTCCTGCAGGGCCCGTATTTCTGGCAGTGAAGCAGGTGATGGTTAGGATTTGGTCCTCGATGATTCAGACACAAGATGATTTTAGGATTCAGTATGTTTGGTGCTCTGAGATTTGGCCTCCTTCGTGGAAAAGTTCTTTTAAGAGATTAAGGCTTTTTCAAGGCTTGCATTTTTGGCCTTACCTTGTGGATGCAGGTTCCTTTATCTGGGAGCTCCTTGAGGCCAAGGACCACAGTTTAGCAATTTTTGTAGGGCTGATACTATGTGTGCAATAAATGGTGTGTGTGTGTCTGAGTGTGTGTGTGGGGGGGTGCACGTGCTCACGTGTGTGTGTGTGTGTTGAGGAGCAGGGAATGAGAGAGAGAGAGAGAAACAAACAAATGAAGGAGAAGGGAAAGAGGGAGAAGGCAAGAAGGAAACGGGAAAGAGGAGGAAAGAAGTATAGGGATGAAGAAGACCGCACATAGACCAGGGGCAATGGAAGCCAGGTGGGGCACAGAACTCTCAATAGGTGTGAATACAGACGGTCTGACCTAATGATGGGTCTACTTAATGATTTTTCGACTTTAGGATGGTGTGAAAGCAAAACACACTCAGTAGAAACCATGCCTGGAATTCTGAATTTGGATCTTTTCCCAGGCCAGCAATATGCAGTATGATCCTCTCTTGTGATGCTGGGCAGTGGCAGCCTCAGCTCCCAGTCAGCTACACGATCGAGAGGGTCACCAGTGATGCACTCGTGACCATCCTGGACCTACACAATCATTCTGTTTTTTACTTTTAGTACAGTATTTGATAAATTACCACAGGTGGTATTCCACACTCTTTTATAAAATTGGCTTTGTGTGAGATAACTTTGCCCAATTGTCAGTGTTCTGAGCGTGTCGAAGGTAGGTAAGGCTAAGCTATTAAAGTATTTTCCATTTGGGATATTTTCAACTTAAAATGGGTTTAACAGGATATAATCCCATCATAAGTCAAGGAGGTTTCATTCTCTTCAACAGATGATTGAAGAGCAACCAGACAAATGTTCCTCCCAGAAAATACCAACGCGATGACCGCTGTACAGACATCAGTCTCAGGAACTGGGGGAAATGGATTGGAGAACAAGAGGAAAATCCTGAATGGGCCTGAGTTTTCCATCTGAGTTGACCCAGATCACCTGGAAGTGACGAGGTCAAGTGACCTGTGGCAGGTGGAATAGAGAGGGTCAGGAGAGAAAGATCAATTACAGGAAAAATACAGTTTGTTTTTGCATATGTGAAATTTTAACATCAGCTGCTTGCTGTGCAAAATGTTTCACTTTAATTCATTTGGATAAGTATTCGTTGAGAGCCTGCTGGATATCTAAAAAGCCATATTTTTCCCATGTGCAATTTTTTTTTTTTTTTTTTGCTTTGAGTTAAGAATTAAATTAATCAGGGACTCTCTCAATGGTGATTCAGACATTCGCTTTTCTAAAGGTAGAATGTTGAAGTTACAATCTCTCAAATTCCTTCCGGCTATGAGAATGATGATTTCAGGGTTTCTGTATCATAATGAAACCCACATATCTCCATCATACTTTTCAACTACCAAGTGTGATACTGGGATTATCAACCCCTTACGAAAGAAGAGGGAAAATGGAGAGCAGAGAGCTTAATAAATGACTTGCTAAGGACAGATACTTGATAGCAAAATGAGAACCCAAATCCTCATTTTCTCTTTGCCTGTCTACTTCATTACAGCTGCTACTCATGGGTTCAGTTAATGGGCTTGGTTTTGCAGGTTCAGAAAATAGATTTTTTAACATTTCAAAGATTATTGGGTTCTAGCAGATGAATTTGTTGAACCCATTCACAAAAAACTTCACCTGGTTCTAGAGTGAGGGACAATTATCTGCCTAGGAGACTCTGAAGTTATCTGGAAAACACAAAACAGAGAATATGTGTGGTTTCGTGTGTGTGTGCATGTGCACGCCTGCATTTCTTTTTGTTTTTCCACTTACTGTGAGAAGTGCACTAACCTGACTGAAGACTTCGCTGTTTTTTTTTAAGCAATAACCAAGAGGGATCCAGGGTGGCTTAGATCCTACTGTAAGACTGCATACTCATTGGGACGCCTGGATGGCTCAGTAGGTTAAGTGTCTGACTCTTGATTTCAGCTCAGGATCAAGCCCCAAGTTAGTCTCCCTGCTCCATGGGGCATCTGCTTGAGATTCTCCCTCTGTCCTTGCCCCTCTCTCTAAAATAATAAATAATTAATTCTTTAAAAAAAAAAAAGACTGCATACTCATTACTCTACCTTGGGTTCCTGGTGGAAGGGCCAAATATTTTCCTTGGTCTCATCTTGTGCTGGGAAGGCTGTTTCATTCAATGGGAGGTCTAGTTATGACAAGGTCTGCTTTGCCATAGGTTGGGGCGGCAAGTTGTTGTTTTGGACCCTTGGCATGTGCTGGGGCAAGTAAAGGCTGAAGTTCAATAAGCCTTTCTCTATGGCATGGGGGAAGGAGGCAGGCAACCCCTATTGGTCCTAGATCTGTGTGTGCCCAGGGAGTCACAGGCCTGGGGTACACTGCTCTTTTAGCTAGCAGAAGCAGTAGGCAGGTAATAATAACACACATTTGTGGTTTGAGTGACAAAGGAAAGCAAAGGAAAGAAAAGAAAAGTCAATCAATGAGATATATTAGTTTAAGGACAAAAAAAATCTGAAGTGGTATAAATATGGCCAATGTGTTCAGAAAATGCTGGTTTAAAGTTAAATGGGACTCCTTATCCTAAGATTATTTAGAGGGTTTTTTTGTTTTTTTTAAAATATTTATTTATTTTTATATATAGAGAGAGTACAAGTGGAGGGAGGAGCAGAGGAGAAGGAGAGAATCCTTAAGCAGACTCGGTGCTGAGCACGGAGCCCCACACGGGGCCAATCACAGGACCACGAGATCGTGACCTGAGCTAAGATCAAGAGTCAGTAGCTTAACCAACTCAGGTTAAGCTGAGACCCAGGTGCCCCTGCTTGGTGTTTTAATATGCTAATATTACTATTAGAGGAATAAATAATTTATAACATTTTCCAAATGTACCTGACCATAAAATGCCATTTCAAGAAATATCTACACGTTCTCATTTTAAGAAAGAGAAGCATAGACTAGAGGTGTTGAAAATGAAATACTTTCAAACAGTGGTTCTGTCAAGTTAGAGGAGACTCATAAGTTGTCCTTCTCTCCAGGTTCAAAAGGACTGCGCCTAGAAACTACTGTGCCCTTACCTTGAAGAAATTGAAAATACACTGGCATATTTTTGCACCTTGATTTACTGTATTTTATATACCATACTAGCTGCTGCTTTTCTCTTAATATACAGTCCTCCTCTGGACCCTGATGTGTGGCTTACCATTTTGTTTACATCAACTACAATTCCTTCATGCTGTGGTGTTAACAAATAATAACAATATAAATGATTTTTAAATTAGATAATTTATTGAGTGTTTATTATTCATGACACACTACACTAGGCACTTTATATGCACCATTAATGAGTTCCTCTAGTGGCTACTATTTTTCCCATATTACAGAGACGAGACCAAGGCTCAGAGAAGTCAAGTCACTTTCCCAAGATCACACAGTTAGGAAGGGATACATTTGGAATTCTAACCAGATATGCTTAATGAAGGTACCTGGTAGTTAACTAGTATGATATTCAACTTCTCTATCTCTTGATCACCTTGAGTGGGCCTGGGAGACAGCTAAATATTATTGATGAAGACTGTGAACATGCCCATATATTCTGGTCTAGGCCTCAAAGTTGGAGGTGGAGAAGCTTCTGAAATTTAGGGTAAAAAGTATACATTATGCTGTACAGCAACACCTAAAACTACTTCCTAGAATCATAGAGATTCCATAAGGGAAAGTAAAGACAATAAAAGTGGCCAAAAACATGTGTCTAGAATTAGCCAAATGCCAAACTTAAAGGTCAACCCAAAAGTATATTGGAAACGTGGCAAGAAGAGGTCTTTCTTTGATGGATCCCAATATCTCCATTAATTTACACATCCCCAAACATTAAAGTAGACTCAAATTGTGCAGTGATCATATGTTCTAGACCAAAGTTTGGTACAGGAATCTCACAAACTTTTTTTCTTCTCAGTGAATTGATTTTTTTTGTAGTCTAGACAGTTATAAACACGAAATCATTAAGCATTCTCTTTTGTGTATGTACCTAAGCACATACATGTGTATGTTCCAAGCCACTTTTACAAAAAGGATTTAAAACACCCATTTATTTTTTAAACATGTGCTAAAAATAATAAGATTATATGAAATCTGAATCATCACCTTTCTATACTATTTGTAGTCCCTTATATAATAATTAGCATTCAAATGTTCTCTTGTTTCCCAAAGTATATGCTTGAACAACTGTTTTTAATTTTTATAATAGTTTGTTGCTAATAATTAACCAAAAAATAAACCAAAAATTCATGGACTTGGAATTTGGGCTTGTATAATTTTAAGTATGCCTATCCTGGAACAATATGATATCTAGTAAGCAGCATGGATGCCATGGATTTGAAACGTGTCAGATACCCTTCCTGCTCATTAGAGAGCCTTCAATCTTTTCCCCTTTAGGGATTGTTTCAGCTGCAGGGAGCCAGCCTGTCCAAAGTCATTCTTTCCTGGGAGACCTCAGATTCAATGACTCATCAGGTGAGGGATAAAGCCATTTCACTAGGGACAATCCTGATGGGCAGTTTTAGCTCCAAACCTCCCCATGGGGTGGCCAAGACTGTCCCTGAGAAAATGACATGGTGATATTGCGGCTTCATTTTTCCCTCCCTCTAATCCTGGGTATTTGTTTTGTTTTGTTTTGTTTTGTTTCTTTTCCTTCCACAGATTTTGAAACCAAGAGCACCTCATAATAGATGTGTCGGCCTCTAAACTCTCTATCAGAGTGTGCCTTCCAGAGAACTCAACCTGTGACTTAAAAGTAGAACATGAAGTTCTTAAGGGCAGGGATATTTGACTGTCTTGCTCAGATACCAATCGGTTCCCAGTGCCTAGAATGATCTCTGGCAAATAATCAATTCTTACTAAATACCTGATTATATACAACTTCATCTGCGTGATGCCAAATGCCAAAGAACAAAATAATATAATTGTAGAAACAGTGTTGAACTTCCAAACCAAGAGCCCCCTGACAGTTTTTACCATAAACCAGCTGACCTAGAGAAGCAGAACTATAGAAATAGCATATACAGCAACTGCATTCATTGTTGCAACATTTATGGAGGGCCTACTATGTGTCAAGCACTAGGTGGGGGGGAAAAGATAAAGAGAAAAAAACACTTTTTCCCAAGAAACTCACCGTATATTAGTAGAAAGAAATTGAGTCACCAATGATGATGCCATAGTGACAAGTACAAGGACAGTGAACACAGGAGGCTATCAGAACATGTGAGAAAAACAAAACAAAACAGTAATTCCAACCTTAGAGAGAATTCTCAGAAAAAGTGACATCTGTGGGTGATTTGGTAGAAAACTAAATGCTATGAAGGGCACAGATTAAAGTCCATCTATCTGGGTTCAAATCCCAGGATTACACACCAGAGACAGTAGGCAGACAAACTTATTTTTAACCTCTGCCATACTAATCTTTAAAATTGGAATATTTAGAGTATTATAAGGGCTACATGAGTTGACGTCTGTGAAGCATTGAGAACGTATCTTTCCAATAGTAAACTCTCACTGTGAATTGAAGAGATTCAATTAAAATGGATAAGAGGATTAGCCCAGTGGGGAATCACAGAGAGATTAGCAAGTACAAAGGTCAGAGATGTGAGTGAGTCCGGAGCCTTCAGGGACCTGGAGGTCACTTAGTATGTTTAGGACAATGGGGGACAAGGGTGTGAAGTGAGAAGGAACCAGAGAGAAAAGCAGTTGGGTAGAGGGGAAGGCCTTGATGAAAACCATCTCCCTAAAGCATATGCAGGCACACCAGGCTTAGGTCATAAATTTCTACAAAGCGAAGGTCTGTTGAAGGGTCCTAGTGCTTAATGTCTAAAAATTCCTCTGAAAACTTCGGCCCAAGTCTGAAACATTCAGCAGATATCACAGTCATCTGAACATTGGAGCTTCTGTGAATGGGTACATTGAATCTATCTGCTAAAGACAATGTGAAACTTCCCTTTCCATAGAATTTTCTTTTCTGTTCTGAAGGCAATCATTCAGTGTGAGGCCACGAGTGTCTTTGAGGAAAAACGTGGTATCTGGAGTATTTCATTTTACATGTTTGTATATTTCTGTGAAATCAGTAGATCAGTGTCAAAATGTTCTGGGAATATTTACTTAACCCCAGATATTTTAAGAGGTTCAAAATGTTGGTTTCAGAAATGAGGAGTAACTACTGACTACCGTGAAGGGGACTTCCTTCTTACTTGGCCTTGTCTTGATTGCATCTGCATCCCATTTCCTCCTTGCAAAAAGTAAAGAAGAATGTATCAGTCTGCTCAAGCTGCCATATCAAAATACCACAGACTAGGTGGCTGAAACAACAGAAATTTGTTTCTCACAGTTCTAGAAGCTGGGAAGCCCAAGATCAAGGTGCCAGCCCGCTCAGTTCCTAATGAGGTTTCTCTGGCTTGCAGCTGGACCACCTTCTTGCTACATCCTCACCTGAAATTTCTTCAGTGTGTGGAGAAAGAGAAAGGGGGAGAATGGAAGTGGGGAACAAGATGGTTCTCTGGTGTGTCTTCATATAAGGACACTGACTCTATAGGATCAAGACCCCAATCTTTTGACTTTCTTTAACTTTAATTACTATCGTATGGGCCTCATTTCCAAATACAGCCACATTGGGGTTAGGGCTTCAAAATATAAATGGGGGGGGCACAAACTTTCAGTCCATAAAAAATATGCTCCCATGATTCTCTCTTAAGTGCTCTAAAATGCTAGGAATTTCTAGTTAATAATGGGCTGAGTATAATCACAGTTAAATAAACATTTTTCTGTGTTTGGCTTTAACTTCATCTAGCAAACAATTAAGCTCTGACAAATATGGATGACCTAATCAGTGTCTCCAGAACACTGGTGAAGAATATGGAAGAAATGTCAACACTATAAACAACCTTCTCTGTGAGCTTCTTATGTGTTTTATCATTTTGCCACAATCTAAAACAGATAGCAAATCACTGTCTTAAAAAAAAAAATAGCAGTTGGACAGAAATGGCTGCGTTCATTTTTCTAAATAAATAGATTATACATCCATTTCCAAAGAAGATCCAGAAGGATTGTATGATTTATGAATTATCTTGAGAATTGGACTTTTACATTTTGATAGAAAGTCCAACATCCTCCTGAGTCCCCAAAACAGGCCAAAGCCATCTTTATTCTGCCTTCCCAAGTCTTCTGGATTCACTTAATGAGGACCTCTTTCACGGAATGAGATAGAATCCTTGTCCTCATGTGTGAGATGACACTGAAGCAGAAGTAGGAAAGACATGAAACAAGCCGGTCCTCCTGCAGCAAAGTAAAAACTCAAATTCCACTCTCCTGGCCAGTGTGTGTTTGTGCATTGAGCATTTCCTTGTCTGGCTAACCCAAGGCAAGCATCCTTCGCTCCTTGTGGAAATGAAAGAACAAGACTTTCAGGTTTGTTTTTGAACAAAGACTGGGATGCAGAAGGATTCCATGCATTAGGCAGTTTTTTCAGCAGAAAAACATTTGGAGAGATGTCAGGGTGGAGGCTGTTTCCACTTCAAACTGCATTTCAAGGCTAATGGTTAAAGCATAGATTCAGAAACTATTGCTTCAAAATGCACAACCCTGGCTGAAATTGTTTGAGCTTAATGTCTCTTCTCTGCCTTTCAAACATTTCCACATTCTTATTGTTTCACTCTTTATCATTCCCGTCTTTCTTCTCTTTCCTGTTTTGTTCTTCACTTTCTTTTTGTCCCTTTTCTTTATCTTTTCTTCTTTCAATTAGTCTTCCTTCTTGACCATTCCTTTCTTTCTTCCCTGTCATCAAATTGTCATCAGTGTCTTCCCTTCTTTTCTTTTTCTTTGTTACTGGTTCCTTCTTTCCTTCCATCATAATTACAGCAAAGTTTGTTTCTAAAATGAAGTGAAAGGCAGCCCAGACAATGCTTTAATCAACCATGACTATGCTAGATCCCTATTACCTAGAATATCCTAGCACTTCAGGATAATCAAGAGAACTATGAGTCTCTATTCTTTACTTTTGTCAAGGAGGGAAAGGGATAGATATACCATTGAGACATGAGCAAGGGAGAAAGAGGCAGTGTATGTTCCCTTCCTTCCTTTCTTCCTTATTCTTTACTTTTTCTACCTCCATTTCACAATTTCCTCACTATAACCATTCTCCAAGATAAGTACCGAGGATATTGCTAACCCATGTTATAGATCAGAAAACTAAAACCCTGGGGGATTATTTAGTTCAAGGATGGCATAGTTAGTGACCCTATTCATCCTCCTCATGTGAAAGCTGATGAACAAACCCTTCCGCCATCCCACCCCCAGCCATAGTGACACAAATGATTCCAACATCTCAATCATTTGAGCAAAATTACAGAAGAATAATCCTAAAATAACTCCATCAAGAAACACAGATATAGATTCATAAGTCAGTCACTGCTTGTTTCTATGTGTGCTAGGAGTTTAGACACAACCATGGATAAAACTAATCCACATTTTATGTAGTAAGTTATAGTCTTAAAGTAGGATTATTTCCTTATTTGTCATATAGTCTAAAAATATTGTATTTGCAATCCGGCAGATCTGGATTCCAACCTTCACATAACTTTTTAATGGTTGTGTGACTTCAGACAATTAATTATTATCACTAAGTCTTCAGTTCTTCATTCACAAACTAGAAATAATTACTATCTTCAGAATGGTTATCATTACAAAAGTAATATGCTAACTAGGATGTCTGACACTAGAGATAATAAGTTACAATAAATACAGAACTGGATTGTTAGGATGTTTGCACAACTCCATAAAATTTACTAAAAATTGTTGAATTGCACATTTAAAATGATTGAATTTTATGATATGCAAATTGTACTTCAATAAGACTATATATAAAGCTATGTATGTATATATACGTATGCAGGTAGACATGAAGCCACCAGGTAGGCAGAAGTATTTTTTTTTTAAGATTTTATTTATTTATTTTACAGAGAGAGAGATCACAAGTAGGCAGAGAGACAGGCAGGGAGAGAAGGGGGAGCAGGCTCCCTCCTGAGCAGAGAGCCTGATGCAGGGCTCGATCCCAGGACCCTGGGATCATGACCTGAGCCGAAGACAGTGGCTTTAACCCACTGAGCCACCCAGATGCACCAAGGCAGAAGCATTTTAATCAAAAGAGGAATCAAAGTTTTGCTGGTCAGTCTTTAATTCATCCTAAGAATTTTAGATGCCAACTATGAGATAGTAAAGAAAATTAAATGCTTTTGAGTCAAAGGTAAAAAAAAAGAAAATTGAAGTGTGCCTTATTTATGGAGGCAAGAAGAGTAGCTGGAAATCTACTGCCAAACCCCACTAGAGGTGATAAGGACCTTCCTAGCTAGCAAAGGGAGCAGCAATGGGAGAGAAGTTGTAAGTCATCCTGGGGAGTAGAGGAATATGTCGACTGACTACTGAGAAGAATGCAGAAGAAGAAATCAAAATGACTCAGATTTTGAGCCTGGGTGTTAAATTTTAGGTAGATCAAATCTGAAATGCTGATGACACATATGGATGAATATTCAGTAGGGATGTTTAGCAGGTTATTAAACTCTGTGTCTGAGCCTCTAGAACCAGAGAATTCATGTGAAAAAATAGTGCCAGTTGAATTCTGAGGTCAAATTGGACCTCAAGTTTACACTGAGTTCCTAAGTCTCTAGCCTATTTGCCTGAGGCTTTTGTTTGATCTCTACATTACCAAAATTACTCATGAAGGAGGGATTCTTTTTCTGAGAAAGCTGTCTAGAGTTTTCATCACATTCTCAATGAAGTCTGTGATCCCAAAAACGTTAAGAACCACTGATCTAAGCAATGTCAATTGAATGAAAGAAATCAGAGGATTGTTCAAGGCTGTTTACTCTCTTCTTCTATCCAAAGGTCTGTCTCAGGTGAAACACACACACTGTGGCCCCATTGTTGATGCATGGTACCATTCTTCATTTCCGTATTTACATTTCCATTTCACTCTCAAGCTATAGGTTCCAGGTGATTTGTTTGTGGTTGTACTGGTTACTATCCAAAAAGAAATACATTTTTAAACCATTTTTTAATTTTTATTTTTGAATATAATTCTGAATTATTTTTTTAATTTAAATTCAATTAGCCAACATATAGTACAACATTAGTTTTTGGTGTAGTGTTCAATGATACATTAGTTTCATATAATACCCAGTTTTCATGACTTCATGTGCCCTCCTTACTGCCCATCACCCAGTTACCCTATCCCCCCACTCACCACCCTTTCCATAACCCTCAGTTTGTTTCCCAGAGTCAAGTGTCTCTCATGGTTTGGCTCCCTCTCTGATTTCTTCCCCTTCAGTTTCCCTCCCTTATTCTATAATCCACTGTGCTAGAGAGTATCTTTTTTAAATGCTCTGCTAGTTCCTATTTAATTATGAAGAAGTATCTTTAAAAACATTTTGGAGGGGCGCCTGGGTGGCTCAGTTGGTTAAGCTGCTGCCTTCCGCTCAGGTCATGATCTCAGAGTCCTGGGATCGGCCCCGCATCAGGCTCTCTGCTCAGCAGGGAGCCTGCTTCCTCCTCTTTCTCTACCTGCCTCTCTGTCCACTTGTGATCTCTTTCTCTGTATCAAATAAATAAACAAAATCTTTAAAAAAAAAAACAAACATTTTGGAGCTGGAACATCTCTGTTAATTGCACTGACATACCTAAGACCAACTTTCTGAGAGTCAAGGATGCATGAGAACTCCAGGATGTCATATGAAATGAGTTTTAATAAGTGGAAAGTTTTTTAAAAAAATTATATCCAGAGAGTCATTATTTTATGCCATTGGTATGGGCTTGAAAGACAAGTTAGTGAAGAAAATTTAAAAATACAATTGTTTTACCAATTAGTGAGCCTAAATTAGAAAAGTTGCAAAATAGCTCAGATGCTTTTTGTTGAAACAGCTCATTTTCCTTTATTGCTCAGTTTCACTTTTTCCTTGAAAAAATATTAAATCTAATATGTTACAGTGCGTAAAAGTGCTTTAATTAGGTCATGTGGTACAAAGCATGGTTCAGTGAGAGAAACACAGATGTTGAGGGACAGAAGCATACCTAATTGTATTGCTTTTTTAGCAACAGCTCTTTTCTGCACTTGGAAACCATAGAATTAGGGCCAGATGGAGGAACTCAGCCTTCTAAGTGGTTGGGTAAAAGGACAGAGCATCTGAATTCCTGCATGGGTGCATGTCTCCACAACCTTGAGAACGAGTTGACTTTGCATTAGAAAAAGGATTCAGAAAATTGAGAAATCTCTAAGTTGCTACTATGTCTGTTCATGGGAGTTAAAGGCAACCTGCAAAAGGAGGACCAAGGGAAAGGGATCTCAGCATAGAAGGTCCCAGGTCAAGGAAACCAGGGGCTGTGCTTATTTTAGTCACTCAGAGGCAGCATAGCTGGGTTAAAGAGGAGCAATGTGAGAGTCAGAGTCACAGGACAAAACATCAAGTCTTCGGTGTAAGATAGGGATGGCTTTTGGAGAATGAACAGTAAAACGAATTGCTGGCAGGAGAGAAGTCATGGGATTAGATATGAGGAATGATTTAAGAAAAGTAGATGGGAACAAAGAAAATGGCAAAAATGTGTACTATGGCTTCCTGATGGCTGTGTTTGGGGCTCAGAAGTAGGTTGAGTAGCATAGGTAGAACTGAGACCCTGTAAATCTTATGCATTTAACTACTCTACTCTTTCTAGGGTCAGAAACAGTCTTTTGAAGACTGTTTCTTTAGTTCATGCTTAAAGTCCTCAAGAAAGTTTTTTGTTTTTTTTTTTTATTAGAGAGCGAGAGACTGAGAATGAGAGGGGAGAAAGTCAGAGGGAGAAGCAGACCTCCCGCAGAGCCAGGAGTCCGATATGGGACTCGATCCCGGAACTCCGGGATCATGACCTGAGCCGAAGGCAGTCGCTCAACCAACTGAGCCACCCAGGCGCCCCAGTCCTCAAGAAAGTTTGCCTCGTATCAAGGCAAGACATTTCATCTTCTGGCAACTCCAGCTTCTAGAAAGACATCCTTTTTATTCAGCTGACTCTCAATAGAAGATCGTAATAAGTTCAGCCTTATTTCCACTGGCAAATCAGGGAGGTTCAGTTTCTTTCTATAACTTCAAGAGCCCACTATGACTGCCTCTGTTAGAAATCAATAATGATGGAAGGAATCAATCAACTGGTTTTCAAACTTTGAATATATTTGTTGCTCTAGTTACTAAAATACTTCAGAGGCTCCACAGGGTGGTACCATGGATCTACTGGGCTTGAGGACCCAAGTCCTAGAGTCTAGATTTTATGTAACTCTATTGGCTTGTTTGCTGAGTACCATGCATCCTCTCCCAAATTCATTTTCTGGTGGAAGATTTCCAAGCAGGAGATAGGCACTGAATATTTGTCTCTGTGCAGCCATACATGACCCTATATCTTATCCAAAAAGCAATCCCATGTAATTGATGTGCATCCTTGAGTCTGGTCAACATATTCCCATTTGGAGATTTTGTGATTTTAGAAACATACCCATAAGAGATGAGGAGAATCTAGTCTAGGAAGCATGCTGAAGAAGGATCCCATCTCCACACTTGCCTATATTTTCCAACCACCAATCTCAGTTTTACTCCATGAAGACACATACAGTAAGTCTAATGCTGCTGTTCCAGGGCAGCCTTCGAGAATTCTTAGGGAGTTATCGTGCCAGCCCTAATCTCCCCCTTCCCTGAGCCAGTGCCTCCAGAGTCTTGGCATAATATGCTTTCCAGTCAATCACCAACCTCATCTTTCTCCTCTGAGAAACTAAATATAACATATCTCACCAATCCAGGGACCGCTTCACCCTGTATTCTTGAGATTATAATTCTGTTTATACAGTTTACACGTATATAACCCTAATACCATTATAAGCCTCCCTCTCTTGCCTTGGTATTCTCATTATAGAGACTACCTTACCATGGCTTCTAAGTAGCTACTGAAGGCTGACTACTACAATGGGACTTGTAACCGAGCAAAGAGAAATAAGGGGCTGTCCTGCCTGAGGTACTCAGAGGCTACTAAGAGACACACATGTGTGTTCAAATGTATCTAATTGCACCCCAGAGCCAACTGTTTCCAAAGTCAGAGAGCTAAGGCAACTCACAGAAGGGAGATGCTATATATGCTAGCATGAGGAGGTGATCATTCCAGAGAGAACATGGTGCTTGGCAATTGAATTGCTGGCTAGAGAGAAGCCTAAGAACTCATTCCTTCCACAAGTATTTATTTTTACACTTACTACATACAGAAACAAAAAGGGAAAATTAATTTAATTAGGGATCAGAGGGATCAGAGAATGTTCTGATATAACCTACTTTCTAAAAATATCAAGGATTCCCCAAGTGCTTAAATTCTTTGCTAAACAGGCCTTCTGGAAAGGAAGTGATGATGCCAAAATGGGTTAACACTTCCTTTGCCATAGTCCACTAAAGCAAAGAGATATGAAGGAGCATGAGATGTCTCAACAATCACAACTTGTTTCAAAAGTAAGCAGAGGTGGGCAAGGACCTGAGGAAGGATCTTATGCATCGTGCCAATCAGTTTGGGCTTGCCCCAGTAGGCAATGGGGACTTACTGGTATGCCAGAAAAAGAGGGGTGGAAAGATCAATTCCATGCTTTGCCAAGATCATGACAATATTGTGAACAGGAAAATAAGAATTTAAGGCAACCAGTTTGGATACAATTGCAATGGTCTATATGAGAGAAAAATGGCAGTCTTGTGTTAAGCTGAAAACACAATAGGATCATATAAAGAACTGAATTGGGAACCCTTGCAGAGGTAGAATCAATGGCTTGGATTTATATTGGATATAGCTACTGAAGGAAAGGAAAAGAAATTAAAATTAAAATAAAATAAGAAATAAAAATAATGCATTTCACTTATCCTATTGAGTAGTAAAAATGAACTAAGATTATGGCTAAGAAAGTACCTGAAAAAAAGATGTAAAACTCTTTAATATGTAAGGTATTTTTATTTTCACAAGATCTCATTACTAGATAGTATTTCAGTTTAGTCTTTAGCACAAGGAAGCAGGTCAAATGCATTGTGGACAAAGTATGACCATGACAAAGAGAAAAAATGCAACATATAGTTTTTTTGTGGGCTTTTTTTTTTTTTTTTTTTTGCAACATATAGTTTTGAATGTATTTCACCGCCAGCCATCCTCAACACCAGTATGGATTAGGCATTGCAGAGCAGGAAGGACACAGACATGAATCCTCCACACCCACTGAAAGGATCAAGAGGTTATTGCTTGAATTTTTTTAAAGAAACTCACCTATCTCAGTAAAGAGCCACCCTCTCAGACCAAATTATTTCACAGTCCTGTAGCAGAAATTTAGGTGAGAGGCAGAAAATGTTTAAATGTGTAAATCTGATTAACTATCCCATCAACAGGCTTCCAAAGTGAGCTTTTTGATAATTAGCAAAACATCTGTAATAAGATTAGTGTCTCAGAAACAACTGCTGCTTTCTTGGCCAGGGAAGGAGGTGGGGACATTGAGGGCGGAGGGGGTGGGGAATTTGGACATGAACTTAACTTTAGCCCAGCTGTTTCCCATTTGAAGAAAGGATAAAGGGTAGACACTGAGTCAGTGGGAAAGCATCAAGACAAAAGTGAAAAAGGACATGATATCAAATCACGCTGGCTCTAAGTTGACTCAAGTGCATACCATTGGCATGTGGTGAGCAAAGCTTCCCTTCTCTCCACAGTCCTGGGAGCTAGCCTTGGTTGCCAAAAAATGTCCCAGTAAAAATATTTATATGAAAACAACACAAAGGCAGTGTTACGAACACCGCTGACCTCTTACAGTTTGACCTCATCTTTCCACAGCAACAAGAACTTGGAAAATCTCCCTCTCTCTGTAGACGATGCAGGACTCGTGGTTACTCTAGGTGGTTTGAGTACTTCCTCCTGGCTTTGAGCCTTCATAGACTGGAAGGAGCACGTGGGAAGCACCAGTGGATTATAGGACTCTTTCTATGGAAGAGACAGTTCCTGCTGAAGGAGGCTGGGACAAGATTTGGGCTCTAGCTCTGTAACTGGGAAGAGAACCTAGCTGATTTCAATCATTCATTTGATCAAGTAATGGCAAATATTTATTGAGCACATACATGTGCAAGGTGATAAACTAAATGTTGAAAGGGACAGACAGGGTCCCTGCCCTCATAGACCTCACACTGTAGGGAGAGTAAATGACATGAAAATAATAAGTCTTGAGCTGCCTTTTTTTTTTTTTTTTTTTTTTAATGAGACTTCCTTAGTCTCTCTGTCTTTGGTCCTACCTGTGACTATTTTCTGCATTCTTTTCCTCTAGTATCTAATCAACCTCTGACCCACTAGCTCACTCTGTGCCCTTTTGTTCCTATTGATCAAAATTCTTTCTTCATCTTGAGTACTCAATGAGACGCCCATCCAAGAGATTAAACAGAGCTGACTTCACTTAAGTAATGGCCAGGCCCAGGCCAAAGCTAGACTCAGAGGAGGTCTTTAAGCATAGGTAGCAAAAAAAATCTTTGGCCAACTTATGAATACGGCAAGGCTTATCTTTGATGGTATGCACCTCCCCAGGAGACACTATTTCTTCCTGTTCTAGACTAAAAAAAGGGAAATGGCTTATCTCTGTATTTTATGCAGCAGCAGTACAGAACTTTGCACATAAGAGGGACTCAATTAGAATATAAGCCTTCAGGTAGACAGAGGTAGCCCATTTGTGAATCTTGACACTGCTTTTTGATAAAGAGACATCTCTCAGTTTTCTCATCTCATCAAAAAACTAGTAATGATAATAATAGGATTGCTAAGAACAATAAGTGTTGTATTAGATGGGAACCCCTAGCTTAGACTCTGGTTCATTGCATAAGAGTTTGTTGACTTTCCTTCTCCTGATGTGTTTTTACTTTTCATTCAGTAAAATGAATTACAATTAAAGAAATCAAAATTGAGAGATATCAAATAGCCCGTATTTTCCCAAAATTTGGCTTTACTTCTTTTCTTGTAATCCCATCATTTAGAGCAAGGGTCTGCAACTAAAGCCCATGGGTTCAATCTGCCCCCAAACCTGTCTTCATAAATAAAGCTTTATTGGAACAGAGCCATGCCTACTCATTTACATACTTGCTATGGTATCTTCTTCATTAGACATGTGAAGTTGAATAGTGGCAACAGCCAATATACGGCCATAGATAGCAAAGCCTAAAATATCGACCCTCTCTCGATCCTTTAGGAGAAGTTTGCCAACTCCTTGTTTCTAGTGAAGGCTCTCTTTCTTCAGAAAGCCCTCGTGAAAATTCCACATGCTGCCTCCAATAAGTGACACATCAAGCCACTTGTCCTTTCACCATATTATCATAGATCAAATCACATGAGGTTTGGAAGCAGGGAGTGAGAACTGAAAAAAGAACTCTTTGGCAGGGACAAAGAAGGAGAATAATCTGGGCCAAAGGCGTTGACTGATGAAGGAGAGAAATAAACTTGACTTTCTGAGTAGGAGAGTACAGAGCTGATAATCGAATTAAATCCGAATGAGAGGAGGGGTAGTGGCAATGATAATAATGTTACCTCTTTGCCAAGGTTCCCCAAAATACAGAAACGATGACAAAAGTTTGCATACTAACTCCACCCAAAAGTAATGGGATCACCATCCCTGAAAATGGGAGTGAAGGAAAAAGAGGGGTAGGGCAGGGAAGGAAGGAGTACAATTTTCATAGCATGTCCGTAACAAGCACTGCTCCATGCTCAGTCTCGTGGGGCAACTTCAGAGAGATGCCTGGAATTACTGTCTCCAAAACCGGCTGTCAGGGCCTGAAAAGGAGGGATAGCTCCTAGCCCTGGTTAGTCAAAGGGTGCCCCATGGGATATGGACCCCACCGCACCTCAGGATTGTCCCTCCTGGCCTGAAGAAGCTGGAAACCAAGACAGCAGTCGAGACGTTTACAGCGCGAGCCTCGGCTCGAGGGGCCAGCCTGTTGGTGACTGTTGACTTCAGCTGCAGCCTGTAACCAGCAGTCTCACTGGCCTGGCCAAGTGAACCAAAGCCCCCCTGTAGGCACCACATGAGTTTCAGGGTCGGCTGAGCCCCAGGGAAGCAGGGAAGACCTACGACGGAGGTCAGAGGTGAGACCAAGCACTGAAAGGTCATGACTGCCAGGGACACAAGGGACTCAGAAAAGTCTGCACAGTGGGTCTGGCATGGCCCAAAGCATGGAGGACTGCCATGTGTTCAGTGAAGACCCAAAACTCCCCCTTTGTGTCCTGCAGGAAAGCCAGGCAATCTTCCTCAAGAACCATTAGTCACATAGACAAAAACTCATAGAATCTGGGGAAACACTTAAATCGGCCTTGGCACACGAGAGCTTATTGAGCACCTACTACACACTGAATTTTTTTTCCAATCATGTATGTTTTTAATCTTCAGGAAATCCCTATGAGTGTGAAACGACAATCTCCATTTTACATTATCAGTAAACTGAGACCCAGAGCTGTAACTTGCCTGGTATCCTCATTATTTGGGGGCCTATCATATGGAAAAGGGACGAGACCCTCCCAGGTGGCCCCAGGGAGCCAAACTGAGAACAATGGGTAGAAATGTTTAGAAACAGTACTTAGAACAGGCATGGAGAGTCCAAGCTAGTTCTCCAACCAGGCACCATGCTATCATACAGAAGAGTGAGTTACTCCTCCGTGGCAGTGACAGCACAATGTGACGCCTGTGGGAGAAAGAGGCAAGGTCCCCCGGTCTGGTAGAAGGCTGGGCTAGATGAAGGTTCAAGTCTTTTAGGGTCTTTTTCATGAAGAGAGAATCAATATCAATACAGATATTTTTAGAGTTGCTATTTTAATGTCCATTTGGGAGAAGAAAAGATACTTATAATAATATATTAATAATAAGATCTACTGGTATTTGGCTTTTAATATGTACCAATAGCTTTATACATATCACTTAATCTTTACAACAACTATGGGGTCATCGTTACCATTTTCTCCAATTTACAGATGAGAAAACTGAGGCTAGCAGAGAGGAAGCACAGAAACTTGCTTGCCAAGGTCTCCCGGCTTGCGACTGTCAGCAGGGGGCGGCTGGCGGCTGAAGCCCCACCCCCACTCACTCTGCTCTGTTGCCAGAATTATTCTACATTTGCCCACCACTGTCAACTCAAAGTCACGGGAGCCTGAGCTCCTGGGAAGGAACAGTCATGTGTAAGGTCACTTTGGCAGGCAACGCTGCATTTTAAACAGCTTGAATATTTTTTCTGTGCAGATTTCCTGAAAATCCTTTCTTCATGAATCGCTTATTTTTCCGTTGCATTTAAACACCTCCAGGGTTGTTTGCTGCCATTTAAAAAATGTTTTTGAAAAGAAACTTTGCAAGTTTCTCCCAAAGAAAAATCAACGGGATCATCAAAAAACAGACCTTTTACCCTCCTCAGGATGAAAATGGTTTTGGAAAAGAATGAGACAATTGAAATAAGGAAAGACAAGCCTCCAGGGCAAGATCCTGGCACAACCAAGCGCCCACGACAGGTAATAAGCGGGTGGTTCAGAGATGAGGGAGGCTGTAGGGACATAAAGGCAGAAATTGAGAGGAACTTCTGCCTTCTGAAGGCTTGGGCATCAAGAAGCTAGAGATGAGAGAGCCCAAAACTGCATCCGTGGAAAATCACAGCGGCAGGAAACCGCAGGGTGACGGCTAAAGCCCACCACCGCGGTGCTTCCCATCCGCGCTCGAGACGGCGCACATTCATCCGTTGCCTGTGATGCCTCACAGCAAAAAAAAATCTTTAAACACTTTAATTTTGAAAGGACACATCTTGCTACAATCCACTTCTTTGGTTTTTCCACCACAACTGAAATGTTTTGTCTTGGCTTATAATCTAACACTTTCCTCAGTTTCCAGCGGCCTCTAGAAGTCAGACTGCCCCAGTGTTTACCGTTGGCTCCATCACTTGCTAAGGGCCGTGAACCGGGAGCAGGTTACCTAACCGCGCTAAATCTGTTTTGTTTTGTTTTGTTTTTCATCTATCAAAGGGAGTGATTAGAGTTCATTCTTCATACAGTCATTACTTTGAGTTCATGAAATAATGTATGCTCAATGCTTGAAACGGTTCTTGGCACATAGGAAACACTCTAAAAAAACACCAATTACTATTATTTTTTTATCCATGTGAAAGGGAAAGGTAGTTATTTTCCCAAGGAAGTAAAAATCTGAGAATAGACCACTTATCAAATTATTGAGGGCCAACTTTTGAAATAAACTTCTAGAAAAAATAATTACCTACTGGGCCTCCTGGGCCCATTATCTCTTTCAGTGAGTCTTCTTAAGACACTTAGTCCCCTTATGCTGCCTCAGATTCTAATCTAAGAAATATGTCCTCTAGATAGGACACTCCTTTAGATGCATTCTCTAAAATTCCCTCGGTTTTTACCCCGGACCTCTGTCTTCCACAATGGAGCACCTTTTCTTAGTCTGCAATTTTTGTCTTCTCTTTTCTCCAGAAGATTGTCATTCTCAAAATAATACTTAGTTTATAGGATCATTAGAAGATTAAATGAGATGGTATTTATTAGATGGTACATATGAACTTATTAGAATATTCCTAATACATAATAAAATGAAGTATTAGATATGAGTGTTGAAGTAGTAATATTCCTCCTTACGTCTTGTCAAAAAAAATCCTCTTACCTCTGTGACCTCATGGCACTTCTGCTCTTTGTTGTAGCAGTAGATCACCCTGCAGTGCTAGTCAGTTTGAGCTATTATAACAGAATATCATATAGTTAGTGGCTGAAACTACAAACACGTATTTCTCACAATTCTGGAGGCAGGCAACTTTAAGATCAGGGCACCTAAAACATCTGGTGCCTGGTGAGGGAACTCTTCCTGGTTCACATACAGCCATCTTCTCACTGTGTCCTCAAGTGGCAGAAAGAAGGCAAGAGAGCTCTGTCTGGGTCTCTGTTATAAGACACTATTCCCGGTCATGAGGGCTCTACCCTCTTGACCTAATCACCTCCCAAAGGCCTCACCTCCTAACACCATCACACTCACTACAAGGTGGGATTTCAACCCATGAATTGAGGTGGGTCTGGGGTGGGGGATACAAACATTCAGTCCATAACACCTGCCCACACGCTGTTTCATTTTACACATCTCCGGTTCCTAGGCCAAGGAAGAATGAGTAATGACTCATGGCAAGCACCTGGAATCTGACGGCCATCATCTCTGAAAATGCCTGTGACCATTTCCCCGGTTTGTTCAGTGTCCTGTCTTGTACATCCCCCATCAGGACTCTGCTTACATTGAATTGCTTTTTTTTTTTTTTTTTAAGATTTTATTTAGTTATTTGACACAGAAAGAGAGAGATCACAAGTAGGCAGAGAGGCAGATAGAGAGGAGGAAGCAGGCTCCCTGTGGAGCAGAGAGCAGAGAGCCCAATGCAGGGCTCGATCCCAAGACCCTGAGATCATGACCTGAGCCAAAGGCAGAGGCTTTAACCCACTGAGCCACCCAGGAGCCCCTGAATTGCTTTTTCAAGTTGCATATCTATCTCTCCCATTATACTGCGTGCTCCTAGAGAGCACAACTAATCTTATTTATCTGTTTCTCCTTGAACTTCATGCAGAGCCCAGCAAAGAGTAGGTACTCAGTCGTTTGTTAGAGAATATATTTATTTTCATTTCTAGATAGAGGAGGCCTTGGAATCTAGTTCAAAACACAGCACAAATATAGCTAAGTCCTGCGTCTACGGAGGGACCGTGTCTTCCTCACATGTGGCGTATTTGAGCATATTATATACATGTGCCAAGTTGAAGCAATTGGATCTACTTCACTTTTAAACTCTGAACTCAAAAATGCATGACGCCCTACCAGGAAATTACTTTGCCTCTAACAGGATAGTTACCACAGTTCTAGATAACTAACTAGGACTATTGAACAGAAAATTCAAAATGACGATAACAGAAGAAGGCTGTGATTGCCTGTGCTATGTGCCTATGGTATTTGGGATTGGTCGTCTTTGCCTAGGCCTCTCATACTGTCATCCACTTTGGTCCAGGACTTCCTGGCAGCCCTCAAGGCAGGTTGCTTAGTATATTAAGCAATATACTAATGTACATATGACATTGTCTATATGTTTTGTTTCTGGCATTAAATCTTTTGCTTTTTGATTTTTAATAGAAACTAGACATCACGTCATTGATGTGTCATCAAAAGCAGCGCCAGACTTCCTGTTCTCCCTGGAAGGATTTAACGGCTAGGAATAATACATGGAGGAGATCGCCCTGGGGATTCAGCTCCAATACATGAAGACCAGAGAAGCCCCAGATCCAGGGGCCCAAGACGTAAAATCAGCTTTGTGCAAAGAGGAGAGGCCGCTTCCGAATGAAACTGCTCAAAAGGCTCAGATGTCTGGCATTGGTTCATTCTCTGGACACATGAGAATTTGCTAACTATATGCCAGTGTCTATGCTCTGTGCTAGAATCAATGAAATGTGTGTTTACGGTACATTTAAGGAACAAATATAACAGTGATTCAATCTTCCAAAATAGATTAAAACTATATACTAGAGGTAAAAAATAAATTACGACATACTGGTTGTTCAGATAAATGGCAGGAAACTGTAGGTATGTTAGAGTGACAGGAAAAGATAACTCTAAGTTCTTTTGGCACAAACCATGTGTGTGATGATTTTGTGTGTGCGTGATATCACAAAACATTAATGTCATTGGCTATTGTTGTTACACAAGTTGTGCCAAGGTGAGCTACACATATTTTCATGTATGATGTCTGCATATTTGCACTGAGAAAAATACTTAATGTTTACAAACTACTTAACTGCTTGCTGGTTTTATTTGCTCACCCTTCCAAATACATTTGGGAAGAGGCTTGTTTCTTTGTTAAGGTCTAATTCAATTACTCATACAATGTCCATTGTGTGCTAGCATTAACGATCACAAACCCCCACCCTCTCCAAGGGATTATGAAGAGGCAAGTGCTAGAGAAAAAGCCAGAAGCCTGCAGAATCTCCAGTACAAAGTCCAGAAATTTCTCTGTGTTCATTCACCCCAAACACACACTTACTCTGGAACAAAGCGTACTTGGAAAGAGTAAAGTGTCCCGCATTCCAAAAACTAAAGCAATAAGGGCAGTATGTAATAATGCTTGATCACTGTATTTAATAGGGAAATAAAGAGTGTGTGGAAACCCTGAGGCTAATTTTGATAATCTGGAATTTTACTCTAATTGTAAATAAAAGCAGCAAAGTGGAAGAAGAAGGGGGGATAAAGGGAGAAAAAGGAGGGCGGAAAAAAAGGGAAGGAAAGAGAGCAGATGAGAAATAAACAGAAGAGAGCATCCAAACTATAGGATATCAGTCTAGCACAGGCATAACTGGAGTCTCAGAAGAAAAGAGGGCAAAAAAAAAAAAAAAGAAAGAAGAAAAGAGGGCACAAGAAATATATGAAGAGATATGGCTGAGAATTTCCAAAAAATAATGAAAGTCAATAATCCACAGATTCAAGAAGCTCAGAGGACTATAAACTGGATAATTATATACACACACGCACACACACACACACACACACACACACCCTTCTAGATACATTGGAGTTACACTGTTGAAAAACAAAGAGAAAGAAAATATTGACAGCAGTTAGAAAAAATATATGTTACATAGAGGCAAAGAAAATTCACACAGACATTCTTGCAAAAAAAATAACATCTTTCAGGTACACACAAAAAATTTGTCAAGCCAGAATTTTATATCAAGCAGAAATGTCTTTCAGACAAATAAGAGCTGAGACCATTTATTGCCAGCACACCTGCACTACGAGAAATGTTCAAGAAAATTTGTAAACAGAAGAATTAAGATACCAGATAAATATTTGGATTTACCCAAAGAAATGAAGAGTACCAGAAGAATCCAAAATAATATTAAATATTAAAACACATTTTTTTCTTGATTTTAATGGCTTTCAGAGATTTTCAGTGGCCAAATGAAAAACAGTAAGAATGTATCTTGGAATATGTCACATATGTAGTAGTAAAATGTATGCCAACAGCTATACAAATGATAAGAAGAAAGAATTGGAAATATATGTGTTAAGGTTCTTTTCTAAATGTGCAGGGGTATTATTCCTTGAAGGTAGAGGATTATGATTTAAATATACATATTGAAAACCTTAGAGCCAATACTTAAAGAGAGATGTAATGAAAAGTTGTGGAAATAAAGTTTTAAAATATTCAATTTTTTGAGAAAAGAAGAAAAAGAAAAACAAAACAAAAAGCAAATGAGATAAAGAATAAACAACAAAATGGTAGGTTTATGTCCAACTATATCAATAATCTCATAAAATGGAGATGGTCTTTCTTTTTAAGATTATTTATTTATTTATTTGAGAGACAGAAATCACAAGCAGGCAAAGAGGCAGGCAGAGAGAAAGTGGGGTAAAGCAGGCTCCCCACTGAGCAGAGAGCCTAATATGGGCCTCAATCCCAGGACCCTGAGATCATGACCTGAGCTAAAGGCAGAGGCTTAACCCACAGAGCCACCCAGATGGTCTTAGTCATCATAATTAATCAATTACAAAAGGCAAAGATTGTCAGATTGAAAAGAAAAAAAAAGACTATTTTTGAGAAATTTATTTTAAATATAAACAGATAAAAGTAAATGATAAAATATAGTCAATATTTGTATGTAAAAAAAAAGAATTTAAGGATTGAAGTTTTACCTCAAGAGGCTTGTGTAGTGATGTTATTCAGAGAGATGAAGAGGATGGGAGAATAACAGGTTTGGGAAGTACAAGCAATAATTCAGTTAATGGACAGTCAAGATCAGAAATTAAACTATGGACTTTGGCCTCCTGTGTTTGAATGGTCTATAAGCTACAAATGGTTTTTACATTCATGAATGGCTGAAAATCAATAGAAAAATATTTGTGAGATGGGAAAATTATATAAAATCCAAATTTCAGTGTTATTAAGAAAGCTTATTGGAACACAGCTGCACTCACCCATTTACATATTGTCTTTTGCACTGAAGCGACAGGGTGAGCATTTGTGATGGAAACCACATATGGCCCTAACTTCACACTTCTCAGTGCGCTATAAATCACAGCGGCATAGTCACTACTCAGCAGTACTGTGTGTCACACATATTATCACAATGTGATATTTTATGTAATTTCTTATTACCAGTGAATACCCACAAATCAAAAAAAGGAAAGACAAAAGTGGACTTCAGATGTTATATTTTTCAGACACAGTGGAGTATAGATTATTTTGTTATTGAATTAGACAGCAAAGCAGTGTGTTCATTATGCAATGACACTACAGTTATAGAATATATTATGTGATGATGTTACCATATCAAGCATTCATCAAAATATTCCCAATTTATGGAAAAGCAACAGTCCAAAAAATTAGAAAGTTTAAAACTCGATATTTCATCACAGCAGAATTTCTTCACACAGATGTAAATAAAAGTAAGGCTACAACCAAAGTAAATATCCAAGTGGCTCATTTGTTAGCTAGCCAAATGGGGGAAGTTATTGATGCTGACTTAATTAAATCATGTTTGATTGCAGCAGCCCAAGAATTGTGTGCAGGGAACACTTGCTTAAGACTACTACCTTTTTAACTAAAACCACTGCTCAAATAGTTATAAACACAGGGAACAACATCAGTAGTCAAAAACAAAACAAATGCTTTTATGTGCTTTTCATGGTTCTTAATGAGCCAACAGTTGTTACCAATACTGTTCAGTTGTTGTTTATTCAAGGAGTTAATACCGAGTTTGAAGTGACTGAAGAATTAGCCTGAGTGATCTGTGTAGAACAACTACAGGCAGGAATAATTTCAAAGCTGAGAAAACATAATTCAATATAAAATGAAGTGGAATCTGCTAAGATATGTTACAACTAATCATGATAAAAATATACATGAAGTAGAAAAAGATCCAGTTGAATAAATTTACAAAGCTCATGAAAAGTATAGTTTCTGTAGCCTATGGTTATTCCTCACGTTATTCATCAGAATATTATTAGTTATGTGATATCATACCAGTCGAGGCAATGGTGAACTTTGTCTGCTCATGACTTCGTCATTTTGGATATCTTCATTTTCAAACCTATGTGAGAAAAAGAAGGAATATGGGGAATTCACAACTGTTTTATCTACCATGGAATGGAAGTGACAAATCTCATCTGTTTTAGAGTCATCAGAAGATAGATGGTATTTAAAGACAAGAGAAGGAATATGAACATCTATGAGAAAATAGAGTGAGAAGGGGCAAGGAACATGCCCCAAGGAACCTCAATAGATACAGCCCCAGTCAACCAG
The DNA here is from genome assembly GCA_028533885.1 of Nasua narica. Lineage (NCBI taxonomy): Eukaryota > Metazoa > Chordata > Mammalia > Carnivora > Procyonidae > Nasua > Nasua narica. The sequence goes on along the minus strand of CM052815.1, from coordinate 27,004,900 downwards.
AGTAAAATATGAGGAGGCCATTGAAAGTGATGGCTAGAAGAGGAAGAAAATCAGGAGAGTTTGATGTCACAAAATCTAAGCAAAGTCTCAAAATACAAAGTGAGGCACCTGGGTGGCTGTCGGTTAAGTGTCTGACTTGGACTCAGGTCATGATCTCAGGGTCCTGGGATCGAGCCTCATGTTGAGCCCCATTATAGGATACCCCCTCCATGGGGAGTCTGCTTGTCCCTCTCCTTCTGCTCTTTTCCCAGCTTGTGCTCTCTCTAAGTAAATAAATAAAATTTAAAAAAAAAATGCAAAGTGAGAAGTCATGTATGACCTGTGGCATTAGTTACCAACTATTACTAAGGTAAGTTGCAACTTCACTGAATTGCATTTCCCACACCTGTATATTAATATATTGGTAGTGACTACCTCATAAAATCCATTACATAGAGGAAATGCAAAGTGGATATGAAAGTACTGTGAACCTTACGCCAACGATGACAATAATTGTTATCATTATGGTCACATGCAGAGACTCCTCTACTTTGTGCCAAATCTGCTTGAAGAGATAGAATTCTAACATAACCTACTTCAACCATTGCCTCCACCTTGCCACATCAGGTTTTACCAAACTGGTTTGGGTGTGGATAACCACAGTCTAATTGAAATTCAGTGATTCCTAATCTAAAACATTTCCGAGGTAAGACCTACCCAAGGATATAAATCTCTCTTTCAGTAAAATGGGAGTAGTGTGTTAAATCCTTACAATCTTTCTGGAACAAATATCCAACTCAAGTTGGCAGTCCTGAGCCACCACAAGGCCATAGGCAGACACAGTGAGCTATAGTCTGAATTCTGGTAAATAGTGCCCCAAACTTCAGGGAAATCATAAAAGCAGATGAATGAAAGCTGTGTCTAAAGTGCTCTGACTGTTAGGCATGATCAACAGTAAAGGTAAAAATAAGTAAATATAAATGTGTCTTTACTTAACTCTGGACCTTTCACTTTATAGATTTTTATTAAAACACGTTTGCAAAAGTACAAAGGTTAGTTTGTGTTTTCCTTTCTTCCTTTTTTTTTAACAATGATATATTGGAATTGTTCAATTGAAACCATATGTTGGCTCAGTAATTCACATTTACAAAATGTGTACCATTTTAAGATGCAATAAAAATGGAGGGGAGGGAACTAATGTAGCAGGATAAATAGTCTTGGATAGATGGAGATACTGTATTTCCAGTGTTGGGAAGGAGGAAAGCATCCTCTTAGATAAATTACCTGCACAGCAGAAATGTAAGGCAACTGATGTAATGGCACACTGGAGTACTGGAAAATAAAACAGAAGGTATAATTTGGAGAGAAAACTAACCTGGATTCAAATCCAGCTTTTCCTCCTATGGGCTCTGTGCCCTTTTAAAGCATTTGTAATCTCACTGAGACTCACTTTCACTTCTTATGTCATGAAGATAATAATGCCTACCTTGGAAAATTGTTACATGGACTAAACAGACTTTAGATAAAGCACTCATATGCAGAGTCATGGTTGAACTTAATACCAAATGAAATGGATGACAATTTAAGTTCATCCTATACTCCGCTCTTCTTTGTTTTCATTTTGCTTTTTTGTTTCTGGACATTAAATATGGAAAACTGAGAAGCTGAATGGGATAGCAAATTTTTATGCCAAAACCAGAAGCTTGAACAGGAATGAAAATGAATCTGATCAGTCAAGAGCAACTTCTATGCACCCCTTCAACCAGTGAAAACTTCTTCAAAGCTAATGTGTATCTCAAATATTCGGGGATCTTGATAAAATGCAGTTTGACTTAGTGACCCCAGGGAGGGTTCCGAAACTCTGTATCTGTAGCAATCCCTAGGTGATAACAATGCTTAATCACTGGTAAGTAACTTTTTTTTTTTTGCACAAGGGATAATTTAAGGAAAATAAAAAGGTTTATAAGCTACTTTTTTTCTTCAAAATTCAGTAGCTTCATTGAATTTCATGGAGAAAAATTCTTGTTATTAGACTTCAGGGTATTAACAATAGCCAACATTATTATTGAGAGCTTGCCATGTGCTAATTGCAATGCCAAATGCTTTACAAATATTTGTAGAGTCCTTATGTACCTATTACTGTGTTACGTAGCTCCACAATAAAAAACCAGAGACCCAAAGAAGTTAAATGACTTAACCATGTAGATACTAAAGCCAGATTTTTAAAAACAAGTCTGTTAGAGTTCTGAGCCTATGCAACTTTCTGCCTGTGGTTTACTACCAAATAAAATATCAATGATAAATTAGGTACCATACTTTACAAAAAATGTTACCAAAAGAGAAAATTTGATATTGAGGAATATGGAAACATCTTTCTAATATCTCTGAATATAGCTTTAAAGTTCACATGGGTTTTATATGCATTGTCTTATTTCATCTTGGAAACTCAAATTCAGTATTATGATTTCTAGTTTATATCTGATGCCTAGAGCAGGATCTGGCATATAATAAGTATTCAATAAATACTTGCTGAGGTTCAGAAATTATAAACGTCTTTGAATAACAACAACAAAAATTCTTGCTGGGGTAACAAATACAAGATGAATGAATTAATTTTTTTGGTAGTAACTGCCTACAGCCCTGCTGAGAAAGATGTAAAGCTAAGATAGAAGGTATGTTGTGATAGATTTGTGATGTTTTCCATGGCTCTGGCACAGCCTGTGTTGTATGACTTCCATTTTTGTAGTAGAACATTAGTCCTGGAGGGCAAGATTAATTTAGCCTTAAATCCCTGGTTTAGTAGTATAGGCAAGATATGGGAGAAAATGAGGTTAAAAACATGGGGAAATAGGTATAAATAGATTGGCCTTTAGGAGTCTAATTCCAAAATAAAGATATGATGGGAGATTAGATTGAAACGTACAAGGGTTGGCTGGTTTACTCATGGTCACAACCTGAATGTTCAAACACAGAACAGGTAGAAGATCAAGTGTTTGTCTACAAAGAATATGGAGAGAGAGATAGTCAAAGTGGCAGTTTTTAACAGTGCCAACTAAAGACAATTCAGTGAAGATGGTGCAGTGGTTAAAGGTGTGGCTTCTCCAGTCCTCTTGTGGCAGGTAAATCCCCATGTGGAGATGGATGTCTCAGTTCAATTTCACCTGGTAAAGTTAAACATTCAAAATATTTACAGCTAACTTATTTTGCACTTGGGGTAGGCTAACTACAGTACCTGAATATAGAGTCTTCTCAGAATACTCTAATCATTTCACATTCTCATATAGAACCTGAACAAAGACAAAGGTTGAGGCAGAAATTGACCTCTCTCAGGTCATTGAGGATAGGCCAGGTTGGTAACAGGCCAGTGTGGTAACAAATAACTGCACAATTCAGCAGCAAGCAGACCAAAATTTACTTGTCACTCATGCTCAGTGTCTAGTTGGCTTGGCAGTGGCGTCTGCTTGTTGCATCACTGGAAGAAACAGGCTGATAGAGGCTCCATCTTAATACAAGCTTCCATAGTCACTTTGGCAGCTGGAAGGGATGGCATTCAATGTGAATTTCCAGGACCAAAGAGTTCTTCAAGAATTCTCTCCCAAAGACCAATATATTGCCTCTTAAGATCATATTCTGTGAGGTTCAGTCCTTGGACCCTATCAGGTAAGACCTGGGCATGACAATTCTGACAATTCTATTCTAATATTTGCTGTAGCAAACAGACGAGATAAAGGATGTTATTTATATTCTGCTTTATTTGGTGTCCATTAAAGCAAGAAATGTATTCTTTTATCACATATATACATACTTCACTAATACTCTTGAGATAAACTTTTACTGAAAGATTCAATGAAAATAATAGAAAGGAACATTAATTCTTCTCAATAGACCTCTTTTCTTTATACCAATCAGTTCTACCTTTTGTTCATAATGATTCAAGATAGAGTTAGTCCTTCCATTTGGGTTTTGTTTTCGTTGTAGTAGACCCCACTAATGTTAACACTAAATCCTGGGGGATCCACTGTGAAGTGCTCTGTGATCAGGCATGGTCTCAATATCCCTTGGTTCATATTCTTCCAGGGTCAATTGTTTGCTCTCAACTCAATCATCTGTTGCCCAATAGGCAGGAGGGGTTAAACTAAAAAGAAAAATTAACTGACATGTCCAATATGAATATGTCTAAGCAAGAAGAAAACACGATAAAATAGAGGCGAGCACGAATACCAACAGATGGATCATGGCAGAATATAAAGCTTAGCTCAGCATAAATAAATACTTCTGATAATGGAGTAAACTGCTTTTTTCTCCGTCACAGGAGAAATTGCAACAAGAGTCATCGGGGGCCACTTGTTACTGATATGATTGAAAATATTCCTCTGTTGCATTGAGAGTTAGATTAGGTGATATCTAAGAAACTTCCTAGCCAAAAGATTCCATGATCCATAGACTCCATAGAATAACATTGAAGGAGCAGAGCAGGGCTGGTTCCTTTTGCTTACACCCGCCTTCTTGTGTGTGGCCCCCCGCAGGACCTGCCTCTGGGAGGGTCTGAGTGTGGCTCAGCCCTCCCTTGAGCTAATTAGCCCAGACAGCCTATGGGTTGGGTTTGGGTTAGCCAATAGGAACACGGAACCCCTGCCTGGGAAAGAATATAAACCCCGCCTTTTGCCCCCCAAACTTGTGCGCCAATTCTGGCCAGGGTGATAGGCTAGATCAAACAGTTACTAAGCAACATTCTGTGTTACAATTTCATTGGCCACTGACCCCTCTAAAACTGTTGCGCTTTTTGAAACTCTCTCTTTCTCTACACCATGCCGCTGTGTCGGTGAGTGTGAGAGGGAGCTCAAGCTAGCTTGAATAAAGGGCTCTTTTGCTTTTGCATCGGACTCGGCTACCTGGTGGTATTTGGGGATCTCAAAATCTGGGCATAACATTCATAAGAAAAATCAAGTTGATTAGTATTATATCGCAAAAAAAACCACAAGTAATTTACCATGTCTTCCATAGTGAAGAAAATCTCTCCAGACTTTAACCCAATCTGTACTGGGCAAACCCCAAAATAGACCCTATTTACTTGAGCCCTAAGGAAGAGGTGAGAGATGATGAAAGGGGCCTTGGTATGACTATAAGGTGTTACTTGTTTGCAGTTACATTCCTGGGTTCTACCAGTGGGTGGGGATGTGGCCGGAAGAGAGCATGTGATTCTCAATGCCAAGATTTGTGTTAGAAAGCGGCTAACACCTCTTTTCTTTAGTACTGAGTCAAAGAAGGAAAAGAGGATGCATAACCCATAGGTCTTTAATGAACAGCAGTTTCTTGCACCACATCTGGACCTGGCCTCCTAGAAACAGATGTGCTCCGACAGGTGAATGCGGCTCTCTCCCTTTCATTCTGCTCTTCTCCTTCACCCCAACTCACTGCCTTTTGGGCATGAGAATCTGTGCTCATTGCCTTTGGTATAATAGCCAAACAGAAAAAAATATGTATTCGATATAAGGATGATCACAAAACGGTCTGTTATTTGTTGACTGGCAAGTGATACCTTTTAAGTGGTTTTTAACACACTTTAATACAGCAGTAATGGATAACACTTTTGGGCCCTGGAGTTATCCAAACTATCTGGACTTTTGCATGCATCTTTATGAAAGTAAGTTCCCACTACAAGTCTTTTCTCAGCAGTTGTATTTTCCCATAACATAACTTTGGCATATTATGGACATTCAATACTCAGAACAGATTACAATAGCTTTTATTCATCCTACAAATGTATAGCAATACTACCTCTAAATCATACAATGAAGTATGCTTTGAGAGCAACCAAACAATTTATAACAAAAATAATGTCAAAGTGATTTTGGAGAGCCACACTAACTTTAAAGCAGCCTTGGACTCCCTCATTCCTGTCCCTGATGCAAGGGAAGCACAGTGGCAAGGAGTGTGAGTTGAGTGCTCTTACAGGCAGAGTTGTGTTAAAATCTCAGTTCCTCAATTTGCCAGTTTTATGACCAAGGGCAAGTTCTATATCTCCATGAGTTTCAATTCCCTCATCTGCAAAATAGAGATGAAAAGTGGTAATCCTGATTTGCAATGATTACATACGCGCTATGTAAAGCACTTAGCCAATGATAAATGCTCAATGTTGCATTTCTTTAGTTCCAAAATGCATTTTCTATAATGCTTTAACAGCTCAGAAATTAGGAAGTGTCTTACAATAAATGTGTAGTGTAAATGCCTGACCATTAGCTTTTTTTATTGTAATGTCAGTGCTTGACATTAAGCTTTGCTTGTCAAGGCATCCGTTTCAAAGACATTCATCTCAAATAAACACATTGGCAGCTACACACCTGGGTAAAGAGCCAGGCCTCCCCACCCACTGAGTTTCCCCTTTTAAAAAGCTCTGAGTAACCCTGCTTTCCCATCTCCAGGCTTACTTCCCACTCTTGTGTTTTAAATTCATCAATTAATAGTGAACCTGGAAAACCCTAGGTCTGTCTCTTTGTCTCGTTCTTTCTCTCTTTGCTTCTCTCTTTCTTTCTCTCTCTTACTGCTACCTTACTCTGTGGCCCTGGGTGTGCTATGCACCATCTAGGACTTGTGAGTAATGAACTTTGTGGTTTCAAAGTTCCCTGATGGTTGTTGCTGAGGTGTGTTCTGCAAATAAAACCACAGGGGTCAATCCAGAAAGAGTATTGTCTCTAATCAGGAAATGTCTGTGAGGGTTCAAACTAGTATGGGCCAGGTTAGTGCCCCCTGGCATTTCTACCTTGACAGCATTATTATCAAGAGACTCAGAGCAACCCAAAACAAGAGAACAATTTGTAGTCCCTGTTGACTAGAGACCATCTGTAAGGTAAATGTCATTCTTTGTTCTTGTGTGAATTCAACCACAGATGCCCACATTATTGTCACTTCAATTGATGTATGTGCATAGCTGTTTGTATATGTGCTGAGTGTCATTGGCTTTCTTGATATCTTTTAAAAAGATAGCATTATGATTCCAATGGAAACAAAAGTTAAAATGTATGCTTGAGGTCACAGAAAAGGAATATTGTGACATTTGATATTAAGGACACAAATATCATTGTTGAAAAATCCCAAAATTACATACTCTTGCAAAGCAACAATCAAGACTTAAGGAAGATACCTTATGGGGAGAACAAAGGCAGAAAGAAATGCAGGTAAAATTTCCTTATAACCTGCAGCCCATTGAGGCAGGTGGAGTATAACATTCCTCCAGGAAACTCCCAACTGTCTTAATGTTAATGCTTTGCTAGAGGGAAAACAACACTGGCTTGACAATAGCTAGGCCTCCAGTATCCTGTGAGTCTTCTTTAGCATTTGAAAATCCTTGTGGAAACTTCTCTTTATCTTTCCTTCCCCCCAACCCCAAAGTATACAGTCAGTTGCTCCTCACAATCCTGGGGCAACTGTTCTTTCTGCCCATGGGTCCTGACCCCATGCTTCAATAAAACAACCTTTTTGCACCAAAGCTGTCCCAAGAATTCTTTCTTGGCCATTGGCTCTAGACCCCAGAATTCAACACCTGCAAGTAAACAAGGCCATTAATATTTTCTTACTTAGGTATCTCCAAAAAGATCATCTATCGCACACCAAGCAGTAGAAATGAAGACAGGATAAACGGATATTGGGAAGAGGTAAAAGGAATCTAAAGGAAATGACAAACTGATATGACCAATTCATATTTTAATAACAAAAGTAATAGCGTATTAAACAAGAATTTGTAAAAAAAAAATCCTTCCAACTTTGAACTTATGTTCCAGAGCTATACGATCATGAAGACCAAAACAAGGAAGGAAGGAAGGAAGGAAGGAAGGAAGGAAAGAAGGAAAGAGTTCATTTCCCTTGTACTTTCCTTTTAATACATGCCCAAAAGGGATAAATGATGAAAGTTTATTTTTAAATAAGTCTAAAAGGGCTTTATCAATAAGTTATTTAGGGGTGCCTGGGTGGCTAAGTCATTAAGTGTCTTCCTTCTGCTCAGGTCATGATCCTGGGGTCCTGGGATCAAGCCCAGCATTGGGCTCCCTTCTCAGCAAGAAGCCTGCTTCTCCCTCTCCCAATCCCCCTGTTTGTGTTACCTCTCTTGTTCTCTCTCTCTCTCTGTCAAAGAAAGAAAGAAAGAAAAAAAGAAAGAAAGAAAGAAAGAAAGAATTTAAAAAATACTCTAAGGTAGAATTCTCCTGTAGTTATATTGACTGCCTTTTTTTTTCCTTTTGGTACACAATATGATGGTACATCTTAAAGCTGATAACACCTTAGACTAGATGAAAAATGATAAAAGAGTTACCTATTGTTATAGCCATATCTTTGCAACATTAGCAAGATTTCTCTCAAAAAATCTTTTTTTTTAAATAAAAAATATTTATTGATAGAAGACAATGCCACTTTACACTTTGGAAGTTGCTCCATGACTATCAGGGTCCATTTTACAATATGTACAACAATGACCAAGCAATTAGACAAAATTTAAATATTCAGTCATTTACCTATTTCTTCTATCTCCAGTAAGGTTTGGTAGTCTCCTGTGACTTTTCTCCTGGGAAACTTTTGGTAATACTTCTAGGCTCAGACATAGGACTGATTTGACTGTTTAATGCAAGAAATGATTCAGTAGATTTTTCCTGTCAGGTCTATAAGCTCCCAATCTGAGTAATAGTCTGTAGACCAAAGAAGGCATTAGAGAAGGTTCTCAAGATCATAACCAGGGATAGCCCTTGAGAAATGTTGCCCATCATCTAAGTTTGCCCATCATCTAAGTTTGTCTTGAGTGTTATCCTCTTCCCCCTTAATAACGCACCAAAGCTGTCCCAAGAATTATAGGTATGCACACATGCGCATGCATTTCAGAGTACTCTTTTGACTCTCAGCGGGCTATGAAACAACAGAATAAAGCTAAACATAAGCAATATGCCAGGAGAAAATGTGCAATTTTAACAGAACGATAACCTGAGTACATGCGGGGTCTTGTGGTGGTGGTGGTGGTGGTTTTTTTGGTCTCCTACAGTCTATTTGTGAAGGGATGCAGTGAAGGAAATGCAAATAAAAATAAAATAACTCAACTTAAAGGTTTTGAGCTCCAGTAGTTCAGATTCTGGCATAAACAATAAATTTGCAGGAAGCTAATCAGTGTTTCCTACTCCAAAGAGAATACACAGAACTTCTATGGGCTGGAGGAAAAAGGCAGAAGAAGGTAAAAGAGGTAGACAGAATTTGGTAAGCCGGCTTATTTTTGACCCACAAATACAGCCCTAAGGTAAGAGTAAGGGAAAATAATAGAACTCCTAATATAAGCTCAAATCCAAGATAGAAAACTCCTGGAACTTTTTTCTTGGGTGCAGCCCAGAAAAATGAAAAGCACCTTAAAAAAATATCCCACAGTTGCCAGGACAGCAGTAGTATCTGTGGTAGGGAGTCCATTGCATTTGGAGGTATTGAAGGATAGCAAGAGCCTCACAATCCTCCATGCTACCAGAGCATGTAAAAGGGAAGGAAATTTGACTAGGTAAATAGCCAGTTTTATGCTGACCTTCTAGTGTCCTTACCATGTCTGGTCTCTCACTCTACTAACATCCTACTGCTGGACTTACTATGTGGTATGTCTGGTGGATCCAGTGATTTATACAGTCATGGCAAGAGGAATACTCCTTTGAGGCCACATCTTCTCTGGCTTCATTTTTTGAAAGATGCTTGTCTTAGAAACAGAATTCTTGGTTGATAGTTTTTTGGAGTTGTTTGTTTTTATTCTTTCGGTAACTTAAATATTCTCTACTACTGCCTGTTGGCTTACATTGCTTACCATGAGAGAAATCTGCTGCCATCTTTGTTTCTCTGTTCACAATTTGTCCTTTTCCTTCAGCTGATTTTTAGGTTTTCTCTTTTTCACGAGTTTTAAGTAGCTTGATTCATGATTATTTCATTAGGTTTTTTTAAAGCTTTTTGGATCTGTGGGTTTACAGTTTCAATCAAACTTGGAAAAATATTGACCATTGTATCTCCAAATACTTTTTTTCTGTTTATCTTTCTTTTTCTCTTTCAGGAACTGCAATTACATACACATAAGACTGCTTGAGGTTGTTCCATAGCTCACTGATGCTATCTTCATGCTTTTTCAGTATTATGTGTTTCTGTGTTTCATTTTGGATATTTTTTAAGTCTTCAAGTTGACTAATCTTTTTCTGCCATGAGTTATCTCTACTTTTAATCCAATAGGGTGTATTTTACATCTTGGGCATTCTAACTTCCAACTCTAAAGTTGAGTTTGTTTCTTTTTTATACTTTCTATGTCTCTCCTTAATATCATCAATCTTTCCTCTTGCGTCTTGAATAAATGAAAAGCAGGTATAATAAGTATTTTAATGTCTTTGTCCAATAATTCAATCATCTGTGTCATTTCTAGTTTAGTTGTAATTGATTGATTTTTCTCATCATAGGCTCTGTTTACTTAGATGAGAATACCTGGTAATATTTAATTAAATACTAGACATTATTAATTTTAACTTTTTGTGTGTTAGATATTTTTGTATTCTTATAAATATTCTTCAGTTTTTTTCTGGGATATGGGTATATTACCTGGAAATAATTTGATCTTTATGGCTTTATTTATAAGCTTTTTTAGTCTGGATCAGAGCATTTAGAATATGGCTAATACTTCCCCTACTACTGAGGCAAAATTCTTTCATGTAATCTACCCAACATTCAGTAAATAATGAAGTTTTCTACTCGGCCTGATTGGAATTGGACCTCTTTTAGTGCAGTGTGAGCTCTAGAGATTGTGCCCTCTAATCCTTTCAACGGTTCTTTCTCCACTTCTGGTATTTTCCTTTCATGCATGTGCTGATCACTACTCAGCTGAAGACTTGAGGAAGACCCTCTACAGATTTCTGGAGGTCCTTTTCTGTGTGGTTTTATTCTCTTCCCTACCCTGCTCTGTGAACTCTAGCCAACCTAGCCTCCGCGGACATCCAGACCCATTTCTCCACCTGATATACCCTTCTGTATACCATCTCTAGTTTCCCAAATTTCTGGGGTCATTGTCTTCCTTGCCTGATGTCCAATGTTTTGAAATTTTTTTTTAAGATTTTATTTATTTATTTGAGAGAGAGAGTAAGACCACAAGCAGACAGAGGGGCAGAGAGAGAGAGAGAGAGAGGGAGAAGCCGAGTCCCCACTGAGCATAAAGCCTGACAATGCAGGGCTTAATCCCAGGATCCTGAGATCATGACCTGAGCTGAAGTCAGATGCTTAACTGACTGAACCACCCAGGTGCCCCTTGAATATTCTTATTTAATGTACCATGTTAGGTGTTTTGGTCATTTCAGGTTGGAGGGTATAGTCATCTTCTGTCATCTCATCTTGGCAAAAAGCACAAAATAGTGTAATATTTTTTCTAGTGTCTTAAGTTTGCTGGTAATATTTGAGCTCATATATTCAGATGATATTCTGTTTGGGATGATTTGGGATAGTACTTCTCAATCAATAGTCTTTCTTTCTCAAATTAAAATATCTGTGAACATCTTCATGTTTAGGATTTTAGAGCTAAGATCTCAATGTATTAAAATATCTAGAGTAAGAGCAAACCACAAAAACATTTTGCTTACACATTGCCAAGTATCTAAAATCTAGATGTATCCAAGTAGTCTGATGTTTGATTTCATTTAGACCTAATATCTGAATGCTTACTTCTCTTTCCTGTCAGCTGTTGGAGCTCAGTATCCCTGAGTGCAAACTACAGACAATTCACCATTCCAAAGCTAATCCCTTCCTTCTCTTCAAACAGCTTTGGAATGCAGCCATACCTGAGCCAAGGAGGGTCCAGAAAGTTAAAAATAAGAAATATTTTTCTCTATTTGGAGAGTGTAAAAATCATTCTACAAGTGGAAAGTAGCTTTTTAATGACAGATCACTTTCAGTTATTTTTAAACTTGTTTATATTCTTCCTGACAGAAATATTTTTCTTCTCTGGGGATCATATTGTCCTTTTACTTTGGCTTCTACTTTTGAGATAAAGCCATTATCAATAAACCATTTGGGAGGAGAAAAAAGGAAGATGGTTTATCCTAGGCCGAAAGCCCTATGCTTGTCTTATCCAAACATACATTGACCCAGTGACACACCCCACAGTGAAGTGGCTCAGTATACCTAATACTAACTAAAATCTCTAAGACTGAGAACATTTTTATTTCGTGTTCTCTCTATATTAAATACTCAATCCTATTATATTACTGTGCTGTCAAAACAGTGTTGTTCTAAGTCACAAGTCTTTCCACTATTCATAAATTATAGTTTGCTGTCAGTTTGTACCAGGCACTGGGCCTACTTTGGGGGAAAAAAAAAAGGATTCTCTATTTTTTTTAAATACAGCTAAGAGTCTTCTAAACATCATCAGTTACTTGGTTACTTGACAGACCTCCCTGGTAGCATATGCTCTATTTTTAAACTTTCTTAAAATCCAAACTTCATTTTTATTTTTATACAGCTTTTAAAAAAATACTTCAAAAGATATTTTCAGTGAATTGTGTTAGGACCAAGACAAATTTTGTTATATCTTATTAAAACCTGCCCTCTTTATTTTTCATCATTGAGAATGGGAAACTACACTTTTTCTCCCGTTTTCCTTATAACATTTGCATGTAGACAACCACACATCTTCAAAGTTGGTTTAACTATCCCTGAAGGAAAACATCATTTACATTAAAAAAAATGAAAGAGAAAAAAATATGGTAAGTATCTAATAATGTAGATTTTTTTTTATTTTCTCATGTACATTACAGGATATAATTTAGCCTCTGAAGCTACCTAATAGAAATTCCTTCCATTTAAGTGGTGGTATGAGGCAAAATCTGGGAAGCAGCAGTCTTAATAAATATACAAGGGACATGAGAAAGGAAAAAAATTAAAATCCAGTTGTCCTGAATTATTTAACTTGACTATAATTCCTGGATTTTAGGATTTCTGGTTAGAAATCCTACCCAAATCTAGAGATGCTTTATCACAAAATAACACTCTACGACACAAGGATTGCATCCCCCCTTACCTTGCCCTCCAGCCCAACCCTTAATACTGGCAACGAAAATTCCAATCCAAAAAATCTAGGAATTTAACCTCAAAGTCCACAGTAATAGAATGTGCTTTTATTTCGACAGTGGAATGAATCTACCAGAAGTTCCCAAATCCAAAGTGTTTGGGTATCTGGCTCCAGCGCCAAGTGGTTTAGGAAACTAATGCAAATGAATGTCTGCTGTCTGCAGACCCAGGGGCAGAACATCAGAGAAGCTTTCTGCCCAAAGAATGTAAAGTCAGGAGCTCTGTGAGATGGGTGCTTTCAGAATGTAGCCCAAGATTTTCTACGTCTTGATACTGTTTGCCTTTCTTTGTTTCTTTTTTTCTTCCTAAATTTCATACTATACTTTATTATGGAAAATGTGAGAAAGGCATACCAAATTAAAGAATAATGTAGTTATTACCTCCATAGAAGTAAGCATGTTACCTTTGTCATATCTTGGCTTTGTATTGTTTTTAATGTTTTCTTTAGTAATCATTTTTCATATAGTACTGTATCACAATACTTTCTCATTTTATTAAAAATATCTTAAATTTAACTTTCAGGGGTACCTGGGTGGCGCAGTCAGTTAAGCATCCTATGCTTGATTTTAGCTCAGGTCATGACCTCACAGTCATGAGATCAAGCCCCATGTCAGGCTCCACACTCAGTGTGGAGTTTGCTTAAGTTTCTCTTTCCCTCTCCCTCTGCCCCTACCCCCGGCTCTCTCTTCCTCTCTCTAAAATAAATAAATCTTAACAAAAAATTTGATTTTCAAAAGATGTAAAATCTTTCCAACATAAGGATACACTAGGTATTTAGTTAGTTTTTTTTTTTTTTCCTATTTGGGACATTTTTTGTTTCTACCTTTCTATTCTTAAAAATAATGCAGTAGTGGATGTCTTTGTTTATAAATGTTTCTATGTATTTCTGTACGTATTTATGTTTCTGGCATATATTCTAGAAGCAAAATTATCAGGTCCAAGGATATGAAAAATTTTAACTCTCTCAATACAAATAACTATATTGCTTTGTAGAAAGGTCAAACCCATTAATATCTCCCTCTTCAGTATATGAAACACTTGTCTTTCTATGTCATTATAGCATTAAGAAGTATAATTATTTTGTACTAATGTTAGAACAAATACTATCTCATTGTTATTTTCACTTCTGGTTTTTCATTACTTACAAGGCTACATACTTTATATGTTAAATAAGAATGTAATTTTCTCTACTGAAAACTACCCGCTCGTGTCACTGGGTCATTTATCTTCTGAGGTTCTAGTGTTTTTTCTTATTGGGTTCTGTGAACTCAATACACACTAAGAATATTAAACATTTCTTATCAAAATGTGTTGCAAATGTCCCAATTCACAATCATGACTATAACAATTTTCACATACGCATGTAACCAAGTCTACCACACTTTCCTTTTATAGATCTTTACGTTGTTTTATTTGCTGTTTGTTCTTTGCAGAGCTACAATAACAAACTGAAGATAAGGCAGGCTTGTGACCCAGACTCACTCCTCACAAAATAAGAGTTGTTTATTATGAACAAAATCTTTGCCAGAAAAGGTCATCAGCAAGTGGGAATGTTTCCCTATCCAAAGAATCATTAGTTATGGGATCCATAGACCCTATAGAAGAGTCTTAACCACTCTAATGAATTGTGTCTTAAGTCTGTCTCATTGAGCCCTCTCGTGTCTGTGGTTCAAAACATGTGGTCAGTATTAAATTGATAACCTCACTTATAATCATTGGCTTAATAACCTCCAACAACAAATATTTGCAGAGCACGTACTCTAACCTAGGTCAGATTGAAGAGTATCCCAGTTTTAAACAAGAGTAGGCTCTAAACAGATTCAATACCTAAAGAGCATATTTTAGTAAATTGTTATCTCTCAATTGTCTCTATAAGCCTACTCTTCTGTCTCCATCTGTTTGACTTTTAGAGTCATCAGCAATAAGGGCCAAATGAGGAGTGGGTAACAGGAGTGAGAAGTTAAGTGTCAGTGTTCATTAGGCAGCATAAACAAAACTGCAAAATAAGAAGTGGAGGAAATTGGGTCCAGCCTGGAACCAGGATCTGCAAATAAGCTTTCTGAAGTACATTCAGACTTTTCCTCCCAAAGGCAATACAGACAAGCCCATTTTGACTCATCTTCAAAATAACCCCTATCATCCTCTTCCAACTGCATTTCTTTAGAATTAAAAACTGGATTTGGGTTTGTATTCAAAACATAATCAAGGACTTTTTATTGCAAGACAATTTCTAAATCTCCAAGATCTTGAAAAAAAGGCAGCCAAGGACCAAGAAACACAAGCATGGAAGATGTTCTTGTTTTCTGACAAAGAAAGTGAAATGCTATTCCTACTCCTGCCACATCCCTCCACTCCCCACCCTAAATGATTTCAGAGGGGCATCTGTTTGGCCATTCTGTGGACTCCTTTATAAGTTTTATTAAGACCAGAACTAGCAGAGTTCCTTGAGTAAGGAGACTGACTCAGCCCCACTGTTCCTCAGTAACCTCAGTCAGTAGCTCTTGGCCTAAAAATTTCATGACACTTGTCCTGTTCCCAAGCTCAGATGAGAGCTTTCATTCTGTCAAGTCATCACACTCTTTGCAGGCTCTCTCATCAGATCCTCATCATATACTTCCATGTGCAGACTCTTTGGACCCTGTGTCCCCTGCAACCTCATCAGATTGTACAGCTGCTTTGGCTCCTCCTTGTTTTCCCATGTGGTTGCTGAGCAAAGTGCTTGCAGAATCAAAGCGAAACTGGTATGTCCTCTCTCTTATTCTCTCTCTCTGCCTTTTCTCATCTGCTCCAGTTCTATTGGTCTTTATAATTAAAATGATGAAGAAAAATAAAATACTGTTCAGAGAGGGGAAAAACAAGGTTTGATTCTTCTCTGACCTAGCTGGATTATAACCCAGGACATGTACTTCCAATAGCAGTAAAGTGAAAATCTTCACCAGGCAAATAGCAAAGTATCCTGCAGGGTGGTCTGATGCCTCTGTAGTTTACAGACCAGAACACTCTAGGACCATAGTATAGACTGCTGCATAGTTTACTCAGGATGGGTCAAAAGTTGCCCTTCTGAGTGATATTCCCTTCTGAATGTTCTGAATATTGGAACTCGCAGGACTTTTCCCCTTCTCTCCTGCCAGATTAAGTGTGAGACATCACTGGTTGACTGTTGGCCAGACAAAATATGTATTCAAATAGATAAATTATCTGACCATCATTAAATAATAGAATTCCTTAAAATTCTACAGTTTAACTATCACAATAACAAATATTTGGCTCTTGCTATATCCTTGGCTCTGTGCTAATCACAGAGAATATAAAGGTACATAAAATACACCCCTACCCTTGAAGAATTCACAATCAAGTGGGGAAGACAGACTAGTTCATAGATAATCCAATACAATGCAACACACTTAATAGAAGAACAAAGAAAAAGTACCATTGAAACACAAACTCCAGTGCAACTGATGAATCACTAACCTCTACCTCTGAAACTACAAATATACACTATATATTATAAACTCTCTATATAAACTTTACCTCTGAAACTATAACATACACGTAGGTTAATTAATTGAATTTAAATTTAAAGAAAAGAAAAAGAAACACTAGTTGCAAAAAACATCTTGCCGAAACACTAAACAGGAAGTGACCCACTTCACCTAGGGTGCTAACGTATATTCATTAAGCACTTCCTATGACTGTATTAGGCATGTGGGAGATAGAAGGGAACATAGCTCCCATCTTTCTGTAGTAAATCAGAAAAATCCAGTAAATCCAGTAAATCAAGCTGGAAAGACAAACCTAGAACAAATAAATACATAAATTAAAGTCCAATTATAAACAATAGAAAGTGCCATGAGGGAAGAAACAGTGGTATAAAAGGAACCAAAAGGGAAAAGTAATTAAAATTGGGAAATCAAGAAAGGGTTTTTAGAGGAAATGCCATTATTGCTAAGTCATAGAGGAGAGTTACTGAGTCACCCTGACTTGCAGTGGACTTGAATTTGGTGTTAGCATGTTGGTGACATTTGTTACCACAGCATATCATAGCCTATTCTCACTAAAGGAGACAGATTGGGAGAACTGACTGGACTCTCTTCCTACATTATACTTATTTCCTTGTAAGCATTCTTATTATATTTTCATGTGTGTGTTGCATTGCCTATATTTCATGGGAACTTTGTGATTGCTTTTCTTAAGGATTGCCCCTAACCAATGTTCTTATAGCAAATAATAATAACCTCTTCACTGAGTTAATGTGACAAATAAGAGATTAGATCATCAAAATTTATCCCACTCTCTCCCTTCTTTTCTTCCTTCTTTACTTGCTACCTTCATTCCTTTCCTAGTTCTCTTTTCTTTCTTACTCATCCATTTCACTTCCTTTCTCCTTCCCACCCTCTGTAAACAATGGTTGCTTGATAAATGCTAGCGATTACCTGTTAATTGATAAAATAATACCCAATGTGCTAAATACTGGGGCTTTCTTCTCCCCTTTGTCTTCATTTTCTCTCTTCTCCCACCCCAGAACCCCTACTCTGGTCCCAGGTAAATCCTTTGTTCTTTTTTCTTCTATGACATGGTTTAGGGATTCAGCCTAATAGTTCAGGGGAGGGGAGCTGTTGAAAGTGAGAGCTTCTACTTCCCAGAGACACCTTTTGAATTTCTAGGCTGTATAGTGGGACCTCATCTCATACAAGTCTTTTTGTCTATAAAAATTCCACTATTATCATAATCAGAAACAGTCAAGGGATCATAAAAATCTTTGGCAGGGGGAAATCATGAAGCTTAAGAGATCTTATAGGTCTTGAGGCTCACGGTGCCAGCCTGATTTCCTGCTTCCTTCTCTGAAGTGGTAACTGGACCAAAGGAACAACAAGATTTTAAAGTGCACTGAAAAGAAGAGAGGATACACAAGCTGTAAGCTAGCCAACCTTGCTGGCGCTGTATGGCAAGGATTACAAGTAAACAGCTGGTACTGGGTGAGGGTGCTTATCTACTTACATTACTCGGGCCACTGGTCCTAGGGTTCTCTTTTATTCTTAAATTTACCTAGTTCCTGCCTTTTGACTTCA
Organism: Nasua narica; assembly: GCA_028533885.1. Lineage (NCBI taxonomy): Eukaryota > Metazoa > Chordata > Mammalia > Carnivora > Procyonidae > Nasua > Nasua narica. The sequence goes on along the minus strand of CM052815.1, from coordinate 26,986,751 downwards.
TCTCTAGTTTTCAGTCCTAGACTCAACTACTGTCCATTGGTACTTCTCGAATTTACTCCTCCAAGCTCTCTATCCTGTATATCTGGGTTTGGACATTTCCTCTGACTCCATTTACATTCAGGCTAATCATTAGAAGCCCACCTTAACTCTGACTCTAATAGATCAGCCCAAGATGAGATTGTACATTTATGAAGACCTTATAAATAAAAAGCTTTTAAAAATGAACAAGATGAAGTGTTTAGTGCAAAAAGCCATGGCATGCTGGAGCTAACTAGCACTGGTTTGTGAGAACTAATTGTTATGATTTTAGGAATTTTTTTAAGTTAGTTGTTAAACAAGGTCATTATTGAAAATTATTGAAAATTATGTTAAATATGCAGTTAAATATAATTACATGAAAGTAAAGGGAATGTATATGTAAAACTCATCACTTTGTAATTACTTTACTATTTTTCTATGCTCTTGGAACTATCTGGATCTAATGTACCTGTATGATGGAAATGGTATATAATGGTGTGTCATTGCACACATCTTCCTAACTCTGCATTCAGTGACCCAGGCATGGTGAGTGTATTCACATCATGGAAATCAGCAAATGCTACAGAGAGCTTTTTACTCCCAGAGATCCAGCTGTTAAATAGTTGACTGCACACAACTACAAGAGTGCTGGTGTCTTTCCGAAGGGGTTAATAAAGACAGATGCATGGTCTAGGGAGAATATTTGTAGTTATAGCCCCAGAATCCATTCTCATACTGTCCCCTTCTTAAATAAGACCTTAAATTTTTCATTCATGTAATTCGCATGGTCCCTTGCCTTCCGCTGCCAAACAGGGCCCTTATTGTATCAAGCACAGAGGCCAGTCCCGAACCTCTGACTACAGTCAGCCTGGTTCAAGGATGAATTAATGGTCCAAATCAAACCAACATGGGCCCTGAGGCTGATTTTGAAGGACCTGCCATTTATAACCTTTCATTCTTACTATCCAGGATCAAGTAAGTTTGTAGCTGCAGAAGACACTGATAGCTGTCCTGGAGCCACAAATGAAAAAGACTACCCAAGAATGAATTTAGGCTGAGGAAGTAGAACTAAAAAATAATGAGAGAGAAACCAGATTCTGGACCAGGCACAGACCGAAAATCTAATCATAGACTTTCTGTTAGTGAATTCCTTTTTGACTTCAGTGTGATTGAATTAGACTTTCAGTTGCCTGTACCAAAGTGATGCCTTCCTGATACATGACATGGAGTTTATATCTTTAGATAGGGTAATTGTAAGAAAAAGTAAGTACTCTTAGCCATTCGTATCATGATTATTTGTGTATATATGTCTGACTCTTTAAATTGAGAGCAAACTCTTTGTAGGCTGAAACTTCTTATTGCACATTATTGTATCTATAGCTAACTTAACACTATGCCCTGTACAGAGTAGGGGGCAAGGAGTAATAAGTGCTTAATTTAGGTTTGCTTAATTGAATTGGTTCATAAGTCAGGGAGGGATTGTGCAAGAAGTGGAGTGAATCCGAGTAAATTCCTCTTCCCTTCTTTGGCCAAGCAGCCAATTTGAATCCATCTGTTGTCATTTGTGAATGTCCCACGAAAAAAAAGAATGAAGTAATATAGCTCTTGAGTCCAACAGTCTAGTTTCTCCAATGGAGAAGGTGGTAGTTTTCTGCTGGAATGCAGTGAAAATAAGTCATTGTCTTTTAGGTTAGCATAATTGCTAAGAAAACTTTTGATCGTGTTTTCATGATGCCAAATATCTGGATAAGAATTAAAATGTGCAGTCAACATGTCTTGGAAAATCTAGGTATGTGGCACCACAGTGACGAAATATCCAGTTACTTAACCAGACTTCTCTATCCGCGAGTCTGGGTTGTTTATGTCAGAAAGTGACGGTAACAAGTATGACAATCCCAGAACTGTATGGCACTGTAGCTCTGAATGACACCAGTCCCTTACGACTTGGAGAGGAAGATTAGTACTAACACAGGCAGATCACATTAGCCATTCAGCTACATTTCAAGACTGAAAGGAAATAACTATGAAAATAAGAATGCTGCCTCCACTTTCCCATCCTTTCCCTGTCTTTTCTCCAACTCTATTATTGTTGACAGGCAATGTATCATCTTTATTTATATTAATTTAATTTTCTCTTAATTTCCTAGAACGTAAGCTCCAAGAGGGCAAGTATTCATCTCCATTTTTTCCACAGCTCTAATAGCAGTATCCAAAATAGACTCTAGTATAGAGTAAATGCCCAATAAACATTTCTTGGACAAATGAGTTGGCCCGATGGATGGCAATTTGCTAATTAACTAATAGATCAGAAACTAAAATGGACTGGTGAAAAAAAAAACACTTTGTTTTTCTAAATTAAATGAAAAGACTCTGTACTGGCTCCACTGCAGTCTAACTTTGGGACTACAAACAATTTGTTTCCTATCCTGTCCCTTGGTTTCTCCATCCCAGAAAATGGAGATAATAGTACCAGCCCTACATTCTTCAAAAACTTTTAAGTATCTCAAAAGAGACAATAGCTGCAGAGGTGTTAGGCTAACAATGCATTGCTGAAGCTTAGCACGGATGGTTTTTCATAGGCTTAAACAATTATCTCAGTTGTCCACTTATTAAACTGGCAAAATTCTGTTTTCAGCTTTTGTTTCTGTACATACTAGCAACCGTGCATTAATCAGTTTTCTATATTGCTATTGCTTCCAAAGTCTTGTTAGTGACATTTTTAATTAACCATTTCCAAACAAAACTGCCATGTTCTGCACTGTAAATTTGCCTTCGAAGTCACAAACCTTTTTTTTTTTAAGATTTAATTTATTCATTTGACAGAGAGAAGAGAGATCACAAGTAGACAGAGAGGCAGGCAGAGAGAGGGAGAAGCAGGCTCCCTGCTGAGCAGATAGCCTGATGCAGGGCTAGATTCCAGGACCCTGAGATCATGACCTGAGCCAAAGGCAGAGGCTTTAACCCACTGAGCCACCCAGGCACCCCCCAAGTCACAAACCTTTTAATAACAAATTTTTAATGATAAAAATAGACATACTTAACAAATCTAATCAAACTGGTACTTATTTAAAATGTGAAGTAGTATTTCTCCAGGGTTATCACCCTTCCCCCAGGAGGTTAATAGCAAATCAGTCTTTCTGTTGTGGGCATTCTATTTACCATGTTCTCACTTTCTCCTTTAAGCTAAGTTCTATTTTGCAAGGTCCCCCTTCCAGTTTAAAAAAAAAAAAATGATCCTGTACCTTTAATAACGGAGACCTGGTGAGAGGTTTCTTTCCAAACTTGTTCCCTGGCTTCCAAGTGACGAAACCAGCTGTAATTTGAGAGCAGAGAGATCCTCAGGATATCATTAGCCAAAGGAAAAGCTCCACATTCCCACCCAGTCCAGAAGTTGAAATCCTATCAGAAGGCAAGATCCTTTCTCTCCAGCGCTCCATCTCTCAGGAGCAAGGGGGAACTCCGAAGGGGAGTGGGGCACCAGAGCCCTGGAGGAGGGGTTCCCTCTCATGCCTGTGATCCGCCCGCAGCTGCCGCCAGTAAAGAGCGGGTTGCGTTCCAGCCAGGAGGGCAGGAGCGCTGAGCCTGGGTGCACCCTGCGCTTCGAGGCTGTGCTCCCCAGGCGCCCGTGACACAGCCACATGAAGCCTGCTGGGGAGAGGGGGCCAAGGTGCAGCAAGCCGGCAGGGACTGAGGCTGTCGCCGTCCTGGAGAGGCACTGACTCCCAAGGGGACCCCCCTTCTTCGTGCCTGGGCGAACCACCTTCTCCAGGGGTCCCCGGTCATCCTGACTATCCAGGATGGTGTTCCTGAAGTTCTTCTGGATGGGTTTTTTCTGCCACCTGTGTCAGGGCTACTTCGATGGCCCTCTCTACCCGGAGATGTCCAATGGGACTCTGCATCACTACTTCGTGCCCGACGGGGACTATGAAGAGAATGATGACCCTGAGAAGTGCCAGCTGCTCTTCAGGGTGAGTGACCACCGGCGCTGCTCCCAGGGGGAGGGGAGCCAGGCCAGCAGTCTGCTGAGCCTCACCCTTCGGGAAGAGTTCACCGTGCTGGGCCGCCAGGTGGAGGATGCTGGGCGTGTCCTGGAGGGCATCAGTAAGAGCATCTCCTACGACCTGGACGGGGAAGAGAGCTATGGCAAGTACCTGCGGCGGGAGTCCCACCAGATCGGGGATGCCTACTCCAACTCGGACAAGTCCCTCACTGAGCTGGAAAGCAAGTTTAAGCAGGGCCAGGAGCAGGACAGCCGGCAAGAAGGCAGGCTCAACGAGGACTTCCTGGGGATGCTGGTCCACACCAAGTCCCTGCTGAAGGAAACACTCGACATCTCTGTGGGGCTCAGGGACAAATACGAGCTGCTGGCCCTCACCATCAGGAGCCATGGGACCCGGCTAGGTCGGCTGAAAAATGATTATCTGAAAGTGTAGGTGGAAGGGCACACTGTCAGGGAGAGGGCATCAAGTGAGCCCGGTTGTAGAGGGAGGGACAGAAGACAGGGCTAACATTTCCCTTGTACTTCTTATTTTTTATATCTGGATTTGCACTTGGAGAATGATCTGAAGTGACCTTTGAAGGAAATAAGTGAGAGTCGAGTTGTTTCGTTTTGTACATTATTTATGGGATTGCTATGAATTTGTTACATGGAAAGAACAACTTAAAGCCATGCCTCCTGCCTTTTCTAGAGGACTTGATAACTCTGCAGAGACACCTGTTTCAGCCACATCTAGAAGGACACAGTTTGTGTAGTAGGGAGTGATTAAATTTCCCCACCCTGGAGATTGTGTGAAAATACTCAGAGAGGATAGTGCAGAGCTCCTTTTCGCCTTCAGCCTTCACTCTTGGGCTCTGAAAGTTGCCAGTTGTCTGTTTTTCAGATGAAGTCCGAGGTGCTGCTCAGCCTGCCTGCCAACCGATGGAATTCGCCAGTTTCTTGTTCTCCTTTTCTCTCTTATTTATTAACCATGGTCTCCGAGGTTTTGTTTGTAGTTTGTGGGGGGGTTGTTTTTTGTGTTTGTTTTTTTTTTTTTGGTTTGTTTTTTTGTAAGAGTATTGCCTAGAAACTGTATGCAAATCGTCCTTTGCAGGGAGATGTCCGAGGTGCCTCTGTGAGTGTAAGTCGAAGTGGCCACATTTAAGAAGTCCAAGCTTTGTGGTGGGTACACACTCAATGTTGCTAAGCTGACTTGTTGTGTCTCTCATTGTGTGCCTGTGTCCTCAGAGCTACAGTCCGTTACAAAATAAGTAGATAGATTGTTTGAACCCACCCCTGAATGCCGATGATGTGGGTTACCAATGTATTCGTTCTGGGTTTGGGGGTTTTGCTTCTGTTTGAGTATTGGAAACTTATACTTCAAGTAGGGGGGATTCTAATTCTAATAACTCCTTCACTAAGTTTTATTATTCAGCCAATAAATATGTTCTCATATAATACTGGCTTATTTCCTAATTGATATCCATAACTCTCAAATTGCAAAGAGGAGTACAGTGCAAGAGGAAAGAGAAGGGCGGGATTTAAGCCAGTTTACTCAAAGTATATGATAAAGAGGGAAGAGGGATGGCTACGTATTTGGCAATCATCCCTTCCCTGGCCACCCTTACCATCCTTAAAAGAAAAAATCTAGGTCTTGTCAGAAGTTGATCTCTGCTGGTCTGCCTAAAAACTCCACTTTCACCAGTTTTTCCCACAGAAACAACTAGAAAAGTTTATGACAAAGCTCATAAGTTATATGCCCTCATACTGCAGACAGAGGGTTCCATTCTAAGTTACAGGAATTTAATGATGTTTAATAACTTTGAAGCCAGGTCTATGTTACTGACTAATGATTTCAAAAGGTGGAAATGCATTTTATTTCATGTCTTTCCCCAGGATCTCACTCTTACCTTAAATATGTTTTCTTTTCACACACATACACACACACACACACAGGAAAATAAATAAATGTTCATAATCTAATCTTTAACATTGAAGCATTTTTTTCTCTCCCATGCACAAAGAATCCAGTTTTCTATTCCTATGATGTGTCCAATATATGCTCCTATTACTGTAGGGGAAACTGAGGCCCAGAAAATGGCTGGCCCTTGTTGTAACAGCTCCAGCCTTCTTAAAGTATAGAACTTCCCCTCATTGTTTAAAATATAAAAGAACAATACATGGAATAATAGTTAAAATAATCGTTTGTAATTTCTTTGCATCACTCAGGAGACTGCTTTTAGCTGCCTCTATACTGGTGTGTGGGGAGAAGGTAAATGATTGTTGAAAAGGGTTTCCTTCTTTATTCTATGAAAGATGAGGGAAAACCAGCAGGGGCAAAAGAAGTGACATTTGGCACTTAAATGATTGTAGTTTGTAGTCACAACACTTAATATCTCAAAACTTTCCTATCACTCACTTCACAGGACTCAAGTCTAATCCATGGACATATGAAATGTCATCTCTTCTGTTTTCCCATCTATAACAGGAGAATATTAAGCACATGACACAGTTAAAAAACTGGCTTCCCTGTGCATGCTAATTTCAATCAACCCTTAACGGCTGCGGGCTGCGTACGCTATTACACTAAAAAGGATTAAAAGGCACAGATGTAAAGAGGGCTGTCCCCAGTTAGAGATGACTTCCATGGGTACAGAAAAAGGAGCAGTGGCACATCTGCTACAAATTTGAAAACCCTGAAACAGATTATGTATGAGGTTCTTTCCAGGGCGAACATTCTATGAGTCCTGCAAAACCAGAACAAAATTATCTGACATTGAATCATCCATTCAAGGCTGGGTGTATGGCCAGTAATCCCACAGAGTCTTATGTAAATGGCCCTAGAGGGCAAATGAGAATTTCCAGTTGGGGGGAGTGAAGCATCCTAGATACCAACCCAAAGGCTAACATCACAAAGCTTTTCCAAATCCTCTTACGGTGGGGAAACAGACCCACTTGGCTCTTTCCTCCCCACTTCCCTGTTATGCTTCTTAGGACCTCCTTACTCGCCAGGTGACAGATTCTTTTCAATAATGCTTCTTTATTTCTCAGACCATGAAATAATATTTTGAGAATCTGAAGAAAACTACATACTTTCCTCCCTGAGAAATCTGACAAAAATATCCATACAGTTTAGAACACATGTTATATTTATAAATGCCAATCACTTAGCATGCATTAGGTATGGAGTTAGGTTGTGGGTAATTCTGGGATACCTCAAAGTCTTGGGACTTAATCTAACTATAAGTTGGTTAGTTTATTTTTAATATTTTATTTATTTATTTGAAAGAGAGAGAGTGAGCGCCAGAGAGAAAGAGAGAGAGAGAGCGCACAAGCCGGGGTTGGGGGAAGAGGCAGAAGGAGAAGCAGACTGCCCACTGATTGGGGAACCCAGTGAAGGGCTTGATGGAGGGCTGGACCCCAGCATCCTGGGACCATGACCTGAAGGCAGAGGCTTAACTGACTGAACCACCCAGGAACCCCCAATTTTAGTTAGTTTTAATAACAAAACTGCTAACTTTTTTGAGAACTCAGGGCCTGTGCTAAGAACTGTGCCTGAATTACTTCCCTTAATTCTGGCAACAACTCTGTGAGGAAAGGATCATAGAAAAGGAATTATTCCATGCCAAGTGCTTTGAACAGTAACTGACACAAAGTGAATCCTCAATAAATGTTCGTAATTATTATGATGATTAGTCTGGTAATTGAGGCCCAGAGAGCCCAGGGAATTTTCCCAAGGTGAGAACTGTGTCTTATATACTTCACTACATTCTCCCTTTTTAAACTGATGGTTATCTAGTGGAGTATAGATCAAATAAAAGAAGAATGTGGAGGGTAGGGGTCCCCTGGGGCCACCAGCTGTCTACTGCAAATGTCGTCCCTATAGGTCTGTCAGCTGACGTCTTACCACAATTCAGATGTCTGACCTCTGTCAGTCAGAAGCTGAGTAGCTCCTGTGTTTACAGAATTTCTCGCTGATACTTTCGCTATGTGATGTGTTGCTAAATACCACTACTTCCCACTTTCCCAATCTGACCATGTGAAAACTTCCGTATCCCTACTTTGAAACATTCCATAGGTATCTGTCTATCTAGAGTCTGTTGATAAAGACACCAGGCCATGTTAGCCTCTACAACCACCAAAGCCACATTCCTAGAAGCCGACAGAAGCCTGCTGCTGGAGGTGTGTTATGAAAGGCAGCACAGAGAGGCTGTGCCATAGCTCACATACTTTTCATTGCCTTTTAAATTCTTGCTTATAATTCTGCTAAGGAAATAGGTTCAAAGCTTTCTGAGAGAAGCCTTGAAACTTAGATTATAAAATATTTTAGCAAGTAATAAAATGTCTGAAAACCACTGAAGATATGAAATAACTCTAAATGGTTAGGATGCACAAATTCCCTTGGCACATTTTTCAAAGGATGATTATTAAAATCCTCTTGATAAGAAGCAGTAATCGGTTGTGAAATATAAATGCTAACTGTGGTTTATCAGTGTTTTTATATGAAATCAGTGTTTTCATAAAAAACAACTAGAGACATAAGTCTTGGTTAGAAATAGAATACAGAAATGCATAACAACAATTCGCTGATCTAGAGAATGAAATTCTTCACATAATCTTAGCAATTTTGGAGTTGGGGTTATCCTTAGCAATACTATCTCCAGAGTCAAGATCCCGATGGATATGTCATTCATCCAACATTTTTAAAGAGCCACCATGTAAGGTACCCACAATAGAAAATGGCATGTAGACAAAGAAAAAAAAAAAAAAAAAGACAGCTAGACAAAGAATCATAGCATCGTGTGGGATTGGCAAAATACCAGCTTCTATGGGAGCTTAGCAAGAATCTTAACTAGAATTGTTTGGGAAATATAAAGCAGTGTAAATAAAATAAGGATTTGGTATAATCACACATTCAAGAGATACAAAGGTTTCATTGTTGCTGGTATTACTGTTGTTCTGCTTTTAAATAACATTTTTTTCCAACTATTTAAGCCATGGCTGTTGTATTCTAATAACATGTAAACAACAAAACACCAAAAACCAAAATCATTCATAGTCTCAAACTTCCCCAGCATATACCTACTATTTGCATTTTAGTGTACTTACTTTTTTTAGTATTTTTAATATATATCGATGTAACTTTATTTTTCTTTGGGAAAAAATGATATCCTAGTAATACATTGTTTTGTAGCATATGTCTACTTTAGATATTAATTATGTTCAGTAGCATAGATCTTTTTAAATGCTTAAATCGCCTGGTACTTCAGAAGCAGAAGTTCTGGGTTCTAGAGCTTGCCCTACTATGTATTAGTTGTACAGCTTTGAATAAATCCCTCAAGTGTTCTGAAATCCCAACCCTTTATTTGCAAAATGCAGATAATAGCCAATATTTATTAAGCAAGCACCACTCAAAGTATTTTTGTTGCATTATCTGACATAATCCCCCAGAGTTATATTTCAGGTAGATGTCATATTTTCTGAAATTTTGAATAGCCTGAGGCACGAAGAGTAAGTTAAGTGACTTACCCAAGGTCTCACAGCCAGATGGGAATGGAGTTAAGATTCCAATGCAGGCGGTCTGTCTCCTCTCCTACCCTACTAACCACTGATGATGCTTTTCCTTTCTGAAGGCAGGAGATGAGACACATGATTTCTTAACTCCCTACCTATTCTAAATGGCCTATGAAATGAATATTTTCCTTATATGATTTCCTTAATTGAAAAAAAAATGCAAACCCAGTTTCTCTCAAAGAACTTATTTATCTGCTTGATTTTATGTTGGTTGAAGAATCTCCCTACACATGCGTGTGTCACTCCATGATTCTTCGCCTAAAAGCAACCGGCTTCTTGCTAAATCTTTTATTTTCCAAGCACTTTCGCCCATACTATCACATTTGATAACACATGATTATCAATGCTGAACTGGCCAGGATGGTTTGTGGTGTTCAGCATTTGGTGGTGGGAGCCCAGTGTTCACATCTAGAAGAGTTACTCAGTCAGGACTGATGCCGGATGGAAAGATTCCTTGTCCGGGCACCACTTGCCTTACGGGTCTGTCTTTCATGCATCTATTCATCCATTCAAAATATACTCACCGAGTGCTTGCTAGCATGTATACTAAAAATGGAACAAAATACAGTCCTCAAATGCCTACTAGGTATCAGGCCTTATTCAGGATACAGCAATCAGACAAAACCCATGTTCTCCTCAATCGTATGTTGAAATATGCAAGTTTAATGAATCATTAGGGACTCCTCTAGTGGGGTGATAACAAATAAATGAAAATATCTATATTTTCGTATAGGATATTGGGCAGTGATATGTACTATTTTAGGTAAGATGGTTAAGGAAGACCTCTCTGAGTAAATAAGAGGATTAGGACAGAGCCTTAAATCTTGAGTGGAAGACCAAGAAAGTAAATGTTAGAGGAAAGAGCGTTCCTCATAAAAGAATAATAAATACAAAGTCCTTCAGACAGAGACAATTTTATGTTTGAGAAGAAAGGGGGGGAAAACAATGAGCCTATAGCAGAGCAAATCAAAGAAAGAATTAGAGGACTTTTGAAGTCAGAGAGGGGATCTGGGCTAGGTAATATAGGAACTAAATGGCCGTGATAAGAAATTTGGATATAATTCTAATTTTAATGTACTGGAGATCTAAGGATAAGGTATATTTGAATACTAATTAGTATATTTTATATAATATATGTAACTAATATATTTGAGTACTAATGAGTAATATTTGGATATTATTCAAATTTCAATGATCTCATTTCCATTTGAATTTCAGTGTACTGGAGGTCTAAGGAGAGGGGTGATTTGATCTGATTTACCCAAAAAAGATACTCTGAGAAAGATTATGTGTAGGGAAGCAAGAATGGAAGCAGGAAGGCCATATAGTTGGGTGACTACTAGGTTATCTGAGAAGAGATGATGGAGGTTTGCTCTAAGGTGGTGGTGGTGAAGGTGACAGAAATGAACTTCAATCTTCCACATGTCCCATTGTTGATTTTTGTCCCAGAAGAATGTGTGTCATTCTTCTCAATCTTCTTATATATTATTCCAATTCCCTAACTCTTGGCTCCATTTCTTCTCTTCCTCCAACTTTGGATTTGACAGCACTGCCTCCCTCAAACTCTTGACCACCTTCCTTCCCCAACCAAGGCAGTTAGATATGTCTGAGTTGAATTCAGCTGCTTTCCTGACTCCATCAGGATATATATGGACCCCAGCTGACCCCTCTGATTCAAAGCCCCACTCGGGGCCACCAGCCCAAGTCTAACCTACTTGATGGCCTGGAATGACACCACTCTGCAGGTGGAGATTTGCCATCAACCACAGGAATGCCTCACATGACTGACTAGTACACAAAAATAATTGTGATTACAGTAAAGCGTAGATATCTATCTTCCCTCTATTAATATTCTCAAGCAGCATCATTGTATTTCTGCACTTTTCTTCACAGGCACTTTAAGTAGATAAGTTATATCTAAAGATAAAACTTTTCTCTTGAGGCTTTCTGATGACTTGAGAATTTTGCATTGCCATATACACAGTAAAGATACAGAGCATCCTATTTTGACTTTAAGAAGCATCTTCTCAGAAGGCTTGTACATTGCACCATTTCCTGTTTTTCACTATTACACACACACACACACACCCCAAAAAAACATGGAAAGATACTTTGTGTGTCAACAGCTTGCTGTTTACAGAGAGGAACCTGACATTATGATTAATGAGGTAAAGCCTCCATGCTCCAAGGTTGGCAGTAATGGTGTGCATTTTCCAGTCGTGAAAAGTTTCCTCCTGCAGGCAGTTAAAGAAATGTGTTTCCTTAACGTCTTCTCTTGCTTTGATCTTTGCCCAGCGTTCATTCCAAGACCAAGCAAATGCGGGCGCTCCACTCAACTTTCAAAATGTATACTTTGCTGGCAGTCCCACTGAGTCAACCACTAACATTTTCCACATGATTCTACTACGAATTAAATTATAAAGAGCAGAAAACCTAGTGGGTTCGCTTTGCTCTGAATTATATTTCTGCCTACCCCTCAAGTGTCAGTTTTCTCCTGCCCTGATTTTCCCCCTCCTCCTTGTCTTAGCCAAGCTCTTCCTCTCCTGTTTCCTCCTTTGGGCTCTCTGCCCCTCTTCTTGCTGTTAGGAGCATGGGAAGTTGAGGCAGAGACTCTGTTTCGCAGAATGTCTCTGCAACTTATTAACTGCAGGACCTAAGCAAATTGTGTAACTTCTTGGAGCCTCTGTCCTTTCTGCTGTACAGTGGAGATTATGACCCATAGTTTGCATGGTGTTTGTGAAGAATTGATGAGCCCATGTATGGAAAGGAGTTACCATAATCCTGAATAATAGCAAGTGCTACTCGTCCCACACTGTTTGACCATGCAAAGTTCTTTGAAAATCCTCTTTTGAGAAAGGACAATCTTTTGAGAAGGGACAATCTTTTAAGAAGGTTGAAAAAAAAATTTTTTTATGTATTTTAAATAAACCTTGGACATTCTATGTAAGTCCCGAACCAGTATTGAGCTTCCTTCCCATTCTAGGCAGGCACCTCAGAAGCCAAAGTTGCATTTGTTTCCATCCATATAAGAGATACTCTATGCATGTGTTTGCACTGCAAACATTCCTCGCTATTTAGGCCAACAGAATGAATTCTGCAGCAGGAAATAAGTTAGGCATCTTGCTTACCCCTCCTTTCCAAATGTTAACAGTGCCTTTGCTCTTTGCCTCTAACATGAGGGGGAGGTACATGAAATGGGAAGCTCAGCATATAGGTGGCTACAGTGAGAGAACTCTCAAAACTTGGCAACAGGGCTACCCGGTGAGAAAGAATAAGAATATTAATTCCTGATACGTAATGAGCACCAATCACATATTTGGTTCTGGGTACCTTGGAAAAGTTCAGTTGTTCAGTCTATAAGACTGAAGGCCAGACACTACTTGCAGTGATCTCAATATGGAAAGCAATAGGGTGAAAACACGCATCTCTTTAATGTAGCCCCAGACTCTCTCTGTGTGGTTTGCTGTCCCCAGCTGCCTGATAGGCCTCTAGAGTCTCCAGGTCTTGAGCTTGCCAGGGCTGATAGAATGGAATGATCCAAATGGGCTTCACTGGGAGTACCTGGGGGCATTTATAGTTTTTCAGACTTTCTGAAGTAAGAAGGCAGCTTCGTAATTCTATAACTTACCTGCTCCTGCTCCTGGGCCACCTCTCCCTGGGCTGCAAGGGAAGAGGCTTTGGCTCAACTGAACACAAACTCAGGATAAGGCATGGTGACCCCTGCAACTCAGGCCCAGAAGACACTTGAATCTACATCCTCTTCAATAGGAAAGCAGACATGTTGCCCCAGTGAACACTAATATGTGCATATATTGAGCAATACATATAGGGGATGAATAAGCAGTGTTTCTTTTCTAATTAGAGGCACTTTAGTCACTTGGAAAACTTCAGAAGTAGAACAGTTTTTCACTGTTTGGCTCAAACAAAAACTCATTCAGGCTTAGAAATTGGCAAAGGGCAGACTAATGATAAATACTTACCCTAAATCACATTTTCCATAGACCCTCTAATTTCCAAGAGTTTGACCAGAAAAAGAATCACAGAGAAAAATCTGGACTGACAGTTCACAATAACGACATAATATTAACAGGATGTCAGAGTTTACAGGGCTTTCCCATTTCCTCTGTAAAAGCTTTACCATTACCAAAACATGCAGCCACCTCTTTGCCTTTCAACCGTTGTTTTTCAAAGGGGTTATTCATTCACTTTTCTATGCATTCAACAAATATTTCTTGAGTACCTACTAGGTGCAATTACAGGACTAGATTCAGAGGGTGATAATTCTAATAATAATGGTAATAACAATAAAACAGACAATAACAGTAACAATAAAAATCAGACAATATTTTTATGCTACTTACCATATGCCCAGCACACTATTCTGAACATGTCACATATATTTCACACAGGTAATCCTTGTAACAACCCTTCACAAGTATTGCTTGTAAACTGCTCAGCGACCTTTCTAGAATGTCACCTGATGCCTATGCCAACTCTTGTTGTCAGCCTTCCTACAGTCCCTTCTCTGATCACCAGTCTCTTCTGGTCCATCTTGTCCTCTAATGGAACTCTAAATCTGGAAGTACCAGGAAGTCTTTAAATCAGGAGTTCAGGAATATTTGGAGAAAGTTCTTCCTCAGTGACCGAGGGAGCTAAGTAAAACAAACTTTGGATTCAACTGAGAACAAAATGAGAGGAAATTAGCAAAATAGAACCTTGACCCTAGGCTCAAGTTTCCAGAACTGAGTCAGCCAACCTGAGAGCTAAACCCAAGATTTCAAAATTATGTTAACCTCTGTCAGGTTAAAAGAGTAATAAAACTGTATTTGTAACTATATCCCTATATATAGTTTTGGCCCTGAGAGCTGAAAACTTTAGTACTAGAAATAACCTTCACACGTGAAGAATCTGAAGTCTAAACAGGTAAAAATACATATTCTGGGCCAGGTAAATTCATGGTATTATGGCCAGGGTATCACAGAAACACAACCCACAGGGCCAAGCTCAATATTCACCAGGTCATGAGCTGCCTGAATCTTCCCTATAATATTACAGCCTCGCCAAGTGATTATAGAGCCCGCACTTGCACTCCTCAAATTATCGGGCTCTCCCTTATCTCTGGAGAAGTGCATTCTTCTGTTGGATAGTTCCAACTCTTATGGAGTCCTTCCATATTTTGACCTGAAATCTCTCCCCATGTGGCTTTCTTTACTCAGGAACCCACAGCCCCCATTTATCCCTTTTCCACATCAAGCTAATCAAAGACTTGGCAGCTCCTTTGGCCAGGCTCAATATCCCAAGTTCCTCTGACCCTTCTTTTTGTAATTTAAACAATAACCAAGGTCTCCTAGCTTTACAGGAAGCAATGAATTACAATGGCTAAAAGCATGAGCTTTGCAAACAGATAAACCTGTGGGTTGAATCTGTTCTATACTTACAACATTAACTTCCAAGGGTAGTTTACTTCTTCTGACCATACCACAGCTTCCTTTTATGTAAACTGGTGATGGCGATATGCCCCTCAAAGTGCTGTTGGGGCTGAATAAATGGAAGAATATACATAAAACTCCAAGCATCGTATCTAACACTTCATAGGAATTCAAAATCTATTTAAATGGGTGGATGAACTCCTGGTTGGGGGCTAATAAGGAAGTTTTATAGAATGAATAGCAAACCTGAAGAAGACCCTGTGGAAGAGAATACCACAGGAGAAATGAAGGAGAAAGACCCAAGTGAGAACCCAAAGTGGCCACAGTCGACGAGCTCCTTGTGCAGGCCATTCTTTCACAAGTTTATCAGCCATCTAATGAGTAGTGTGTTTCATGCTCATGACTCTGCTCAGTAAGGGGAGAGGAGAGAAGAGTCTTAAATTCAACTCTTTTTAAACTGATTCTGGACTTCCTCATAAAGCTCTGACCACATACTAATTTGAAAGCCCAAACACGAAGTTATTTTGGGAATGAGAGGAAAGGTACTTTATATCTTTTTCCCCCCCCTTCTACAAAAACAGCTGAACAGACTTTCCTAATCCTTTCCCAAAAGCTTCATGTTTGGGCTGAGCTCAGCCCTGGAAGTTCTCACTCTCGGGAAGAAGGCCTGAGAAAGTCATTAAAAGCAAATGAAAGCCTGGAATGGAAATATACAGGGAAGATGGGAAATCAATTGGCTTTTTCTCCCAGGTGATCCATCTTTCAATAACAGGAAGATGAAACCACAGCAAATTATCTCAAGGATAATATCTCTTAAACCACTATAAAGTTTAGCATAGCATCAAGGAGAGACTGACAGACAGCCTGATTTGCATTGATCATGGCTCATCCTTTGGTTATTAGGGCTATCTGTGGTAAATGACTGAAATTTTCTAAGATTTTGAAGAAGACCAAATAAAAGAATCCAACTTGGTATTTGGTCTGACACAGGTGCTACACCAGTTCATGAATTGTAAAGTGACATACAGCAATCAGCCTTTGTCCTATTAGTATGATGGACTTGAAATAATTAATACTTAGAGTCCATACTCTTTCTCCTGCTCCTTGCCTGTTTGGCCTCTCCTTCTCCTCCAATCTCCCTGCTGGCTCTTGGTAGTAAAGAAAACATTGGACTGACACATTATCAACCCCACTTCCCAACAAAATTATATCAAAGTGAAAGAACCACATGCATTGAGGGATAGAATGTGACACAGGAAGAAAAGGGGAGTTAGAGACCAAAGAGTCTGATAAGCATCTTATAGTGTATAGAACAACTCCCACAACAAAGGATTATCTAGCTCAGGTTGAGAAACCCTGACCTATAATGTGTAAATCCTAAGGATATAGTGGGATCAGGGGGAGGTAGTAGTTAGACTGAAGATCTTGAATATCAGAGTAAAATCCTTCCCAAAGGTAATTGGTGTATTACAGGATTCAAGGTATGAAGTAAATAGAATTTTAGCAAGATGTGTATTACAAAGTTTTGTCTAATATATTAGACCATAAAGACACCAGAAAGTTTCAGGCATCCCGATGCAAATTCATATATTTTATATAGTATTATGGTTATAATGCCCCAACATCTGGCTGAAAAGTGAAAGCATCTATCAACAGGCTAAATTTATCTCCTTGGCTTCCACTGACAAAAAGGCTGGATTTGTGTTCTTTCTATTGTAATCAATGGAAAGGGCTTCCTCTACACGTTGGCAAGACAATTAAAGGGGATGAGAGGTGTTGATTTAGTCTAACTAATAGTTTCGCATGATGTAGACAAAACATCTGGTTGATTGGTGCTTTCATTCCTCACTTGGTGGTTTTGACATGGAGGAATCATAATCATTGTTGGATACTTGCTAGTCATCATTGTAAACCCAGCTGATAACAGGGTAGAATCAACTCGTCCTAAAATAAAGAATCATAGGTATGAATCTTCAACCTGAAAGACGATTGCTTATAAGAAAAAGGATCTCTAGAATTGAGAATGAAGCACTAAGGAATAACCTCCATTTATGTTTCCCTGTAACTACTCCTATCCAAGTACCCTCTCACTGTTGCCTTATACTCATGCCTTATACTCATACCCATAAAAGCATTAAGTTAGGCCATGTTTCCTGGACCAGGAGTATATCTTCCTGAAGAAAGGGGCTCCTTTTTCTTCACACATATGTTCCTATCTGCTCACAAACCCAAAGGAATGTGTCTAGCCAGAAAAGGGATATTGTCTTTTTGTTATTTGGGTGGTTTTTCTTTTTTCTTTTTTTAAATTATTCATTTGTCAAGAGAGAACACCATGTTCTAATTCATCTAAAGGAACACTATTGACCAGTGGAGGTCTTTTTTCTACCTTTTCAAGTCTTATATGTCTTTCTAAGTCTAGCTCATTCTGCCTCCCTGAAGCCTTCTCTGAGGATCTTGTCAACAGTGTTATATATAATACATAAAAATTTTGATTGGTAAATGTTACTGTGATCACTGTGTCAAAGTCTTATTAAAGTTCAAGCAGAAAAAATTCTATGATTCATAATATAGTGCCTTTCATGATTACAAGATGGGGAGGAGGTAACATGAATCAAATATCTGCTTTCCTTATCCTTTCCTGACATTTATTGACATTGTCATTCATTTTTGGTATCAGTGCTAGACACCTATGCAGCAATAGTGAGCAAAAATAGATTTATCTCTGTGTTCTTAGAACTTAAAGTATAGTAAAACAAGTTAGTAATCAAATAATCATATACCTTCTGGTAAATTAGAAATGGTCCCATTTCTTTACTACTTCATTCATCAGAAAGTGGCATTTACTTCCCTCCCCTTGAATTTGGATGACCTCGTGACTTGCTTTTACCAACAGACTGTGTTGAGAGTGACACTGTGCCAGGTCTGGAGTCAAATTGTAAAAGGCCTGTCAGCTTCCACCCTTGCTCCTGGAAGCTAACCATCAAGGGGTAAGGAACATTGGGCTAGACCACTGAATGAAGGAGCCCATGTAGAGAGAGACTGGGGAAGTTGAGAAGCCATGTCGATCATGGCAGGGCCAACAGATCTCCCCATTGAAGGTAGCCACATCAGCAAACACATCTCACAATGTGGAACAGGAAAACTGCCCAGCTGAGCCCAGTCAACCCAAAAAACTGTGAGAAATTTAAGTTGCCATTCATTTAAACCACAAGTTGGGCAGGTCGTTTGCTATACAGTGATAGCAAAAACACATCATATCTAAGGTAGACCTCTACCACATTCTCTTTCTGTCACATTACACTTTTTTATTTTCTTTAAAGCTCTAATCACTACCTGAAGTTATTTTCGTGACTGTTGTCTCCCCCAACAAGAGAAAAACGCTGAGAACAGGGACTTTGCCTGTACTGCTTCTTGCTATAACCCTTGCGCCTGGAACAATGCCTGGCATAGAGCAGAATGCTCAACAAATATTTGTAAATATTTGCAAATTAAGTGAATAGATGTAAATATTTGTAAATTAAGTGAATAGATGGACAGTTGCAATGAGGACAAATGAGTTAGCCGAGAAGCAGATGCTGTTGTAACGGTTTCTAAACGAGGGAATTAGAGGGGCATTTGGGTGGCTCAGTCAGTTAAGCTTCTGCCTTCGGCTCAGATCATGATCCCAGAGTCCTGTGATGGAGCCCCGCATTGGGCTCCCCACACAGTGGGAAGTCTATTTGTCTCTGCCTCTGCCCTTCACCTGCTTGTGCTCTCTCTCTCTCAAATAAATAAATAAAATCTTTAAAATTAATTAGGTAAATAAATAAACAAATGAATGGATTGGAACTAATGAGGGAGGGGCACCTGGGTGGCTCAGTCGGTAAGCGTCTGCCTTCAGCTCAGGTCATGATCCCAGCTTCCTGGAATCGAGCCCCGCATCAGGCTCCCTGTGTGGCAGGAAGCCTGCTTCTCCCTCTCCCACTCCCCCTGCTTGTGTTCCCTCTCTCACTGTGTCTCTCTCTGTCAAATAAAAAAATCTTAAAAAAAAAAAGAACTAGTGAGGAAAGTCAGAGAAGATATGACTTGTTTTGATAAAATCTTCACATGATTATGTCCAGCAAGAAAGTGGGTATTATTTTCTTTCTGGGAACTGTTCAATTAACTATTCTCTCATAAATGACATTATCATTTTAAACTTTCTCTGGCGGCAGAATGTAGAATATTTTTTAAACTATTTTTAAAGCACCATCTAAAGATCCAGCTACTAATTAATCAAGTAGGTAAGGAATCCCCTTAGCTATCAGAAATTCATTTTACAAAAATTGCTCAGGGAAAGAAGATGTGCAATCTGCTCTATTACTCCACCAGAAATTGAAATTAAAGGGAAAATTCTCACTCGATTTGAAGAAATACTTTTTTTGAAGTATGAAGAAAGTTTTTAAAAGAGCATTTTGTGTTTCCGAAGCACCGAGTTCATTTGGGAATTTCCTTACATAGAGTTTCTTTTTTTTAAAGATTTTATTTATTTATTTGACACAATGAGAGAGGGAATACAAGCAGGTAGAGTGGCAGAGGGAGAAACAGGGAGTGAACTTTGGAGATCCCAGGATCTTGGGATCATGACCTTAGCTGAAGGCAGACACTTAAGGACTGAGCCACCCAGGCACCACAAAGAAAGAGTTCTTAAAAGAGGAAGTCAGCAAGAGAAAAACATGGCAATATCTTTCCTCCTTCTTCTAGAAAATATTTCTTTGCTGGGAAAGAGGAAAGCAGAGGAGGTCCAAAGTGGAGTGACCCAAACGCCAGAGTGCTGTGGACACATTGTCTCAGGCTCTGAGTGAGCTGGTGAGTAAGCAGCTAAGACCCTTCCTCTAAAGCCAAACAACGAAGATGAGTAATGAAGATCAAAAAGAGAAAAAGAATTAAAGTGAAAAGGAAATAATGCAACTAATGTCACTTTTGATGTGTGTGTAAAATATATATGGGGTGGTAAAATTAAATAAATCTATTTTATTTCTTATACTTTTATGTATTTTATAAATGCTGGGTGTTTTTTTTTTTTTAAGATTTATTTGTTTTAGAGAGAGAGTGTGAGCAGGGGGAGGGACAGAAGGAGAGAGATAATCTCAAGCAGAATCCATGCTGAGTGAAACCCGATGCAGGACTCAGTCCCACAATCATGACTTCATGACGTGAGCTGAAACCAAGAGTCAGACACTTAACCAACTATGGGGCACTCAGGTGCCCCGTAAATGTTGGTTTTATACACATACACAAATACATACCATATATTTATATAAGTATACATGTATATATAAATATATACATACTTATCTGTGCATGTATATTTACAAGAAAAATACATGTAAACATATATGTAAATATATATGCATATATATGTAATATCTATGAATATATATATGCATCTTGGGTTTCTGTCTTAAAATTTTTCTTTAAATCACCTTTTTGATCTTTATTCAAAGCTTAGTTTTGTCTGTCTTAACAGAAGATTAAGTAAATCGTTAGCATAGATGGAATGGATATTCATAGTTATATAACTGAGTTGAGTTTGAGCAAAAAATACTGTCACTTGATGTACAGACAGATAAGATTCAGATCAACAAGTAAACACAGACTCTGGATTCATTTGGATTTTTGTTTGAATCTTTGATTCACCACTTGCAATCTCTAGTAACTGGGAAATTTATTTAGCTATTTATCTCTAAAAGGCAAGTTCTTTCCATTCAATTCAAGAAGATTATGGAGTACCTTCCTTGCTAGCTTCCGAGACTTCAGCTGTGGGCAGGACAGCTAGCCACTGCTCTCATAGACTTTATAGTTTGTCTGGGAAAGACACATCTACAAAGAAGATGATAAGTGAGCTGAGAATCCCCTCAAAAGATTTTCATTTGGGAAATTTCCCTTATGAAGTGGTTTAAGAGAATTTTGTAAAATAATTCATACAATGTTTCTGGCACTGTGCATAGTCATACACTTCCAATAATTTAGAATTCTAAGCTCCTCAGCCTCAAAGCAAACAGAAAGTAGAAACCTCGTACCTTCCATATTTGAAAGGTTGATGAGGGCAAGTTCCTATCTGTGTGTTCTCCATGACAGTTCTGGTGCTTAGATTGGATTAGTAGATGACTGAATTGATCCCTCTTATGGCTTAAATACAAAATAAATTAGGTAAGCATGTAGCTTTGTAGTACTGCCTGCTCTTCGGGGGCCAGAAACTGTCTTACCCACCTTTTGTAATCCCACTGTGATCACCACAATACTTAAGAAATTACAGGAAGTGTAGACCAAAGGGAAAACACTAAAATAGAGGAAGAAATAGCTCGCTCTCCACACTTCTCACCTGAAAATTATATAATCTCTAAAGGCCAGAATCCTTACTTTCAAGTGGGTTTTGAAATTCTTGCTTCCCTCACAAAATAATGAAATGAGATAACATTAGTGAAAGTGTACTGAAAACTGTTAGACACCACGAAAGCATACAGGAGTGCTATTAAGATATTTTCATAGTGTAACTTCCCAAAGTCTGACTTTACCCAGCCATCACTTTTCTGAGACTCCCCTCTTAAAATTTACTCATAAACTTGGCCTTATTAGTTTCTCAGAGTTGATTACATTGTGATGATGACTCGTGCTGATTTGGATGTAGAACCCAGTGTATATGTTTAAAAAGAGAAATAAAACAAACTATTTCTTTTGCATGTTCTTCCCCGGTAGAAAAGTCACATGGAAGCCAATTTATCAGAAGGTACCTTAGTAGGCAAAGAACTGGATCTCTTGTAGTCACCTCTGGTGATCGGAATGTTTAATGACTCCAGTGTGTCTGCTTGCAGGATAAGGAGGCATCTGCCTGTAAAAAAAAAAAAAAAAAAGGATGTTTATACTGGCTAATCAGGGCATACATTTCTCTGGCTTGTGTCTGCTTTTCTCTTGTTGGCCAACATCCCTTCTGAATGACACATTCTTTCCTTTGATAAAGTAATGCCTTCAATCAGGTTTCAGTCCTATCTAACTGGCCTGGACAGCAACTGTCTCTAATGTAACCCTGCTCGTCTCTGATCCATCAAACTTCAAGTCCTTGTTTTATGGCTTAACTCTCCGTGGCCATATTTCACTTTCTGTGTGTTCTTAGAGGCTCCCTCATTGTTACCTCATCTTTCACCAACAGTAATGGTCTTCTAATTTATCTCCAAATTCAGTGGCCCCTTATTGGTTCTCATCTTCCTTCTTTTCTCTGTAACATAACAATGTCCACCTTGCCTGTGGTAGGCAGTTCCCAACATTATCCCTCTTCTTGATGGTCCCCCAATTTCTTGTGGGGGGAATAACCTTGTCCTCCTTATATTTAAAGTTGGTGGAAAGGTAATTCCTGACTTGCAAATGCCTTCCTCCAACTGTGGACCAGACTCTCATTCAGCCAGTCTAGGACTGTGGCCAAATCTCAATCAATCAAAATTTTAGGATTTTGAGGGGCATTCTTATGACAGGTGAGGACAGAGTAGCAGTCACTACAATATCACCAGCATACAGAATGCTGCAGATATTTGCCAAATAGTCCACATTTACTACATTTTGGGTTTCTGGATTGATATATATAGATTGACATTTATATATGCATATATATAATATGTATTATATAAACACACACATATAATAAATGTAAAGTATATAATATATATCATTCAATCTATATATTATGTATCGTATCTATTACAATATATGTTACATTAGGTTATGTCATATCATATTATACATTAGTTTCTATCGTTTCTAAGCCTTGTCTTTCTACTACATTTCTTTGAAATATCATAACCCTTTCATTGCATTTGAGGACATTTTTGGTAAGTGTCTTGAGTTCGAAGCCTTGGCTAGGTAATCTTTTTGCACTAGTATACAGAGTTCTCTAAAACAAGTTCATTGTCAGCTATGGGATTAATCAAAACTATAAATCCCAGCATATTGAATATTTCAACACTTTATTTGGTTGTTAATATCTAAAAATCTCATTAGCACTGAAACAAATCAAATATAAATACTTAATATACAGTACAAATCAATAGATTTTTCGCAGAAGAAAACAACAAAAGAGTAATTTTCTACAACATCTCCCCTGCTGATTAGATCTTCAGTAATATTACTCAGGTTATTTCAAAGGTAATACATCTTACAAAAATGAATATATGGAGAGAAGGACAGATGTACAATGACAAATGTACATTTAAGTCATTAGTGGTTATATGAATTATGTTTGTATGGCTCTTCTCTCCTATGTGCATTATAAATGATAAGAGAAAATAATTCTGATTCTATGATCTCCTGAAATTCTTCTACTAAATTCATTTGCTTCAAGTAGTAGGCTTTTATTGCTTGCTGCCAGGAAGTGTTTAGTCTCCTTATCAAAGCAGCAAAACGGCTTCTCATTACCTCCCCTCGCACAGTGCCTTTTACATAATAGGTGCTCAATAAAGTCTGTATAATCGACCTATTGTGTACTAGGTGTTCAGCAACTGCAGTTGAATTGAATCGAACTGAAATGAATTGAACAAGCTTTTCTCAGACCCATGGCAACTGTGAAACTAGAGTATTTCACCGCCATTCAGAAAACCGCTCACAAGATTACATTCTGGAATGTTGACAAATAAGATTTCAGCAACTCTTCATTTAAACCCTTCTTAGACAAATTATGTGTTGCACTGTTACTAGGAGTTCTGGCGAGGATCTACGAGTCATGTTGTTCCAAAGCAACTGCGTATGATTGTCGTCACTGTGTCATTGTGCAGTGGCTGTAAGGGACCGCGCTGTTAGTTTGAGCCTCTGGTTCCACCACAGACTCTGATTCAATAGCGACATTGGTTTGCAGAATCAGATGGAGGAATGTATGCTGAATCGGAATTGCAGATAATCGTGTGGGTTGGTTCTTCCCTTCTGAAGCATAGAGAAAAATTGTTTTCTCTCTCAGTTATGGGATTTCTACAGTACCTCCCTTATCCAGCATTATATCCATTCTACTTGGCAGTTGTGCAAAAGTCTGTTAAGTAAAAATGAGAGATTGCAGTCGCGTTCCTGGGACACTTCTTCTCAAGCAACTTATTCGGTAAAATACATTTTAAAAATATTAATAATTGACTTTAAAAGAAGACTTTATTTATTTGAGAAAGAGAGTGCAGGGGGCAGGGCAGAGGGAGAGGGAGACGCAAGCTCCTGGCTGAGCAGGGAACCCAATGCAGGGCTCCATCCCAGGACCAATTCCTATGACCCAAGAACCAGAATTTTCTTCTATGGTCTGACATTTGGCTATGCTAGATAACTGTGACCTCCCCCATATAGAATGGCCAAAGTGGACTTTGGAAGTAAAATTCTGGTTCTTATATTGAGCAGTGAATCCTTAAGTGATTGCTATATTTTTTAAAACAAATAAGTAATTATGAATACATAAGCAAACAACTAAACAAGTTCATGAGTCAGTGATGAGAGTGCTTCATGCCCAAAGACTATGATTAATCCAATGCTGTGCTCCTAGGTGCAATACAAAAGGAAAAATGACTTTACATACCTTTAACTTAGGTGGTTTATATACCTCATCTAAAATTCTAATAATAATTTGTGATGTAACTACTTTTATAGCCATATTTTACACAAAATAACAGACTCAGAGAGCGTAAGTGAACAACCCAACACTAAGCATCTAATAAAAATTAAATATCAGATTTGGATGTTACTCTGATTACATATTGTTTTGATTAAGCTGCTGTGACACTAACCCCCAAACTTTTGGTGTCTTAACACAATAGGTATTCACTTATCCACATGACGGTCCCAGGCTCATCATTTGAGTCACTGGAGTCACTCTGCTCTATGTGGTCATCTTGTGGCCTAAACTCTTTCCACCTGTGGCTCCATAGCCCTCTAGATCCTTACCACTGTATGGAGGGAAGAACATGAAAGAACACACTAGGGAGATGTATAGGCCAGGTTTAGAGTGACAGTCATTATTCCTACTGAAGTTGCATTAGAAAAAGTGTCACATGAGCACACTTAACCTTGGGAGAGGCTGGTAAATGTGGGAAGAATAAATTTGAGTGGACAGCTGGTGACTTCCACCACAGGCTCCAAATATCATGGTCCTCCCAATGTAATATAAGTTGCTTCCTGTAAAGATAAATGCTGAAGATCAAAAATGACTTTGGACAATCACTTGATAATGGCAGGCCATGAGCAACAAGTTCCGTGATGCTAGGGAGCATGTGCTCCCTGGTACCGAGTTTGCTAGAGTATAAAAAACATGACCTAAGAAAAGCTGTGAGGTGCATCCTTATTACGCTTAAATTCATGGATGCCCAATAACCAACTGTATTATGCAGAGAACTAGTCATCCTTGTATTAGTAAGTTGTAAAAGAAACTACACTGACTGATGTGGTATGTGTGTGAGTATTGGAATGAAGACAGGGAAATAATGAGAAACGGAAACAATCATAACATTGAAAATCAGTATATGTTGATTGTCATCTAAGACCACCTTTCCTGAGAATTCCTTCAGCAAATATAGAATTTTTCTTTTCTTTTTTTTTAGTTTTGACCAGATGGTCTAGTGCATTCAAGAATAATCAATTTTAATTGTAGGTTCTTAAAAATTAAGATGTAAAAAGAGAGGGCTTTTCAAACAATTTCTGCAGTCTAAGTTACTAGGAGACAGTAGCAGATATTGTGTAGCTAATCATGTACACGTCCTACTAACCCAATCAGTTGTCTGCTTTCTTACTTTTCTAAATAATAATAGTAACCATTTGTTAAGCACATACTGAGTGCTAAGAGCTTTATATACTCTGCACCATTTAACCACAATGATGTCATCTGGTAGTTAATAGGATTCGTAATTTTCAGCTGCAGACACTGAACTTAGAAAGATTGACTGAAATCACAGAGCTAGGAAGTAGTACATCAGGATTATAATGTAGATTTCTCTCATTCTAGCATCCCTTATTCCTCCCCATCATGATAAGCAGCCAAAAGTCTAGCTCTGAGTCAGCAATGTTACCCACAATGTGTGGAAAGAATAACAATTTCCTTATCTTGATGCAAGTTTTTCTACTGGGAAGGCTATAGCTGGTACTATATATGATGAGTACAGATAATATCCTTGCATTTTGCATCTCAAGATGGTTTCAATTATTTACTGAATTCTGGCCCACCCAAGAAACAGAGTGCCTGACAACTGAAATGAAAATAGAAGAGATTGAGACATTCTCTTGGTTTAGTCCTTATGGAAACAACATTTATCCCTAGGCTCCATCAGTTTAGAATTGTAAGAGTGTGTTTTTCTCAACATGGGACTTGAACTCACTGACCCTGAGATCCAGACCTAAGCTGAGATCAAGAATCAGACACTCAACTGACTGAGCCACCTAGGCACCTCTAAGAGTGTGTGTTTTTAACAATACAGGATATTTTCGATGACATTCAAGTTATATCCTTCAAGATAAACAATTTCCTTAGTAGCATGGCTGCTCTTGACTGGAAATCCATTTCACATATACTATGTAATATGAAATTTAATAGAATTGTTCTAATTTCCTTAGAATTGACTCTTAAGACCCAATGCTGATGTTGAAAAGAATGAAAGACAAAGTTGATCCAGACTCTCTCTAAGACTTACTGAGAAGCAATAGACCTGGCTCTTCCAAACCAACCATGTCTCAGCTACATGACTTCATCTTCCTCTCCCCATTCCCTCCAACCTCCAGCCCAAATAATGAGAATGTTAGAACCAGAAGTGTGTAGGAGTAAGGAGTCATTGGGCTGGGAGAGAATGCCCCTTAACTTTACACCAAACCAAGTTATAAGGGCACTCAGGGAACCACATTAGAACCTGGGGTTGCCTCCAATAGTATGGAATTGTCATCTTATTCCTCAGTTGGACTTTGCTTAAGCAATACATATGCTTATCTACCTATTTCAACAAGGGAAAAGGACTAAAGAAAGATGGCAGCAAGCAGATAGGTACATCGATGATGAGACTTCCAAAGGTGTGTGAAAATAGCAAGGTTACTTAAACATTGCAGAAGGTAGTTAAACAGGAAATACCTTGCTGGTAACACATGTATTGAAGAGGGCTGGGCACTCAGTAAGATACCAAGAGCAGCAAGAAGCTGTGGGATAAACTTCCAGGAGTACAAACTGAATGGTTTCAAAAAAGTTAAGCTAGAGGAGTGCCTGGGTGGCTCAGTGGGTTAAAGCCTCTGTCTTTGGCTCAGGTCATGATCTCAGCGTCCTGGGATCGAGCCCCACATCGGGCTCTCTGCTCAGCGGGAAGCCTGCTTCCTCCTCTCTCTGTCTGCCTCTGCCTGCTTGTGATCTCTCTCTCTCTGTCGAATAAATAAATAAAATCTTTAAAAAAGAATGAAGGAAAGAAAGTTAAGCTAGAAATAATCTCATATTAGAGAACTATGCAATAGGGAAATCTCAAAGGGCCCTCTCACAACCCAGAATAGAGCCAACATTGAATGTTTGCATCAGCAGCCAGCCAGTCTTAGCCAGAGACTCAGAGCCTGCCAAGAGACATGCAGAATTGAAGTGACCTGCTAACTTAAAGACACTTGTCCTATTCCCTCTTCTTCCATACTAGAGAGACTACGAAAAGATAGAGAGAAAAGAGAGGGATCTTTGCCCTGGGTCAATCTGAAGTTGGATGCAAAAGAGCAGGACAAAAGCAATAAATTGATGATGACACTGAGGCTTTAAATTCAACTAGGCTGTATTACACTTCTTGTATCTAAAATTTACTGGAAACCCGTTGGATCTGTCTAAAGTAGTTTAGATTATTAACATAATAGATGTCATTAGATTATTTGCAAGTCATCACTCCCTCCCCCTTGACCTCTGCCATAGGCTGGAGGAGAACAGCATGAATCCTGCCCATTCATTAGACCATAGCTACAGCCCTTGCTTTGGCATGTGGGATGTTGGCAGACTTGGTATAAGCACAAACTTAAACAGCATTTATGTGGATGGGCTGGTCCCTTTCACTCCTGCCTTTCACCATGAAAAGAACATGCCTCAGTTGGTCACTGGTCCAAAAAGGATGGGAGACTCACGAAGAAGACATGAACCCAACTCAGGAACTACAGCCAAGCCCTGTCTCGTACAGCTGGAGCCCAGCCAATTGGTGCAATGTGACCAATAAGTGGATAGATATGAGTTAATTTAGCCATTCCATGATATTGATAAGCATTAGGTTTTTATCTTTTCTTTTTTTTAAATTCAGAATTTGCTTCACTGAAAACCTCTTTCCATATATCATTGTGCATATGAGGGATTATTTCTCTAAGCTAGAGAATTAGCAGAGGAATCTCTGGGCCAAAGGTATTGCACACTAAGACTTTGTTATACACTGCCAAAATTACCTGGAAAGCTGTTGTAACTATTCATATCATCACTATTGACATTCTCTCCCACTGGCTATAAGAGGACCTATTTTTCCATGCTCTCCTAAGGACAGGCCTTAACAATCTTTTCCAATTTTACCATACCGAAGGGAGAAAAAAATCTCATTGTTTCAATATCATTGGCCGAAAATAGCAAATCATCACTGTGTGTGCACACATGGTAGGGTTTCCACAACGTCAGTGAAAGATCAAGTTGCAGAACTATATGTACTATGATCTCATTTCTTGTATATACACGTGAACTTACACATGCCTCATGTATAAATGTGTGCACATGTATGTTTGTGTGTGTGGGCACATCCTTATGTAAGTCTATAGAAACATTTAAATATGGAAAAATATTCTCCAAACTCTTACCATGATTCTCTCTTACAAAGTAGTTTGAAGACAAGGGAATAAAGAGACAACTTGAGTTGTACACTTTATTAGTTCTGTATTGTTTAAATTTTTATGATCCTGTAAGATTTTATAACAAAAGAAAGTGTTGCAGATAAAAATGTTTCTTTGAATATAAAATAAAAATCTTCATTTTCCTGAATTATGTAACTATGATTTCCATTTAATGATTTCTTTTATTTTCAACCTCACTGAGAGATAAGTTAGCCAAGTCATGTGATATATCACAATTCTTGTATGCCTGACATTTACATTAATATTATTCAACTTAGTAATATATCAAATATAGTAAGTTATAAATTTTTTTACGTTCAATTTTATTTTATTTTAAATTTTAATTACATTATTTATTTATTTAAATTTATTTATTTACATTTAAATTAAATTATTTTATTTATTTTAAGTTTTTTGTTTTAAATAAATTTTATTTATTTTATTTAAAATTGTTTATTGATAAAGCAGTCAGTAATAATAACCCTCTTACTAATTACAGAGGGACACAATTTTAAAAATCTTATTCTAGATGTATCTGTGACTGGGCACATGGGAGTAACAAAATAGTACTAATGTTTTCTAAAATAAATGAGTCCAGAGGTGTCTGGGTGGCTCAGTCAGTTAAGCATTTGTCTTCCCCTCAGGTCATGATCCGGAAGTTCTGGGATCCAGCCCTGAGTTGGGCTCCCTGCTCATTGGGGAGTCTGTGTCTCACTCTCCTTCTGCCACTATCCTCAATCATGCTCTCTCTCTCTTCTCTCTCATAAATAAACAAACAAACAAACAAACAAATAAAATCTTTTTAAAATTTTTTTAAATGAGCCAGATTTCCACTTATATTTCAGGAGGCTTTCCGTCTCAGAGCTCTATGTTTATCTTTTTTTTTTTAAAGATGTTAATGGACCACTTAATCCTTTAGTTTACTAGAAGATTAAAACGATTTCTCCATTGAGATGTTTTTATATCTCTAATTTATCTACCTAAAATCATCTCAAAATTAAAATTTACTCTTATATTTACGAATCAAGTACACATGTCTTAATGAAGCATTTTTTTAGTGGCTTTTGATACACAAGATAACATATTCTCTGAGGTAGGAAAAAAATCAAATATTTTGAGGAATTCATATTTGGCTAGACAAATAACGAACATATAAATCATTGTTTCTCAAATGCTTTATATAAACAGTGTATCCTCTTCTCCCATTGTTCCAGTCATGCAGTGAGTAAGGAGTTACACTCTTGTAAGCCAAAAATGCAATCAGAACTTTGTGAGCTAATTGGAAAAATGATCATGAAAGAAAAACAAAGAACTCTATAAAGTTAAGAACAAATAAAACATATTGTAAATACATCTGGATAAGAATATAAGATTTAGAATCTAGTTTCAAGTGCGCAAAAGACATTAATATTCTTTCCCAAATGCAAGTTTGCCCATGAATTACACACATTTGGACAATGTTCTTGAAGAGATTTCAATGTAGCATTTTTTTTCCCAGTCACATTCTAAACTCATCTTCCACATTCTAAATTCATCTTCTGCAGCATATTATCAAATCCTAAATCCATTTTCCCAGGCATATTTTGAAGTGTTTTGTTGAGGTATTCAAACACACTGGAGAGTACTTCATTTGTTAAACAATTTACCAAACAGAATTATTTTTTACTTTGTTGAAGTAATTTGACTGCTGTTTTTCAGAAAGTGTTCGTGCAGGAGATACACTTATAAGAAAACAGCATGGAAAGTTTCCTCCGGTCCCACTGGGACTCCTAGAATTTAGCTAAAGAATAAAAGACATGGTCCATCACTGAGGTCACTTGAAACTTTGTATTGACACTTAAAAGAAATCCATTAATTTCAAAGTAGAGAAATAGGATTCAGACCAACAAAGTTACAATATTGGTTTGAGAGCCATTTGATAATCTTGGGAAGGCGAGAGTGTATCAGTTTCCAAACTCAAATCCACAGTAACATTCATTTAGTCTTATTTCCAGCTTTTTGAGTTAACCTCAGCCACCATCAGTGTGTTACACATCCTTCTGAATGTAAAGATTCTAAGCACTAATTGCTGGAAAGGCGGAGGGACTGAAGCCCAACTGTTTGTAAGACTGTTTGCTGGAAGTGCCCCTGGGTGGCTCAGTCAGTTAACCCTCTGCCTTCCGCTCAGCTCATGCAGGGCTCCCTGTTCAGCATGGAGTCTGACCTTCCCTCCTCATGTGTCTGCTCTCTCTCTCTCAAATAAGTAAGTAAAATCTTTTAAAAAATAAATTTAAAAAAAAAGAATGTTTGCTGGACCCAACTGTAGTCAGTACTATAGCCTGTCTTGTGTTCAACAGGTCTTTGAAGGAATACGATGGTTTGCATATCTAAAACCAAGACTGTGTATATACCTCTGGGCCTTGGGGGATAAAAGGTAAGCATTCCTAGGAGCAGGGCTAGCCCCTGGAAAGAAATATATGTATGCATAAAAACTTCTACCTTCCAAGACTCTTCACCTTTTCTCTCTTGAGCCTTTTAGTTACATCCAAGAGTAGATGTTGTTCCCCTCTTTTCCTGCCCATCTGTCTAACTTCGACTATTTCTACTTTCCCTTTATCTGTGCATCTGCAAGGGTCTATCTGTTCCTCAAGTGCACCACCCTGACCTTGATCTCAGACATTTTTGCATTGCTCTTCTCCCTGCCTGGAATGTTCTCACACTATCTCCTGTCCTTCTGTTCTCTCTGCCTAGAAGGCTTTTCACCCTTTCCCAAAAGCTGGTTCTGTTTCATTATTCAGGTCTCAGCTTAAGCATTTTCTCCATAAAATTAAAACAAAACAAAACAAAAAACAGCTTCCCTGGACCAGCACACTAATATCCTTTCACTCAAATTTCTCTTCATCTGATTACCAACTGAAATTATCTCATTTACTTATTTGCTATTGTCGATGTTTCTCAGTGGAATAATAGCTCCTTGAGGAGCATCTTGAAGAGTTCGTAGTGGGCTCTTAAACATGCTTGTTAAATAAATGAGTAAATGATTATTGCAGTGGTTTTTAGTCTTTACATTGCTACGTAGTAATGAGAAGCTCAGGTTTTGAACTCATAACGACATTCGAATCCTACCCTTGCTAATTGCCAGCTTAGTAACTGAAGTGGGTGTGTCTTTGAGCTTCAGTTTACTCATCTATAAAGTGGGAATAATTGCATTTACTTCACTGAGTTTTGTGAAGAATAAACAAAATAAAGCACAAACAGACCAAAGTTTCTACTCTATAAAAATTGCTCAGTAAACATTAGTGACAACCTTAGATTTCTCTCAAAGAACATGTATATTTGAAAAGATCAGGAAGGAACTCAATCTTAATGAGGAGACGTTGTGCATGGCTGACAGTAGGACACCTCCCACCGCTAGCATAGGCAAGTAGACCCAAGCAGGAGGGAAGAAAACCAGATGACAGATGGGAGACTGCCAGGGACTACCCAGTCTCCTCCCAGGAACTGACTTGTCTCCCTTAAACCAACCCCTTTTGTGGTTTATCACAGCCTGATAAGTAAGAGATGGGGCAGCAGGGACTGGCCCAATTTTGGAGCATGAGCACTTAAGGAAAATCATGTCTGCTAGTAACCCCAATGCTGTTTTAATATCATTATATCGTATACATTGTGGCTTTAGCCACACCTTCCTCCACCCCTTGGTAGTTCTTCTTAGGTGTTCATGGGAAGAGGGTGTACATGAGCCTGCATCAAAGGTTGGAGGGGAGGAAACCTGGGCGGATCCAGAAGGTGGCATGACAGTGACAAGATAGGAAGGGAGAGACCCAATAGACCCCCACAAACATAACCCAATGTGGATCTCAGCAGGCTGCAGCCTACCTTCCCAGTCAGGCTGCTCCTATGACTGTGGAGAGTATTTTCACGTTGCTAAATAAAACCTTCACCACTTTAACTCTCTATCGAGTCTCATCACCAGATTCTTTCCTTGAAGAAGTCAAGGACAGAAGAATTGTACAAGTCCTGGTAACAGCTGGTGACACCACAACTGGAATTTCTTTGGGCAGAAAGGACATCATATTAAGGGAAGTTAACTAGCACATTTCACATCATGTTTTGAAGAGAACATTGCCAATGGAGAGGGCAAGAACTGTTGTTCGGAGACTGAGACAGAAGGTCAGATGCTGCCCGACTACCAGACTGGTGAGTAGAAAGTCATATCCAGTAGCATTTCCTGAGTGAATTTCCCACAATCAATTATTGGCCCCATAGATCCAGAAACGTCAGTCTCCCAGAATTGATAAGACTCAGTGAGGCTGCCTTGAAATATCCAAACTAAAGCATATGAACTAGAGACCAACTTGCTGAATTAGAATAAGAACACTTGGGGCACCTGGGTGGCTCAGTCGCTTGAGCATCCTCTTGATTTTGGCTTAGGTCGTGATCTCTAGGTGGTGGGATTCAACCAGTCTTGGGTCTCCTGCTCAGGATAAAGCCTGCTTGAGATTCTCTCTCTCTCTCTCTCTCTCTCTCTCTGACCCTCCCCCATTCATATGCCCACAACACTCTTTCTCTCAAAAAAAAAAAAATTCTTAAGTTCAAAATGTCAAATATTCACATTAGCCTAAGAAGTCCCTCTAAGAAAAAAATCCGGGAGAATCAAATTTTGATGTACAAATGGCTTGGTGAGCAAGACAACTATTTGCACATGTCAAATGTTATCAGGAATGTGCTATCAGACACTGATGTACCCATTGGTACTGCCAGAGCCACTGATGGTGTTGGAGGGACGATATCAGTTTTCCTATCTTGATCTCTGGTTTTTTAAAGTTCTCTCACCTTTCAGCTGATCCCTTCCTTAGATATCTTAACAATTTCCTGCAAACTGCTTGTCTTACTAATTTAGCCAGGTGAAAGATGGAAGAAACTTTTCAGCCTGTTAGCCATTAAATTCCCTTGTGATTTTCTAGAATTATTTTTCCATAATTGCATTCTCTAAGCATCTTTTTAAAGGTCTTATTATGCTTTAGTACATTCCATGTTTATGGAATGGCTGAGTTCACACATTTGAAAATTGTCGATGACTATAGGAGTAATAAGGATTTGTACACATTGGGGCTGTTCACAAATATTCCAGTTTCCTCCTTCCAGTAACATAGCTGGATTGCAGTTCCCTACTTCCTTGAGGGGATACATGACTGCTGATTTGCTTAGCTGATGAAACGGGTGGAACTGATATGTGACACTTATAGGTGGGAATCTTTAAATTATAGGCATGATTACCTGCTTTTATTTTCCCTCTGCCACCGCATCTGGTGATGTTCCAGAACTTCATCAGTCTTGATCCTTTTGCTCATGGAGCACAACTCACCACCCAACCATGATGGGAATGTCACGTGTAAGAAATACCCATCCCTCTATTATCTTAAGTTGCCGAGCTTTTGCAGTTACTTATTTATGCATAATAACTCAACCTATTCTCACTAATAAAGAAGTGGAAATTCTCTGGAGCATCCCCTGAATATTATCTGGGTTTTTTTTTTAACTTAGAAATGTTTCAGATTCACCATCTACAAAATAAGATTATTAGATCAGGAGATGTCTAAGATTCTTCCAATCAACGCAAATTATACTCCACATTTATTGATTTTCCTGAGCTCCGCCTTTAAGCTGATGTCATATCGATGAATCTGTGTTTTCATTAACAGTTTCAAATGAGTTTTCAATTCTTTTGGGATCTGATCACAGAATACTCCTTTTTGGAGATCTTTTTTTAATAGTGTAAGGGAAGATTCCCAGACAAGATCTTTTCTATGTTTACAAGAGATTTCTTTCCAAAGTTTTGAGTTTACAGAAACAGATCTCAGCTAAGCAACATTTTGGTAGGAATTGGTAGGTAAAATAAAAACTACTTGTGGCCTTGTGAAGGGAAAAAGATGTCTACCTAACTGCTAAAAACGTATTGAGGAGGGGGGAAAATGGCTCACTGAGCACATGGTAGCAACATTAAAATATTTGGGGAGGAAGAAAACATCCTCAGGTGAAATAAGATACCTGCTATTCAGGAATTACTGAAAAGAAACAATTCTTTTACCAAATGTATCAATTACCAGCCAACGGGATATATTCATGGGTGACAGCTTTCTCAAGTAGAAATTATCATTCATCATTAAGCTTCATTTAATTAACCAAGCAGGTGAGAGGGAAAATGCCACTGCTAAACCCCTTAGACTTCCAATTTCTCACGTATTCATCCTGAAAACTCAATATATTCCTCGCTGAGAGTAACATATGGGATGACTAAATCTTTAGTATTAATTCTAAACCACTTTTTTCTCCCCACTATCCCAGGATACAAAAGACAGCTGAGAACAAAGTCAGAGCATAAAAAACATAGCCTTTCTCCCCTAGGCTCAGATAACAGACTTGTAGCCAAATGGAATTTTACCAAACTTTCTAAAATGAGTAACATTGTGTGAGCACCGTTCCCTAGGGAACTGTGTAAAAATGATATGTCTGTCTCAAAGTGTTCTCCAAAAAAAAAACCCTAAAAGAAATGAGCATTTGTCTTGACCTAAAGGCAACTGCAGAAAATTACAAATACCTAAGAAAAGCTTAAACTAAAAAACTTGAATTTTCCCCAAATGTGATAGTAAAAAAGATATTAAAACTTATTGAATGTCAATCATTCATTCTTTCAACAACATTTATTGATTGTGTATAAGGTGCCAAGAACTATGCCAGATGCTTTCACATAAACTGCATAATTTGGTCAGGAACTATAGAGTACAAATTACTTTATAGATAAACGGCTTATCTGAAGTCACACAACTAATAGGGCTTATTTTATCCAAGAGGTATTTATCAAGGGTCTACTACACGCCAGCACTTTCCATGCACTGAGGTGCGTCATTAACATTCGAAGGGCCAAGGATGAGCATATAAATTGAAGTCCCTATATGGTATGTCTATTTAAAATTATAAACAGTGATGTACTGGATCCAGCTTGTCTCAGCTCAGAAGAGCCAACTGTACTTATCACTTGCCAAATTCACATTCAATAATGTTGCATCTGTAGCTTGAAATTGGTCACGGCAGGAGTATTTATACACCACGACAAATGGCAAATGCTACAAATTGGGCGGTGATGGGTGGTGTTTTCAGGGAGCATCTTGCTGAACACTTACCGGAGTACCACTGCTTATAACAATCTAACTGTTGAATAAAATGTTTTATCCTCCAACCTTGAAAAATATACCTAGAAGTCCAAGTTTGAACTTAGGATTCCCAGACGCCATATAATACTATATGCTAACTAACTAGAATTTAAATAAAAATTTGAAGCAACGACAACACAAAAATAGGATTCCCAGATGTCTTATTGTTCCATAGTAGAATTTGGGAAAGGAGGGAGAGCCAGTCCCTAGACCATAGCTCCCAGCTTGCAACCTGAGAGCCACAGACCTCTCCACTTTTCATTCTTCCCCAGTTTCACCCTGCACAGGGAGGGAGATGGTGTGGATACTCCAGAATATACATACACGCTTCATCTATCCATATACCCTACACACATACACCGCTGCCCCTGGATCATCCCACGGGCCTCAATGTGTATATACCGGGGCAGTAGTACAACCTCAGTGGCCTGGAGAAAGAGAAGAGGTCACTCACAGACCCTAGAAGAAGGCACAAGTCTTTGCAGGTCTGAAATTTAAGGGCCTGGGCTTCAGAGCATTATATCTAGGTTGGAGGGATGGTGAAGGCTCTTGGGGGGGGCGGGGCTTGCTCTCACAGATGGATCACACATGGTACAGATGAAGAAGCACCAGAGTAGAGCCCCTAAAACACAGGTCACTATTGCCTATTCTAAGAATGGTACAAAATACAGAAGTCCCAAAGCTCTCATGGAGTTCATGTTCCCCTAAGAGGAAATACAATGGTTTAAGTATTTAAAACAAATTATTTCCAAGATCAAATTGGCTATATTACCATCCCTTTTTTCAGCCCAAGTGAAAAAAATATTAATATTTACCATTTGTTGACAGCTTATTATTTACTCAGAAATCAGTAAATTCTTGGACACTGAATGATTAAAAGCTCAGAGCCTAGTTATTGATTTTATTTTTAAAAATTTTATTTAGTTATTTATAACTTAGATTTTTAAAAAAATTTTGAATTTAAATTAAATTAATTAACATAATTGTTGGACCCTACTGGATAGTATTTTGGTGAAAATTTTTGCATCCATGTTCATCAGGAATATTGGTCTGTAATTCTCCTTTCTAGTGGGGTCTTTGTCTCATTTGGGAATCAAGGTAATGCTGGCCTCATAGAAAGAGTTTGGAAGTTTTCCTTCCATTTCTATTTTTTGAAACAGTTCCAGAAGAATAGGTATTAATTCTTCTTAAATATTTGGTAGAATTCACCTGGGAAGCCATCTGGCCCTGGGCTCTTGTTTGTTGGGAGATTTTCAATGACTCCTTGAATTTCCTTGCTAGTTATGCATCTTTTCAGGTTTTCTATTTCTTCCTGGTTCAGTTTTGGTAGTTTATACATCTCTAGGAATGCATCCATTTCTTCCAGATTGCCTAATTTGTTGGCATATAATTGCTCATAATATGTTCTAAAACTTGTTTGTATTTGTTCAGTGTTGGTTGTGATATCTCCTCTTTCATTCATGATTTTATATTTTTAATTATCTAATCTTTATTATTTCTCTTCTCCTGCTGGGTTTAGGCTTTATTTGCTGTTCTTTCTTGAGCTCCTTTTGCTGTAAGGTCAGCTTGTGTACTTGAGACCTTTCTTGTTTCTTGAGAAAACACTTGTACTGCTATACACTTCTCTCTTAAGACTGTCTTTGCTGCATCCCAAACATTTTGAAAAATTGTATTTTCATTTTCATTAGTTTCCATGATTTTTAAAAATTCTTCTTTAATTTCCTGATTGACCCATTCATTCTTTAGTAGGATGCTTTTTAGCTTCCATGTTTTTGAGTTCTTTCCAAATTTCCCCTTGTGGTTGAGTTCTGGTTTCAAAGAATTGTGGTCCAAAAATATGCAGGGAATTATCCCAATCTTTTGGTACCAGTTGAGACCTGATTTGTGGCCCAGGATGTGAACTTCTGGAGAATGTCTCATGTGTACTCAAGAAGAATGTGTATTCTGTTGCTCTGGGATGGAATGTTCTGAATATATCTGTGAAGTCCATTTGGTCCAGTGTGTCATTCAAAGCCCTTATTTCTTTGTTGATCTTCTGCTTAAATGATCAGTCCATTGCAGTGAAGAGGATGTTAAAGTCCCCTCCTATTATTTTATTATTATCCATATGTTTCTTTAATTTTGTTATGAATTGGATTATATAATTTGTCATTTTCATGTTAGGGGCATAAATATTTAAAATTGTTAGATTTTCTTGTTGGCTAACCCTTTAATTATGATATAGTGTCCTTCTCATCTCTTATTACAGTCTTTGCCTTAAAATCTAATTTATCTGATATAATAATTGCCATCCAGCTTTCTTTTGATGTCCATTAGAATGATGAATGGTTTTCTAGTCCCCTCACTTTAAATCTGGAGGTGTCTTTGGGTCTAAAATGAGTATCTTGCTTTTTGTATCCAATCTGATACCCTGAGTCTTTTGATGTAGTGGCATTGTATTACTTGTAAAGTGTCTATTTCTGTATATTTATCTATGTTCCTTTCTGGTCTATATTACTTTTGGGCTCTTTCTTTGCTTAGAGGATCCCTTATAATATTTCTTGTAGGGCTGGTTTGGTGATCGCAAATCCTTAGTTTCTGTTTTTCCTGGAAGCTATATATCTCTCCTCTTATTCAAATGACATCCTAGGTGGTTAAAGTATTCTTGGCTGCATATTTTTCTCATTTAGCACCCTGAATATATCATGCCAGTCCTTTCTGGCCTGTCAGGTCTCTGTGGATAGGTCTTCTGCCAGTCTAATGGTTCTACCCTTGAGTTTACAGACCTCTTGTCCTGAACTGCTTTAAGGATTTTCTCTTTGTCTCTGAGATTTGCAAGTTTCACTGTTATATGTCGGGGTGTTGACCTATTTTTATTGATTTTAAGGGGGGTTCTCTGTGTCTCCTGGACTTTGAAAACTGTTTCCTTCCCCAGATCAAGGAAGTTCTCCACTATAATTTGCTCCAATATACTTTCTCTCTCTCTCTCTCTCTCTTTCCTCTTCTTCTGGGATCCAAATTACTCTACTATTGTTTTGCTTTATGGTATCACTTATCTCTCAAATTCTCCTCTCATGATCCAGTAGTTGTCTATCTCTTTTTTCCTCAGCTTCTTTAATCTCTATCATTTGGTCTTCTGTATAACTAATTCTCTCTTCTGCTTCACTTATCTTATCTTAGAAGTTAAAGCATCCATTTTTTTTATTGCATCTCATTAATAGTCTTTTTTATTTCAACTTGGTAGATTTTAATTCTTTTATTTCTCCAGAAAGGGATTCTCTAGTGTCTTCTATGCTTTTTTGAAGCCCAGCTAGTATCTTTATAATCATTCTGAACTCCAGTTCTGACATTTTACTAATGTCCATACTCTTTAAGTCCCTGGCAGTCAGTATTGTCTCTTGTTCTCTATTTTGAGGTGAGTTTTCCCATCTTGTCATTCTGTCTAGAGAATAGATGAATGAGAGAACAAAATACAAAATGGCAAAAGTGACCCCAGAGAAATATGCACTAAACAAATCAGAAAGGACCTAAAACCAAAATAAATAATAATAATAATAATAAATTAGTTAAATTTTAAAAGAAGATAAAAGAGTATATAATCAGATAGGTAAATAGAATAAAGCAACACACTGGATTCTGTGTGTATTCTGGTCTGTTTTTTAGAAAACTAGATCCCAAAATTGTAAAGAAAGAAAAACTTATATATGTACAAAAATAAAATTAAATACAATGAAAGGATAGACTACAACTGTAAAAATAAAAATTAAAAGACAAGAAAAAAGAGAAAACAACAACAACAACAAAAAGGAAGGGATATAAACAGACATGTTACTAGAACAGAGCAATACGCTATATCCAGGGTGTATATTGATCAGTTTGTTAGAAGAAACTGCATCTAAAAATTGTAAAGAAAGAAAAATTTAAATATACAAAAACAAAATTAAATACATTGAAAAGATAGAAAGTAACTGTAAAGATGAAAATTAAAAAGGACTTTAACAGAACAAAACAAAACAAAAAAAAAAGAAAAAAAACAAAAATAAAATTTAAAAAAAGTAAGAAAAAAAGAGAATATGATCAGACAGGTGAATAGAACAGAGCCATATACTTGATTCTGGATGTATTTTGGTCTGTTAGAAGAAACTGCACACAAAAGTTGTAAAGAATGAAAAACTAAGAAAAACTTTTATATATATATATGTATATGTATATATGAAATACAATGAAGGGATAGAATGTAAATGAAAAAAATGAATATTAAAAAATATGTTTAAAAGGAGTTGATAAGATAAAAAGTTGATTAAAAAAAGAAAGAGAAAAACATTAAAAAAAAATTAAAGTTGAAAGGCTAAAGAATCATGCGGGGAAAGCCATGAATTCTATGTGCTATATTCTCCTAGCACCGGAGTTTTGCAATTCTCACTGATTGGTAAATGTGGTCCTGTCTGGATTTTCTTGCTGATCTTCTGGGGGAGGAGCCTGTTGCTTTGATTCACAGATATTTTTGCACCAGATGGAATTGCACTGCACTTGCCAGGGAGCCAGGCTAAGTAATCTGCTCAGGTTTTCTCCCTGAAGGCCTTCTGCACAGCTTTAGAGGATGAGAATGAAGATGACAGCCTTCTGATCTCTGGCCCCAGAGCCGAAAGCTCGTAGCCCCAGTCCTCAGTGCGCTCTCGAAGAAAAGCTATCACTCCCGTCTCCCTGGTCTCTGACCGCACTCCATGCTCACTCAGCCTGTGACCGAGCATTTCTATCTCAGGCACGCGACCCTATCTCAAGTCTCCAAACCCTGCACACACCTAGGGTGTGCTCTCGCACGGATCCTCCCCAGGGAGGAAGTGGGGCTCTCACAGGTCCTGCTGTTTGTTTGGCCCCTGCTCAGAGAGTAGTGATCCAACTGTGCTATGGTTTGAGGCCCAAGCTGAGAGCCCACTCCTGGGCTCACTCTTTGCAGCTGGCTCCCTGCTCTGATGCCTGGGAACGCCATTGTACACAGCCACTCCCAGTCTTCCTGTGACCCCCAAGGATCCTGAGACCACATTTTCCCACCTATGATTCCA
The DNA here is from genome assembly GCA_028533885.1 of Nasua narica. NCBI lineage: Eukaryota > Metazoa > Chordata > Mammalia > Carnivora > Procyonidae > Nasua > Nasua narica. Next base: position 26,945,689 of record CM052815.1, on the reverse strand, counting down.
CCCTCGCTTTGCCACCTGAGCACTTTCAGGCAGGGGTGTCCCTCACCGGAGCAGACTTCTAAAAGTTTTGATTTGTGCTCTGCTGTTCTATCACTTTCTGGTAGTTGGCTTATGGAGGTTCCCTCCCCCCATGGTTTGTCTTCCCATATATTGCCTTGGATTCACTTCTCCCACCTCCTACCTTGCAGAAAGTGGTGATTTTTCTATTTGTAGAGTTGCAGTTATTCTTTTCTTTGATCACCAGTTGAGTTTCCAGGTGTTCAGATGACTTGATAGCTATCTAGCTGAATTCCTGGGACCAGATGAAACTAAGGTCACCTACTCCTCCACCATCTTCTAGCTATTGATTTTAGTTAGCAAAATGATTCCTAATATTTATTTAGCATTACAGTATTTGTTATGGGACAGACTCAGGATAGCTTCCCACTCAAGGCAAATGTTCTTATAACCTACCTGGGTGAATCCTTTTGCAAATTCCAGGCTGGGCTTGCTCTTGACTCATGGGACCTGTCACCATGGGTGATAAAAACACTTTTGTTATTTACCTGAGGATTAGGACTATGTGGGCACCAAGAACTGGTTATTCATTGTTTACCAGCACACTGCTGGGTTTCACATTTGTATAGTAAATACTTCAGTATGGGCAAAAAAAAAAAAAAAAGAACAGTAATTATATTCGGGAAAAGGAATCCAAAAGGAGAACACAGACATAATTTTCATTTAATCTTTCTATATTTTTCTTAATAATGTGAGAACAATGGGCTTATGGGCCTTGGTTTCCTTCTTTATATAAAATTATATATCATTACAGTCTTTTTTTAAAAAGATTTTATTTATTTATTGGCGAGAGACAGTGCAGAGCAAGAGAGGGAGAGAACAGGAGCAGGGGCATGGGGTAGGGACAGAAAGTAAGGGAGAAACAGAAGCAGGCTCTCTACTGAGCAGGGAGGCCAATGCCAGGCTTGATCCCAGGACCTTGGGATCATAACCTGAGCTGAAGGCAGACGCTTAACTGACTGAACCACCCAGGCGCCCCAGTCATTTTCATATCATTAAAACACTTTTTGAACTTTTTAAACCTTTTGAAAATGACTAAAATTTAAACAAAAAGAATGCCGCTATATATCAACTGCTTATATGGTAAATATTTTTGGTAAATTGTGCTTTATATGGTAAATTTTTGGTAAATTTCCTATTCTTCCAAATAGGAAATCGTGTAAGCTGCAGAATTTTTGCATAGATCCTAGATTTCACTGAAGCTAATGAGTCCTGCCATTTATAATAGCTTTCTAAGCCCAGGACAACTCCCTGAGCATCACCATATGTTAAATATAATACAGTGTACGTGTGCCGCCGCTGAAGTCACCAGGCTTCCTCTCCCGGAAACACCACCCACCTTCAGATCTCTGAGTAGGATCGTGCTCAGTCTCATCCAATCCCTCCGCAGGAGCAATACTGAAGGCTTTCAAGAAATCCAGAGCTACTTTTGTTGCTGCACGCTCACCATATATTTCCATGTTTCGCCTGTGTAACATGCTGGCTGTACTTAAGTTCAGTTCACTGCACTTAACATGGACTTAATTTTAAGAATAAACTTTCCTTAAATCTGAAAAAAGAAAGAAGGAAAGAAACAGATGGGCAAAGTGTCAACAGTTCTGCTTCTGGAACCAAAGCTACGCCTTGCACATTGGGTCACCGTTTGTAGTTCATGAACCTCTGTGGTCTCATTTCCTCCCTCTAAAATCCAGACTAGTGATATGGTCTGCTACTTCCCAGATAGAACCTTAAACAGTCATATACGAAAGCAAGCTGAAGACTCTGAAGGAGTGACACAGATAGAAGAGAGCCCTCAGAGAAGTGCTCATTTAGTTTTTTTAATCTTAGGCTTCTCACAGTCAAGAGTACGATTTGTTTGTTTGTTGTTTGTTTTCAGGGTGGGAATTAATTCTTCAGGCGTAGGATTTAAAACTAGAACTGTTGACCAGTGTGTTTGTTGTTTTGTTTTGTTTTGTTTTGTTTTGTTTTGCTCTTCTATTAGAAGCTATGTACATGCAACACATTTTTTCAGCAACTTTCTTAAAGCTGGAGCCAAATTTACCTAATTTACTCCAGTGAAGGTTACAAAAGCACAAAGTGTGAAGTAAAGATTAGTTCACTGTGTTTCTATGATGTCATCTGAATGTTTAGAACATAATTAACCTGACTGCTTCTGGCACACCTAGAGCCTCCTTTACCGTGGGTTTTAAAACACTGGCAACATGTATGGGGGCACCTCACTTGCACATACCCTCCTCCCATCCTTGGGGAAAAAAACCCTGCTATTATTTTCACTGGACACTGGGTGTCAGTGATTTGACCTGGGGACCTGGGGATGTGGGGAAAGGAAGAAGGAAGATAGAGGTGGGGACCACAGATGAAGAGACACATTTAACTTTTACTGTGAAAGGAGCTGAAGGCACCCTGGAGGGAGGGGCCGCTGCAGTTCTTGGAGGGGGAGTTGTCCTGGGCAAGGGCCCGCAGCAGGGGCTATGGGACAGTTGGGTTGCATTTTCTCTCTCCTGGGTTAGCTCTTTAGTTCCTGCCTGTGTGTCTCACTGCTGTGAGAGTCCTTCAGGCAAGACGCAACAAGTTGCGGGCTGAGGCTGCTTCAGTGTCTTTTGGGGAGGGTGGTTCTGTGGGAGGAGGTAGAGGGCTCCCGTGGTTCTCTCTTGGACCTCCGCTGCCACCTGCAGACTTTCTTTCAGTGGAATCTCCCACTGTTAGGAACTAGCGCTTGAGACTTGTCCACCAGCCTCCCCTGCACTGGGCACTCTCTGTCTGAATGTCTGGCAGCCAGGCTTTGGGTCCCTGGCCTACCGCCCACACCGGCCTTTCCCTTTTGTTACCCTCAGGCCTGTGCAATTGTGAGTCAAGTCACTGGGCGATCGGGTGCCCTCGGAAAAGTCCCATGTTCTCGGGCAGCTACTGTTCATTTCAGCCAAATCTGCCAAGAAAGGAGGGCATTGGGCTTAAGGGGATTCTTCCCAACCTTCTTCCCAGTCCCAGAAATAGTCCAGCTCTCTTCAGAGAGGCTCAAATGGAATATTCTATGGGCAAGCAAATACCACCTCACCTCTGCTGAGGTGGGAACTGGTGTGCTCCCTGTTAACTGCACATCTCAGTGTCTTTTCTCCAAGTGAGTTTGACTTTAAAAGGACCGTCACAGTGAACTCATGTCACTGGCTTCCACTGCTGCTGGTGGCGCAGGATCAGAACAGAGAGGTGAGAACTGCTCTTCCTTCTACCAGTAGCGACTCTGAACTCAGGCAATGCTTTGCACTGTGTCCTGGGGTTTTGTGGCTTCAGGCACTAATTTGAGATCAAGTCTTTTCTCTTTCTAACTACTTCTCCTCTAGGCCATAAAAACTCTTTCCTTTTCCTTTCCCTTCCTCTCCCTTCCTTCCTTCCATCCTTCCTTTCTTCCCTCTCTCTCTTGCCCCACCACTTCTCTCTCTTTCTACCTTCAAGCTCCCTTCAGGAATTGCTACACCTTCAGATTGGGACATCCTTCCTCATTTGCAAACCTCAGCTGTGTCTGGGGGCAGGGCTTCCGTGGAGCTGCCAGGAGCAGAAAGAAAGGCTTCCAAGTAATAGTGCTACATCACATGTCAGATGTAGGGAAACTGCGGGCAGATCAACTGGGATGTGCTGGTTACCAGAAGGCTCCCTCCCCAAAGGACATTAAGGATCAAAGCTGACGTTTTCTTTCCTTGGTAAATTTTGCATGGTTTGGCGCCTGAAGCACATCTGAGAACAGGTAGGATTGAGCTCAACTTTGCCTTGTTTGACGAGCTTCAGGTCTGTGGATTGGAGGTGGGGGGGCATCTAAGTGGAAATCCAGGCACATGTGTCTCACAGCCTTGTGGGCTGCGAAGGGGATGGTCCATCAGGCATTTGGAATAGGCTTGATTTTGGAATGCAGTGGATCTGATTGCTACTTGGCAGCTTTCCTTTCCCAATTATGTTTGGCTTAGTCTAGTAGTCAAGTTACTTTACTGATCCAGAAAGCCTACAGAGGGGACAGAGAGGATACTGTCTCAAAAGCATACTTGGTGGTGGGAAAGGGAGGGTTCTGGCTGGATTGGAAACATTTACTGAATAACCCACAATCCAGACCAAAGAAAGGGACTGCATATTATACCTTGGCCCTTTGTTAAGTCCAAAGACTTAATGAAAAAGTTTCTCGAGAATACTGGTCAATTAAGACCAACCTTTGTGTGCACTTTCAGTTGTTTTGTTCCCCCAAATGTCGCTCAAGAAGAGACATGACAGGTATTTTGAATTGATTTTGTTATAAACATAGGATTTCCCATAATGAATATAAATCCTGGTTCAAGGATTTCGAAATCTTAGAATCTAGACCCAGTCCACCTCATTACACTGGTCAACAAAAACTTTGATACAGGAGTTTCAATCTGATTATGGTAACTCTATCAGAGTGAAGCTTTTCATAAAAAGTTTTCTCTTGTATAATTTGGGAAGGAAGTGTTTACATAAAATTTAATACTTCAAACACGGTGGCAGTCAGAATGGTAAACCTACTCACGAGAATGGAGGTTTTATTCCTAATGGCTTTATAAAATTCATTATCCACAGGAGTATATTTGTGAATTGTTAAGTAGCTCAACCACTTACTGAATCAAGATAAAAAAAAATGAAAAAACAACAGGCTCTAAGTTGAAGGCCCTCAGGTAGCAGGTGTAATGAGTAGAGTGTGCATGTATTCAAATGATACTAAAGTTCAGACACGCAAACACTCAAATACAGCCCCGTCAACTTTTCCCTTACCAAATGGAAATGAGTTGAGTTTTATGATTTAAAGGTTGATATATAAAAGAATAGTAATACTTTCTAAGCCTTTATGGTGTAATGTCTGGAAAACTTCCTGTCCTATTCTTCCAGTGGTCAGGTGGTGAGGTCAACTAACAACCAACAAACTTGAGATTTGGCTACTATTTTAATAGTACATTTTTGGTAAATTAAAATTATTGCCTGGGAAATTATTCAGTCCCAGATTCTCCATGATGTAGTTCGGTGTAGTGGTCAGATTCCTATTTCCTCTGCTTTCAAGCCAGTTACCTCACCTGTCCAAGCTCAAGGTCACCTGTAAAAAAGCAGTCACAGCACTGAACTCAGTGTTTCTGGATTATTTGTTGTATTAAATAATATAATCAAAAGCATTAGCAGAGGGGCCAGAACATAATTAGTGCTAAATAAATGATTTTATACATACACTACACACACACATTCCCATACAATCTGCATGTTTCTTGCACTGTGATCATTTTCTGATCCTACCACCTAAAAGCAGGAGGGCAGACACATTAAGAGAATCCTGCTATCTGATAGCAGGTCTGATGACTTACCTAAGGAAAAGAAGATGGAAATGAACAGATACTGAAATTTGATAACATGAGTCTACTCTATTCTTTCTCTTACCAAAAAAAAAAAAAAAAAAGTCAAAAAATTATAGCCTTTTGTTCTAGGGGTCAGTAACCAGTAGATGAATCAGTCTTCTTGGATGTATGTTATTAATTTCCAACAATTTAAATTTTATGTATAGTAACTGTGGAGCTTCTGCATTAAATTCCTGAGAATCCTATCCAAAACCCATGGTACAAATTAGTACCATTAATTAGTGTTTGAGGAAATTTTGCACTCTCTTTTATTAGAACTAGGCAATGTTTACTTTGTGTGTGCACAGTGAACTGGCAAACCTAGGTTTGGAGCAACCTCTCCCACTAGCCAGCATTGTGGGCTTGGACAAATCATACCCAGCATCTCTGAGCTTCCATTATCTTTGCATATCAGATGAGGGCACTGAGCCCAGTAATATCACGAGTTGTTTCTTTCAGGCTCTAAGACTTCTAGTTCTAAGTTCTTTTATTTCCAAGATCAACGCCTGAAATAACTTTCAGAAGAACTACTTTCTTGAGTTTCCAAACAGTGCTAGGGAAAACCAGCTGAAAGAACTTGAATTCATAAAATTTTTAAAAAGACAAAACCACACCCATTGCCGAACTAGGATAATCTGTAAAACAGACAATTTAGTTGTGCCAAACAGGAGTCCCAAATAAACTCCTATAATTCTAAAGGGGAAAAATATGGTGAGTCGGTTAGAAAGGAACACACACACATACACACACACACACACACACACACCCATTGATGGGATTAAATTAAATCTATCCTATCAGATTAGAATCCCCCTAATCCAAGATTTGTTTTCCAGGACAAGAAAATCTCCCTCCCACCCAAACCAATCTGATATTTCATAAATGAAATTACAGATGTGAGGAGAAGCCAAAAAATAATTGTCCTGAAATTAATAAACATTTTTGTTTTATAGGTACCCTTTAATTTACCAAAGAAGAACCACTGGTAAAAAAAAATATATATATATATATAAAATATATATAATATATGTAGAAGCTATGTATATATATACACCTAGGAATACTTACTTTTTTCTTTTTCTCTTTTTTTCTCTTCTTCAAAGAAACACAGTAGTTTATCAGATAGGTACAAGTCTATGATGTTTCAACAGGGCTCAATTTTAACAGGTCATGTGGACTAAATGGAAAAATGGATTTCAACAAATTACACTTATGTACAAGCCTATAAACTTTCAGAAAGAATTTGCCTTTACATGCTGATGATCCTTGATTTTTCTTTCTTTTTGAATGTTCATCACATTTGCCCCAATAGAGCTTTAAGTAAAACAAGGCAAGTTAAAGAAGGAAACCATATTCCCATTTCTCTCTGCTTTTGTTTGGATTTATCATAAACTGAGAAAGGAATTGTGAAGAATAGAAATGACCCGACAAGCTCCTTCACAGATACCCAAACAATTTAACTCGAGCAACACCCAAGTCTTTCCAGTTCTTCCACACTCTCCCCGGTGCCTCGGGCAGCTCCCATCAGCCTCTGGTCCTGACAGCACCTCCTATCTTGAAGTACCCTCCCAAGGATCTCCACTTGGCCAACTAGGCTGGGGGAAAGAGTCAGGTTTCCCTACATCTGGAAGTATGCTTTTTCTTTTCCAGTTCAAACACGTTAGATAGAACAAGGAAAGAAAGGAAAAAGAGAGAGAAATGGAAAGCTTCTGACGGCAGGTTGGAATATAATTAGAGTTGGTTGGTACAGATGTCTATAAGGTGTGATCACTTCAACAGTAAATGGGACATGGGCAAAGTGCTATCTTTAAGTACAGGGACAAAGTATATTACAGTGGAAAACAATGTATCCATTATATATCAATGTATCAAGTTTCAAGTTTTATAAAAATCTTTTCAACCAAAACCCTTCAAACCCATTAATGAACACCTTCTAGAAAATGAGTGGAGTCTGAAATATACACCAACATACATGGAATTTTGATGATAAAAATAAATGAAAAGAATTTTTTTTTAATTGTCTTACTCCCTTGGACAACTTAAGATGGATTCTACTACCATCTATATGCTGATATTCCCTAGTCTCTTTCTTCTGCTGCTTATTCAGGTAATTGCAGTATATTTTCCATTGGATTGTGATGAAGATTCAATGAGTTGTTGTATGTGAGGCAATTAGCATATAGTTGGCATGAAGAAGGCATTCAGTAAATGTAAACTTTTACTATTATTACTAATATTGTAATCTTGCCATCAATATAATTAAAACCAATATACTTATTGTACAACCAAACTAGTTACTCTTCCTTAAGATCTTATAAACAGTTACCACTATTTTTTCAAACTCTCAAGGTAAAAAAAAAATTAAAAGTCAAAAAACTTCTTTCCTCATTAAGTTGCTAATTTCTCTTTTCCTTATACTAGAAATGTTATATCTGTGATATATTGTATAATTTGAAGTCCCACATTTTGAAAGACATTTAAAACTGAAAAGTAACCATGCATCCTGAAAGTTATAGAATCAAGAGATCATGTATTATAAAGAATAGTCTGAAAAATGGAGTAGATTTAGAGAAGAGAGGGAATGACGGAGACACGTGATTTTAGTTCATTGTATCTGAAGGACTACTACAGTGGGATAAATACATCCTATACCGTTTTGAAATCAGACTAGGACCAATATGTCAAATGTGTTTTTAAAGGTAGCTATGTTGGGGTGCCTGGGTGACTCAGTGGCTTAAGTGTCCTGACTCTTGATTTTGGCTCAGGTCATGATCTCAGGATTGTGGGACGGAGCTGTGCGTGTAGCTCTGCACCGGGGGTAGAGCTTGTTTGAGATTCTCTCCTTTTCCCTCTCCCTCTACCCTCCCCCCGTGCATGTAGCTATGTTCTCAATATAGAGAGTGAGCTTGAAAGCTACATATGTTTATTTTGTGTGTGTAGATATTTTGAGGTATTTTTGCCTTTGATTCTTGGCAAGTAATTTTAGCAAATGAATAATCCATCAGTTTATAAATAGATCAGGTTAAGTACCAAAACAAATAATAACAAGATAAACAAATTAGAATACATGTGTGTATTTTTTTCCTGCTTCTATTTGCCTGTGGACTCTCCATTATCCATGTTTATATTTATTTGCTATGAAACCAGAACTTTTTCTATCTTTCATCAGCTTGCCATCCACTTGAAAAAGCATAGTCTCGTACTAAGAAGACTTGTTATAGCTTTTATGTCTGGTAAACATATCCACATTTCCACATGGCTATCTATAGGAACAAGGAATTCATATGCATTCAGAGGCATTGATCACATCCTGTTAAGATTTCCTCAAATAGACATCCTCTCTAAGCAGGTGTCATGGAGCTTCTCAGATGACTCTCCGTGCTATTTGTCCCCAGCCTTATTTTCTTGTTTACTTTCATAATTATCTTACTTTTCTCTTTTCCTTTTAAAGATTTTATTTTTTTATTTGACAGAGAGAGAGATCACAAGTAAGCAGAGAGGCAGGCAGAGAGAGAGGGGGAAGCAGGCTTTCTGCTGCTCAGAGAGCCCGATGTGGGGCTCAATCCCAGGACCCTGAGATCATGACCTGAGCCGAAGGCAGAGGCTTTAACCCACTGAGCCACCCAGGTGTCCCTATCTTACTTTTTTCTTCAACTCTGGAGCTTCATGGTGAAATTTGAACTTTCTGATATAGTATTTCAGGCAAAAAGAAGATGCTTAGTATTATTTCAATAGGTTTAACATTATATATAATTTACATTTATTATATGCATATCTATATGTATATTTATAAATATATTTATAAATATTTATGTGTATATTTAGAAATATATATTATATACAATTTAACAACATATATAAAGAGAAGTAAAGAGAACTATTTTCCATATTTAAGTATGATTGTCTACCACTGTAATAAAAGCATGCTTCACATAACTTGGTCAAGGACAGGCAAATTTTTGTCTGTGAGCCGAGTATGGCCTCCAGTCTGCTTTGTCCAACATAGGAGGTAAGACTAGTTTTTACATTCTTGCAAAAATTTAAAAAAATAAAATAAGAATATGCGCTAGGAACTATAGATAGCCTCAAAGCCAAAAATATGCACCGTCTGCCATTTTACAGAAAATATTTGTCAAGCCTGACTTAGATAAAGAGATACTACATTTCTTCTTTTTGTCCTTGTGCATCATATGTTATTTAAGGATCTGCTTAGATTATTCTATATTTACTGGAACCATCACTGTCCTCTGAAACCACATATTGAAAAAACCTGCCAGCCTTCCCGTCTCCTATCAGGGAAATTAAGCACCCTACCCATTCTGCATAGAAACTTATGTTTGAACTTTCTGAGGGCCCCTTACTCAAAATCTGTGAGGTAAACACCCAAGTTTGAACTAAATAATATTTTCAATGATTTTTCTAAGTAGTAGTGCTGCCCTGTTGCTATAAAAATTATTAAGAAAAAAACGGATGAGAGTCCCTGAGTGGGCACCAGCGTGGGCCTGTAAATCGTGTTTCTCTTTGATCATTAGGGAACTTCAGTGAGGTTCAGCTAACTGCAGAAAGCGATCTTTCCTCGACTTGGCCTGGCTCCATAACCTGACTAAATCATCCAAGTTAATGATTTGAGGAAGTATATGTAAAACAATCACTTAAAAGTTGTTTTATTTTAACATAGTGCATTTTTTAAAGTTATGTTAATGGTACATAGAGTCTTCCTCTCCGTAAGCTCAAGGAAGACCAGGAGTTATTTTGTCCTGCTTATCATTGAAGCCTCCTTGTCATTGAAGTCTCCTGCAGTGCCTGATACATAGAAGGAATGCGGTTAACAGTCACCTTGTGCGCGCGCGCGCGTGTGTATGTGTGTGTGCATGTGCACAGGCACATGTGTGCCTGCCTCCCCTTCATCCCAAGACAGTGAAGTCTTGTTTCTATCATCACATGCCACCTTCCCTTAACAAGCTAATCATTATAAGGAACAGGTTAAGAAGTTCTACTTCTTCCATATAAATTCTAAGTTTTCCAGGTAAGTTCTATTTCTTCCATCTATGTTTACAGTCCTGTCAAATGATATATGAAGAAAGTGAGATTTAGAACACTGACAGAATTTTGGAAGGCCCCACATGTAGTCATTAATAGAATCATAATCAACACCAAGGTGTTCAATCTGTAATACCTTGTACTTCTTTTTTCACTTGATTTCCTTTCCTATAAATACTCCATGCCCTCAAAACTTGGTGTTTCTTAATAAAAAAGAATGTATGTATTCCTAAGTAAGGTGAAGGTTCGTGGAAATACTCCGTAAAGGTTTAGATTAGATGAACCGCAATATTGAGGCACACTCTATTAAAACAGAAAATCCCAAGAACATATCAAGCAAGACAAGAACGGGGAGCTTGCAGAGCCTGGGAACTTTTAAACTGCATTTAGAAAATGAATTGTATAAGTAAAAAAGTAAATGACGGAATAGAAATAGCACAATGTACTGGATTATTGTACCTCTTAAAATAAATAAATTGCATTAAAATTTCCTTCAGTAGAACAAGTTTACTAATTTAGTGTCATAAAAACAATTTTTTCCCCAAAAGGCACATGCGATTGTATGTGTTAAAATAACACACTTTCAATCTGTGAAGCATTTTTCTCCCTTAAAAAATTTCCAGAGCTTTTGATGCAAGCATAATTATAAAGTGCCTGTGTCATTGGTTCCAAACTCATAATCTAAAATTTCTGGGGAAAAAACAAAGAATTCTTTTCACCCAGATCCTGATTCAGCATGTTTATCTTATTTACTTTTCGTCACTGTGTTTCTGTTTACAGCATATGAAATACTCTCAGCAGAACAAAGGTCCTAGTGCTGATAGGCAAACCTCAAGCTCGGGCAGCTAAGCCAAGAACAGGAGCCAGAGTCCACTTGAATTGTTCACACGCTTAGAAGTCAAGTGCAGGCTTGATCTGGCTGAGATTCCTTTTACCCAGGATTTGTCATAGCAGGTAGCTGACGAGATTTCCCTGCAAGGACCAGCAACATGCACTGTGCCATCCAAAAGGCAGCCGTGCTGGATGGGGCTCATTTGATGCAGATCTTCTGGCAGGACGGCGCAGAGTCTCTCTACCCAGCGGTATGGCTGCGAGACAATTGCCAGTGCCCCGACTGCTACCTGGATTCTGCAAAAGCACGGAAGCTTCTCATCGAAGCTCTTGATGTGAACATCGGGATTCAAGGCTTGACGTTTGACGGGAAAAAGGTAATCCTCTCTAAATGATCTCCCCTTTCTCTCCCAAGTTCAATGAAGGGGTTAGTCTATGATAACTTCCATAATGAATTGTTTTTCATTGGCTCGTATGCATAGAGCTAGAACCACGTGTGTGTGGTGCTTGGTGCAAAGCAACCCCGCTCAGTAAGTGGGAGCTTCTGTTACTGCTATTGCTGTTTTTATTACTATTTTGAAGGAAAATTGCAGCGTTGCTCGTTATTCCTTCAGTATGTGGACAGCCTTGAAGACACAGTCAGATGAATTCTACAATAAAAAGAACACTTCTGGGACTCAGTTTACTTACCTGCAAAATGGGGATACTAACAGAACTTGTTCGTAGAGATGATATGAGGATTCAGAAAGATAATATGGGTAAAAATGTTTAAGATAGTATCTGGCACTTGGTAAGCACTCAGAAACGTGTATTGATTAATGTATTTTTAGTCAAATGAGTGAGTCAAATGCAAGGCTTGTTCTAGGATTCCCGAAAACATAGCTCTCAAAACTGCAGACTAGATGCGGGCCACCAGCTTGTGTTTCTGCCTTCCAAATTCGCTCGGATAGTTAGCAGGGGAGCAGGTATGACCAGCTAGGTCACTCTCCCCTCTTCTTGTCTTCATCTGGACTCAAGGACTTTACTCCCAGGGTTCAGAGCTTGCGAGCTGTGGGACCTTAGCATTGTTATTTATTCTTACGTCCCTCACTTGAAAAATGTACTAGCAGTACCTTCTTTCTAGAGTTGTATAAGGACTAGATGACTTATGTCTACGGTGCTCATTATCTAGGATGCACTCCAAGTGCTGTTATCACTGTTACTTAGGGTGATGCTGATCTGTCTCATCATCATCATTCCTAGTTCTGATACTCTTGGAAGGAATACTAAATTCAGTGATACCTGATTTTATGTCATCACAGGAAGTCTGAAAGCAACAGGTTTAGAGGACATAGAACAAGAAAAGAACTTCAGATCGAGCCAGCTTTTATTTCTTGTCTGGTATTTAAGGGAACTCGGACCACAGATGTATCCCCTTGGCTTTCAGTTTTCTCGTTTTCCAAAAGTGTGTTCTATGCCTATGAGTACATAAGTGAAAATAAGATAAAATAAAAAATAAAAGACTAAGGGCTAATTGGGTCCCCTGAATATCTTACACTGACTCAAAAACAGAGCAATGGTAAACCAAAGTACATAGAGGCATAATCTACATATATATAATATACATATACATATGATATTTGCTTTCTGTGTTACAAGGTTTGTATCACGTGGCCAAATGAGCATTACAGTGAATTTGAAGCTGACTGGCTGAAGAAAAGATGCTTTTCACAGCAGGCCAGAGAAAAACTCCAAAGAGAATTATTTTTGCCAGGTAACCTTGCCGTGGTCGTCAATGTCTTTTAAAACTTGTATGGTAAGAAATTTGCTCAGAAGCAAATTCAAACCCTGTGCTTTGGTTAAAACGTTATTATAATTTATGTGGGATGTTTAATGATTTACCAACACCGATGGTTTGGGTAGAGATGAAAGGAAATATAGAGAAGTTCTAGACATTCTAAAGAGAAAAAAGTGCAACAAACTTGTACCCTTGTCATCTACCATGAATCCTGGCACACCAGATACTCCCTAAGTGACCACTGCAAAGGAGTAGGGTGAACAAGGCAGACTTCTTAATTTTAGCTAAAGCCACAACAACACAAAATCAACAAAGCAGGAACTCCTAACCTGGTATCCACAGAGAAAATCATGTGATTCCCCGAGCCCCATGGAATGGTATACACGGCATCGAGTGAGCGCGGGAGTGTGTGTGTGCCTGTGTGTGCATAGCAAGGTTGTGCGGGGAGAGGTGAATGGGTCTCAAGAAAATCTGTGACCTACAAAAATATTCAAAAAATCTGCAGTAGTTGGAATAAAAGAAATACTTAATACAGGTAAAAAGTTAATTATTTACTCTCTGTAATTTGAACATTGGTATCATAAGACTATGTGGGTCAAAGGCAATTCTATAAATGTCACGATTCTCATGTATTTACCAGGATTTTGACGTCTACCAACACACTAACAAGGCAAGTCTCCCTGAACTTTCTTTTCCACTGTTAGCCAGATATATTGGACTTGGCTTGTTGAATTCTGTAACAACGCTGCTGAGAATTCTGGGTCACACACCAAGATAGAGACCTCACCTACTCCTTTCCGATCTGAAATTCTCAAACATGTAGAGTGAGTGGTTTTATTTTTGTTTTATTTTTTTTAAAGATTTTATTTATTTATTTGACAGAGAGATCACAAGCAGGCAGAGAGGCAGGCAGAGAGAGAGAGGGAAGCAGGCTTCCTGCTGAGCAGAGAGCCTGATGTGGGGCTTGATCCCACGACCCTGAGATCATGACCTGAGCAGAAGGCAGAGGCTTGAACCCACTGAGCCACCCAGGCGCCCCAGAGTGAGTGGTTTTAAATGTGAGTTTTCTGGGTATAGAGATGTTACTGATTAATTAGCTTGAACCACACAGCTCCACCTTGTCCTACGGTTATCCTACGGTCATGATATTGTCCCCTTCCTGTTCAGGCATAGGCCAGTGTTGTCAAGAACTAGGTTCCTCTATATTCTTGGTCTCATCATACTGACAACAGACATGTTTTTCCTCTAGTGCTTTCTGTCTAAACTGCCAGGAATCCACCTTCTTTATCTAGTTAGCTGGTGGAATCCAGATGGGCATCCAGGGAAAGATGTTTATCCTGCCTTTCCCCAGAGAGGGTATTGTTAGATTCTTCAAGGAGTCTCCAGTTACATAACTGAGTAGCAATTATCTGGGTCAAATAGCCGTTTCATGAATCTATGACTATTTTTTATTTATTTTAGACTTCTTCTGGTACTCAAAATATTTTTCCTTAACTCCGCCCTAATTTTGTAATCCTGCTGGATTTTGCTTTCATTTCCTTCAAGTTCTTCTTTTGATTATTTCAGGGAACAAAAGCCAACTTTTTATTATTATAGCTTAAGCTTTTAAGCATTGTAAAAAGCTACAGCCACCCTCCTCCATTAATATTTCTTGATGAATGCAGTTTTGTAGCTTACATTTCTCCGTACTATCAGGCAGTAGCAAAATGGAAATGATACTACACTCAGTTAAGTAGTGGAAAAAACCAGTCACCCTGACAGGCTGCAGTCATGAATAATGAATAATACAAGGAACCTGGCTGCTATTTAGACCCTGGAAAATACTTTAATGGCTTAAAGCAAGATCAGATTTTTTAAATATATTCTCAAGCTGTGCAGTTGGTGGGGGAAAGGGGAAAGCAACGGGCCATTTTTGGAATATTGCTTCTATGGCTTTTTGCCTGTAGAATCTGACACTTTATTGTCCTACCAACTGCATATTTTCCAAACATTTATACTCCAGAACATGCAAACAAACTCAGTTACATTTGCGAAGGGGTTTTGTTTTTCATCCTCAGTGGCCATGTTGCCTCTACTGCTCTTTCCTTAGAGTGAGGAAAGACTTTTAAAATCTGGCATCAAGATACAGACCACTTTTCCTTGATCTTCCCTTGGTACTAGCTGTCAACCTCAAAAATGAAAAAACCCATGATGATCAGCCAGAAGAAAACTCTTGTCAATGGACAGCCACAGCTGAAAGGAAAGACATGGATAATAGTCATTCCCTCATAAATTTCTGTTAAGTTGCACATATATTGGGCATCTATTTTGTGCCGGAAACTCTAAGGAAATACCAAGCTAAAAAAAGACACAGATTCTGTCCTCGAGCATTTATCATGTCTAAGAGGGGGACCTAAGCCATGAAAACAAGTAAGTATAATATTTTATTTTAAGTGCATGAAAGCATGCAGAGAAGGTTAATTATAACAAAGAGGAAGGAATCTGAACAGGCAAGAAAATAATTCTCAGAAGCCAGGTGACACGTGAGCTGGATTATGAAGAATCAGGCCAAGATAGTGAGGAAATTCTCGACAGAGAAAAGGGTATGAAGAAAATCATGTGTAAAATAGGAGGGTAGGCTTGGAAACTGCAATTTGTTTAATACCGGTGAAGTTAAAATCGTTAAGGCAACAGAGAACAAAGAAGGAAGGGGCCAAACCATGAAGCGGCTTCATGCCCTACTAAGGAGCTCAGTCCAAAACCCTGCAAGGACGTTTTTCTCAATACAGAATGCAAGTATATTCCCTTCCATTTGTTTCCCAGGCTGATTCTCTTCCTATAGGGCCAGAGAAATGAGTTCAATATCTTTACAAGTTTAAGAAGATTTCTTCATTTTCTTTTGAATGCATTTTTCATTTTCAGAGTTATATCGTTCTGATTTTGGCCAGATGCATATAATTTCTCAAATGCTTACATGCTTGTGAATATCTTCTCAGCTTCCTCTTTCTCTGGTTGTATTCTCCCTCCCCCAGTAGGTCCTTTTGGTTCCAGGTTTGTATTTATCTTCCAAAAGAGAGTGGAGCGATTGGATCTGTGTTGGAAATTCTTGGTCATGGTCATCTGTATTGGATGGGCTGGCGTCGGGAGTGGGACAGGGAACAGGGTGACCGTAGCATGGTCTAGAAATAGTCCTACAAGAGGCACTGAGAATTTAACCTAGAGAAGTAGCAGAGATGATGGGGAAGAATTTGTATTCAAGAGAAACATATATTGACCAGTAGGATAGGAGATTGCTGGCTTTGTTCTCTATTCTCTACCAATTTAAAAGCTGACTGTTGAAACCTAGCATGTGTTTCCAAATATAGGAATGAAAATTGAAAACTTTTATTAATGTAATTGTATTTTAGCTTCCATGTCAAATTGAAATGATTATACGCTCATTTTTGTGCTTAATTTTGAGATTCAAAATTCTCAAACTATAATTGATAGAACTAAAAATGGGATAAATCTATATATTGTATGATCTTGTATATAGGAACCTAAATATTTGTTCTTTTTATTAACGTTCAGTGTCAAAATGAGTGCTCGTTTTCCTATCTCTTTGAATTGGAACAATATTTGTATATTGTTCTCTGACTTTAATAATACCTGTTATTCCAAATTGAGGTTTAAAAAATTATAATTTAAAAAAAGTCTTTTTTCCATGGAAGCAGTCTACTCACTTTTCTCAGCAGTCCAGGGCTTGAGTGCATTGCATAGTCAGAAAAGAACATTTCCTCTCAATTCGATATAGCAGAGCAAATCTTCACCCTCCCATTTAATTGGATTACCACCCATCAGTCCACAGCTATAAACTATCCTCTTTTGTTTCAAGAGGAATGTACCACAGAGGGAGTCAAAACTCTCCTGTAACTTTCATGGCCCTCTAAAATCTCTGTGTCTCTCATGTAACGGGGGAGGGGGGAAGCAGAGCTCCCCCTTTCTTGCCATGCATTCCCTTGAAAATGAAGATTTTTAAAAAATTTTATTTATTTTTATTTTTTTATGTTTTGTCAATCACCCAGCCACCCCATGGCGCAAAGAACAGAGTTGGTCTGGTACAGAGGCTATTTTTACAGAGGTTTGTCAAAAAAGCAAAAATTACTGCTTTTTTAAATTAGCAAGTAATGAACACAATAAATATGTCCAACTCCGGCTGCTAAATTCACCCCTGTCACACTTCACCCATTCTTGGACCCCTAGAGGTGGGAGTCTGCAGTGCAAGTCAGGGATGGAGCAAGGAGGGTATTTGCTTCATTTATTACTTGGTCATTATAAAAAGGGCTGGGAGCTTGTTTTTTTCGGGATACCTCAGCCTGCCCTAACTGGATCAGGTCCTTATGGCTTTGCAACAGCTCTGTGGAAACAGCTACATCAGGGCATCTGAGTGATTTAGTTGGTTGAGTGTCCCAACTCTTGATTTTGGCTCAGGTCAAGGTCTTGGGGTTGTGGGATTGAGCCACTTAGTGGGGAGACTGCTGGAGATTCTCCCTCTGGCCCTTCCCTGGCTCATGTGCTTTCTCTCTCTCTCTCTCTCTCTCATAAATAAATAAATCTTTAAAAAAGCCCCACAAAAACAAAACAACATGCTGCATCAGAACAATCAAGCCACCATGCCCTATATCCAAATATATTCCCTTCCCAAGAAAGACCTAGTCAATATCCCTGGCCAGCCATTATCCAGGCTCACACTCTGATGCACAGGTGGGAGATTAGCTCCAAGTCTTCATGTGTTTAAGGAGCAAGTCTCTGTTCTGTTTTTCCTGTCCTCTCTGAAATGGACCTACTAAGTTTCAGAGAAATGTCTTTGGGGTATTGATTGACATGAATGCAGGTATCTTCAATGTCTGTCAGTTTATAAATGTGTATTTTTGCTCCATTATTCCTCTGTGCCATATTGATGTCTTCCAATGTGTCCTATTTTTTTCTGAATTACCTGTCATTCATTAGCCCACTTAATGTCTGTATTGTGCTTGACAAACTTGGGCATAATAGTTAAAGAGTGTAACACCCCTACCTGGAATGGAGTCTCCCTTGTCCTGTCAATGAGCCCGAGGTGGGAGACTTGCAGCTTGAGAAGAGCCCTACAGGGTCTTCCATGCAGTAGATGCCATTGATCTGGAGGTTGTTCCCACAGCTTTCTGCCTAGTTTGGGATCACTTCTAAACTTTGGGTAAAACCCTCTTCCTTTCACCCTTTCTTATCTCCATCCATACTTCCAGCAAGAAAACACATAACCACATTCTTAGAGGTAAATATTCAAGAGAAGTCTATTTTACAACTGGATACATGACAGAAATTTAAAAAAAAAGCCTATATATTCTTTTATTCTTTTTAAGAATTCTTGGATAAGAAACATTAATTACATTCTTTTTAAGAAATCATTTTTAGTTAAAAAATGATTTCTTAATTACTTAACAATTTCATAAAACAAAGTATCATTGTATCATCCAATGTTAATGCTAAACAGGACCTTGAAAAGCTGGTATCTTTAAAAGTCTTGAAAAAGTCTGAGGATATTTTTGAAAACCTAAAGCAAATGTACCTTAAGGAAGAATTATTGCAGGATGTTTCTTTTTCATATTTTCTGAGTATACTTACCACATCCAAAACTAAGGAAAATATACTAACGTTTTTTACTCTTGGCAAAGTAATTTTCTGTTATTGTACTAAAGTAAATTTATTCTTTTCCTTTCCTTTTCTTTCCTTTTTCTTTTGTCTTTTTTTTTCTTTCTTTTGTCTTTTCTTCCCTTCCTTTCCCTTTTCTTTTTTCTTTTCTTTTCTCTTCTCTTCCCTCTTTTCTCTTTTTTTCTTTTCCAAAGAGAATAAAAGTAGAGTGGACTTTCTTCAATGAGTGAAAAACTTCAGTTTCTCACAAACTAGACTTACTTTTTCTTATAGCCCAGGAATAAATTTTATAGCATAAGGCAGCTGGACTGCAAATTTTGAATTTGTAAATTTAGAAAATTCCAAATGGTGGCAATTTCAAGGAGTAAAATTGGATTACTTTATATGCTGGCTTCATTTTTACCAAACGTACACATGAGTTATATATTTAACCTGTCATCTTTGCTAATGCCTACACATCAGGAGATTCACCAGTTAAAAAAAAAAAAAAAGAGAGAGAGAGAGAGAGAGAGGACAACTGATTAAAAAACTATTACTTCTCACTTCTGATTCTACCTTGCTTCTTCAAGATGGCAGACCACTGAAATATACAACTTTAGTTCTGGGATAATAGATATCTTCATTATACTTAAATTTCTTCCTTGAAATTCCAATGCCAAACTTTCAAATGTGCCCATGGAAAAAATTTGTTTGACTTTTTTTCAATGTTTCTATCCCTTAGGGGGAAAAAAAAGGTTAAAACAAATGATGTTGCTATTTATACATTCTGTTGATTTGCCTAATTTCTAACTTACTAAATAAAAAAATGCAATTTTTAAGTTCAACTCCAAACTAACTTTATTATTATTTATATTATTATTTATTCTAACTTTATTATTTTTCTCAAAATTCTGTATTTTTCTCAATCTGCAACTTTGCTGTTAATCAAAAGAGCAATTTAGCACTAACATCAGAGTGCTCTTGAACCTAGGCCTTGTCAGGTCTGCGATTTTGAGCAACTTACTTTTCTATACCCCAAAATCTTTATCTGTATGATAGAGATAGCACCTAATTACCTTTAAGTCGTGCCAAGTTGGGTGAAAAGCAGTCGCACTTTATGTATAAACTCACTTCATCTTTACACCACTCCCCGAAAGCAATATAAATAACTAGAGAACAGCCCTGAGAGGGACCTGACCCTTTTGAACAGTATATCAGTTTACAAAAAAATTGAACTTAAAATTAAAAATGCAGAATTCTATTAGTGAAATTCTTTCTCCTTTACTCCTGTCAGGCTTCTATCCATATGGCCTGCTTGTCCAGAGAAGACTGATATTCAACAGGTTATAGGGAGAAACGATGGTATGGGTTGTCCCTCTTGCTAACAACTTAGTTGGAGCTTTTTATCACCTCATATTTAGATCACTGAAGTAACACAGCCTCTGTTCACACCTGCCTGGCACAACCCTGCAGGGTAATCTTCCTGAGGCCCACCTCCATCTCTCTTCCCCCTTGCGCTGCTGTCTCGCTGCAGCAGGATAAAGTCCTAAGTCTTCACGGGAGCTTTCCAATCATCCCACAGTCTGGTGCCCTCTCCATGAACATGTATGTAGATTTTGTTCAAACTCGTCCTGTTTCCTGGATCATTTATTCCATTCTTTCTGTCTGGCCAGACTTCACCTATCCATTCTGCAAGGTCCATCTCACGTCCCATTGAAACCTTTTGCCTACAATTCTACCCTCTATTTATATTATCCCTAAGCCAAATTACAAACTACAGATAAGAAAGAAAGCCCTCAAACAGACCTGATTTCACTGGTAATACTAGGGGCAAGGCTGTAATATAACAACAGAAGCACACACATCTTTCAAAAGGATTTTTGTTAGAATTCTGTGTTAGGAGAGAATGTGAAGTGTGGTATGTCAAGAAAGCTCTTCACCTGTGAAACTACATTGTGTTATGAGAACAGGCTTTGGAGTCAGCAGAGATGGCTTTGGCTCTCTGCTCTGTGAACCTGTCTCAGTTTCACAAATGACGTGAACCTGACTTTTCCATATGTAAAAAAAAAAAAAAGACAAGCCCTCTCAGTTTTGGAATTTGAAGAGTAAATGATAAAACCTAAGTACTTGCTCCCTTTATCCTCTGATTTAGACAGCCATGAACATAGATGAACATAGGAGCAGAGGTATAGCAAAAAGTGTTTGGACAAGGATTCAAGAAGAAATAAACAGCAGTGACTTGACAACACCTTATGTTGAGTTCCCCTTAGGTGGAGAATAATCACGTTCTATTCCTGACTAAAAATATGAGAATGGCTTGGAGGTGAATTGTTGTCATAAAAAGGATTTTAATTGCTCAGACATTGGTTTGAAGTCTGGGCCAAAATTTTACCTACCTGGCAGACAGTTTTATGTAAATAAATTTAAGGAAGTCCGTGAAAGGACTGGTCAACTATGAACCTAATTCTCATCAGGGATGTAGAAATGCTTGCAGAGGCTGGAGTGATCAGCAAACTTTGGGGAAAATGGCTGTTATCTATTAGCTAAGAATTGCTACGCATGAGTATACATCTTTTCCACGTACGAGCTAAATACTTCAATGAAAAAAATCCCTGACCCAAAGTAGCTACAATCTCATGATCATACAAAAACAGATAATCTCAATAACAGAGATAAAGGGAAGGTCTCCAAAAAGAACAGTGTGCTCATGCAAGAAGGAAGCACAGAGTTTCTAAGCTAGAGCATGATAGAAGTTTCTAGCCCAGAATAAATTCATCAAGCCAAATATACAATGGACAACCAAAAGGGAATTTATAAAGTGATTTGCTTGGAGCAATTAAAAAAAAAAAAAGGAAACCAGGGGAAAGACAGCCCCCCTAACAGGAACAGATGATTTTAGAGAATCTTGCTCCACTCTTTCCCATCTTAGTTGATACAACTCCATCTTTCCGGCAGCAGGATCATCCTTGACTCCTCTTTTACTACACATCCAGTCTGTCAACAAAATCTATTAGCCCTCTTATCAAAATAATCTAGAATCCATCCACATCTTACTACCTCTACCAACAACCTCTGTCTGAACTACCAACTTGATTCACCTTCTTCTTCTACCTCTTTTCCCACTCCTTTGCCAATCTTCTTCTTCACATTTTAAAATCATTGCTCTATGTCAGGCACTGAGCTCGGTGTCCAATATTTATTGCTCTATTTAACCCTAGCAACAACCTTATGAGCATTATAACTATTTTACGTGATAGAAATTAAGTAAATAGTCCAAAATCAAAGAAATAATACATAGCAAAGCCAAGATTTGACTAAATAGTATCTGTTCTATTAAATATCATTCTCATCTCTGCTAGGTGGTTGCTGTGACATGAGTAGGCTCCTCTCTCTGTCCCTGCACTTATTACACTGAATGGTCATTGTGTATCTGACTCTCTTCCCCAGTATGGGGAATAACTAATCTAGGGAAATAATTAATATTAGTAAAGTTGTCCTTTATTGAGTACCTCCCATGCACTGTGAATTCATTCAGCAAATATTCAGGTGTCTTCTATGTTCTAGAACAGGTACTATTCTAGGTGTCGGGGATGCAGTGTTGAGCAAAACAGAGAGAGACTCCATAGGGAGTTTACATTCTATTAGAAAAAGAGATCAATAAATTTAAAAAATACATATACATCACACACTATGTATAATATATAAATTTACATGTACATCTCCACCCCACAAGAGCCATAAGGAAAGACACAGACACAGGCAAGTTGGTGGATGTGGTGGAGGAAATGTGTAGAAGTTCTCTTCTGAGTCCTATTTTTCCACTGAAATAAAAGGCAAAACTGTCATCTGAGCGTAAGTAGGAGGAGGAAGTGGAAGGTTTGAGGATCAGGAATGTGAGAAATGGTTAGCCAGCAAGAGAGAATTACCCAGACATTAGCAGACATGCAATAAGATCAGTCATCATGGTGTGTTTTCCTTCAGTCAGGTTCAGCTCCTCTGGTTCATGTGCAGATTTAATCAAGTACGCTGTGCTGAGTTGTTTATAGATAGCACATCATTTAAATCTCATAACAACCCTGCAAGTCATTTTCATCCTGTATTTTCCGGATGAAGTAACTGAACTGAGAGACTATATCACTGTCGGACGTTCCTGCAGATGGGAATTTCAGAATTCAGGTCTGAATCCGGGTCAGTCACCTTCAAACCTCGAGTTATTAACTTTGACACAATGTCCCTATCAAATTGGACCTGTATCCCCATCTCTACACAGGCTTCGCACATTCTCAATGAGCTAGCTTCGGAAATGAAGACGTGACTGATAGACAATTTTTACACATTGTCATTGACTGAGAAGTCAATCTGAGTCAACAGAGTCGAGACAGCCAAGAAAGATGGAGGTTTAGGCTGCATGAAGGAAGATGTGGTAGTGAGCCCACCACAGAGGCGTGGGCCAGACCACATCAATAGTATTATGTCTGGTTCAAGACATCGTTGCTGTTGGAAAGTGTCAGCAGACTTGAACACATCACACAATGGAAAGCACAGAGCCTAGGGCAAGCTTGGAAACCATAAGACATGAAAAATATGGGGAATAAAAAGGCTATTTGGACTTAGAAAGAAAAACAGCACAGTTGCTGTCCTTATATGCATCTCTAAGACTATCATATTCTGTGGGATTATGGAGCACAGAATTAGGACCTCAAAGAAAGGTGACAGAGGTAGATTGTATCTTAGCATAAGGAGGAAGCTTATGACAACTGCAGCTTTCTGGAACCAGTAAAGGCTGCTCCATAGGAAGATCTGTGCAGTGTACTTCATTCAAAGTGACCAAGAGGGTTTTCCATAACCTTTACATGGATGTCATAGAGGACAGCCACAGCAAGAACAGAAGGTAAAACTGAATTTTCTGTTTACCCTGAAACTCTAAGGAAGTCTGTGATTATCATCTCCCTTCCTGGCAACTTACGTGATTGTTTTCCTTTTTTCTGAAAACTGTAATCGAATTATTTGTGTGATTTCCCAGCTCTGATGAGCACGAGTTGTGTAATTCTGCACAAATTATCTAAGATCCTTAGGCCTATCTCTCCTTATCTATAAAATGGGAACAATACTAGGACCTCTGTTATGGGGTTGTTGTGAAGATTATGTGAATTAATCCATCTCAGGTGCTCAGAAGAGCACCCAGAATCCTAGGGGCTCCATAGTGTTAGCTCTCACTTTTCACTTGATCTTAGCCAAAAGGCCGAGAAGCGATAGCTCTCACTTTTCAAGTACTCATCACACCATGCCTTTTAGTGTCCTTGCCTTGTTTTCGTGTGTGTTCTTGGATTCTCCAACGAGAAAGTCACTGTTGTCATAGGGCTAAATATGCCAAGTACCTAATAGTCCAAAACAAAAATATATTTCTCTCCTTTCAAGCAACATAAACTTGTATAAAAGTGTGTTTTATACATCCTCGAGGAGACTTTTTGAGTTTGGAGGGATTATCACTCAGGGCAAAGGTTTTATGGATTTCCCCATCTTTTAAATACTAAAGAGTGTTCAGACACAATCTCACCTTTCAGGGGTTGCCTCCAGTCTCTAGTCCCCAAGAGAAAATAAGGGAAGATTTGTTTAGGATACAGAACATTATAGTTTCCTGGATATCTGCCTCGTGCCAGCCTTGGGCCCTGTGCTGGAGGGTGTGGGGAGAAGGCGGCAGTAGAGGTGAGGAATTAAATATATGTAACATGCTCTCCATCCCTTGTGACGAAGAACTGGTGGTCTAGTGGAAGAAAGAGAGATTAAGTCCTGCCTGACTGACCCTTGCTTACTTTTCCACTTCATCTGCCACCCTCCTCTTTGCCTGGGTTCTAGCCCTAGAGACTTTGAGTTCCCCCAACAAGATGAGAGATTCCCTCTCTTTCTACTGTCCCTCCCATTGAGACACTCCTGTCCCTGCCCTTTGCATGAATGCCTTCTCCCACCCCTTGGCCTCTGGCTTAAGTAGCATCTCTAGCTAGACAGTTCTTAACTGCCATGTCTAAATTGGTTTCCCATCCTGCTCACAATAATTGTTTGCCATTACCGTATTTGTTACCTCCTTGGCACTTGCTACAATGTTTGTTCTTATGTATTTGTTTGCTTCCTTCCTTATTCACTTCTCCTTTCACAAAATAGATGTGGGATCAGACCATTTTTATTCACTAATGTGATCTCTTGATTAGCAAGGCTTTCTATAAGTACGTGCAATAAGTGCAAATTGCAATAAAATAAGTGCAAGATCATTTCAGCACAATGTGGCAAGCGCTGAGATGGAGGTGTGTCTCATTGCTGGGGGGCCACAGAAGACAGCCTTTTAGCTCATTCTTATAGAACCTAAAGGAAGGCATTGCAGAGGCTGGCCGTGCGCCCCTTCCACAGCCCCCCATTACTCTTCCCGTGTGTGCCACCACTTTCTAGCGCAGACTGCCACTCGGCTGGAGGGGTTTCTCTGCCTTGGCTAACACACAGAGAAGGTCTCCAAAAGTGCCTAGAGAAGCAGCTAATGAGGGGTAGATGTGGGTGGCCCGGGCATCCCAGCTTCCTTGCCCCTGGGTGGGTACTCTGAAGTATAGTTTGTAGTATTGTGGGTCAACTCTGAAGTATAGTCTGCAGTTTTGCCAGAAGGCCCAGCAGTGAATTTAACCAAGTTCATTAAAATGATTTCCATTAAAATGCTTCCTTCCTTGTCTTACTTCCCCACCTCCTATTAGTTCTTCCAGGGATCCCTCCTTAATGCATTGCTTGCATTCAGATCCTTATCTCAGGTCAGCTTCTGGAAGATCTCAGTCTAAGAACAAGGGATCAGATTCTTGAGATATGTCGAGTTCACTAGACAAGATGTGAAAGAATATTCCAAGAGGCAGGATCCCCTTAGCTTTGAGACTCAAAGCGCTACTTCCGCCCAGGCACGTTTCCTCCGCGAGGGTCAGACCGGGGTTTTGGCTGGGCCCCTGCGAAGTATTCACAGGAAGAGATAGTAAGCGATTGGCTGATCCTCAGCACATTAGACTTGCTACTTCAGAGCCAAGAGCTCAGTTCAATGCAGGTGGCCGAAGGTTCTAAATACAAAATAACACATTGCAACCCAGCATGCTGCACTCGGGAATCTTTAACCAAAGAGCTTCTTTGTGTCTTTTCCTTTTTTGAAATACAACTCAAGATCCAGGAAGGTGATGCCTAACCCCGAAAAGGAAACCTTGTACAAATGGTTCCTTGAAAGCCAGCATGTAGCATGTTCATAAATTTTATGATGTGTGAAGCACATGTTCAAGGAAGTATTTATTAGTAGGCCGTAAGTTAAATTAGAAAGGGTGGTTCATGCCTTAAATATTCCGTCATTTTCCATACTGTTTATATATCCAGACCCAAGTGTGAAATTTAAATTTGCTTTTAATGTGTTCACCTGACAAATGATTTACTCTAGTCAAATGTGTTTTCTCTTGGGTCTACGGTAGTTCTGTTGTGTGGCTGGGGGAAACTGGGGAGGTGCTTTAAAATTACTTTTTCAGTGTTAAAGTTTCAGTGCAGGTAGCATGAAATGATTTTACTGGTGGATATACTGAAACATAGTTTATTTCTCTCCGCAAATTAGAATAGTTTATATTGCAGATGCTAAGCTGAGTTTAGAAACTGGGTAGTCACAGTGCTATCTCGGAAAGTCACGTTTAGCATAACTGAGCATATGAGTGGCTCATACGAGGACACAGGTTCTATAATGGGCTGTGGCCCTTGGTTGCTGATTTCTGTAAAGTCCTTGCAAGGGCATGCCAGAATGAGAGCTAGAGTTGGAAAATGGTGAACTTTTGCAGAACGTAAAAGACATTGTAACCACCTTCTAATAGTAAAATCCTATAAATCCGAAATTACTTATGGTGGAGACTACACTGTGTGTAGTACTGAGAACCTTGCTTTATATTGGAGTCTCAGTGTGAATGTGGTTAATTCTATACATGTAAAGAGTAAAATATTTATTAAAAGAACCTAACTTATTCTGTGATTTTAAAACAAAAAATAGTGTGTATATACATATGTGTGCATGTGTGTTTTATTCTATAACGGGAAAACGACTCATGTAGAAACTAAAACTCATTAAAACATGCTATAAATGGGGTGCCTGGGTGGCTCAGTCGTTAAGTGTCTGCTTTTAGCTCAGGTCATGGTGCCAGGGTCCTGGGATCGAGCCCCACATCGGGGGGTCCCTGCTCAGCAGGAAGCCTGCTTCTCCCTTTCCCTCCGCTCCTGTTTGTGTTCCCTCTCTCTCTCTCTCTCTCTGTCAAATAAATAAGTGCAATCTTTTTTTAAAAAATGCTATAAATATATATAGATGTATGCAGTGTCTGCCTTAAGAAGACCCTCCTTGAATCCACAAAGTACTCAAAATATGAATTCAAAAGTTTTTAAAACATTTACATTTTGGAAAATGTTTTTTCAATCTCTGTGTATTTTATTTCCCTGACACAGAGTCACTGACAATCTCTGGAAAGTGATAATGGCCTTAAGTAAAAGCAAACTGGTTTGGAACCCTGAAATACACTGATGTAAATTAAAGAAGAGAAGCTAGCTGACTTTTCAGCCTTGGTTTATTACACAAAAGGTGGACAGCTATGTCATTGTACAATGAAACATACTCATCGTGCTTTTTCTGCATCTAAAATCCTGACGAGGAGCCAAGGTTTATCTTTAATTTTTTTTAATTCCATCATTTCATGGCTTTTTGGCTAAGATCAAGGATAGCATTTTTTTAATTGCGGTATAATTAACACACAGTATTATATTCCAGGTTTATCTTTATAAACACCCCTACTTGAGCAAGTTCAGATGAAGTGGTCCTAAGCATAAGTTCCTTTGCTTTCTTTTTTATCTTGTAGATTTCCTTTGTGAGGGACAGAATAGGCAATAGACATTCAAACATAGGGCATAAAAATACACGTGACACCAGTATTTCCAGGCACCACTTGTTTATTTTATGTACAGTCGTTAAAATTATAGACTTTGGAATCGGTTGCCTGGATTTGACTAACTGGCTCTGCAAATCATTAGCTGATTTGGATCGCTGTTCCTTTCTTTATAACTTGGAAATGCTGAAAGCATCTACTGCGTATTTTTATTGTGGACATTAAAAGAAATAACATATGGAAAGCACCTAGCATCGTGCCTAGCATCTAGAAAGGACTCAGCAAATACCGGCTATTATTATAGGTGGTCGGAATAGTGGTCGTCTACTATGTACCAGGCACTATACTAGGCTCTTTGCGTGGTCAACAAATGACCTACATGGTAAATAGAATTATGGCTTTTTTATAAATTAAGAGATGGAGGCTCAGAAAAGACACCAAGAAACCAGCTGGTAAGAGGCAGGACAATGATTCAAACCCAGGCCCCTCTGCCTGCATTCTTTATCCTATTCATATCCTGTTTCTTACGGTACCAGCTGCTTATGGCTAACAAGCTGATGGGAGAGCAGGAGGAAGCCTCCTGAACCTGCAGGCATTTTTTTCACTATCTAATGCTACTATCTGATTCCGAAGAAATCCCTGTTTGACATCAAAGAGGAAGGAATGGCTTCCAGTCTACAACCACTACACAGGAACACTGATCCATTCCTCGTTCTCAAACTGGGAGCTTGGGGCTGTTTTCCATAAAATGACATATATTCCCCAGTTTGAGAAGTGAGGCTTTGCTCAGGATGACACTGAGATCGTAAGATCTCATTCTGTCACTTGTTTGGAAGGTTTGCCTTCCTAAGGCAGATTCTTTCTTCCAAAACTGAAAAAAAATCAAATGGATTAGCTTGAGTGAGGTTCTCTCCTGAATGCAGTTGTTAACATCTGAGTTGTTTCCCTTGGCAAAATGACGTCTCTGTGTTCTGCCTCCTTTGGGAGAGCCTGGTTTGCAAAGCAAATTATTTTTTCCATTTGATTTCCTTTCTGTTTCTTCAAGTAAACTTTTCTCATGAGCATTTGATCATGAGGAATCAGAAAGCTAAGGAAAGCACTTGACTTCATCTATTGTGGTGTTGTCATCAAAGGATCTCTGCAAAATGCATTTTTTATGCATCCCAGGACCACACCTTTCATCTTTTCCTCCCCATGGACAGTTTTTTTTTGTTGTTGTTGTTGTTTTTTACTCTAAAGAATGATTTGACCTCAGAGAAACCTTCTGATTAGGTGAAATAAGAGGAAGAAGGAGCTGTACCCACCAAGGCAAACAGTCCTCCCACCTCTAGGAATGTGCATATGCTGTTCTAAGTCCATCATTCAGATTTGATCACCTGTTTGGAGTTGAGCGATGTAACGTGGCCATTAAAATACACAGTGTCTCAGAGGAGACGTTCCTACGCAGAGTCCAGGCAAAGAAGCCCTACGTTAGTACAGATCAAGAGCTATGCGTGAGCTAAACATTCTCTGGACAAATGAGGTCTAGTGAGTGAATACCTGGCATGGCTCAGCAGGGGCCGGCAGGAGGAATATAGTAAACTGGCATGGCCCCAGGGCAGAAAAGCTAGTAGCCTGGGCAATTCGAACATGACTGAAGTTTCGTAAATCTCATGATAAATCGAAGGTCAACTTTGATGAACTAGTCCCTTCTCTGAGGTTCTCATTTTATATAGAAACAATGTAATCCCATCTGGCTTCTTCTTTTTCTTATTCGTAGAATGTCAGTACTGGGGCGCCGAGCTCCAGCTACCCACGCTGGATTTTGAAGATGTTTTACAAGATGATGAACATGCCTACAAGTGGCTCTCCAGCCTCAAGAAAGTAGGCATAGTACGACTCACAGGAGCATCTGACAAACGAGGACAAATTTTAAAACTTGGGAAGAGGATCGGTTTCCTTTACCTCACGTTTTATGGGTGAGTCACCAAAAAGTTTGTGTTCTGCCACTACATATAAAGTTTGATATATTTCCCAGAAGGGAGACTCTTTTGATTGGAGATAACAAAACTTTCATAATGCCCTGAGCAGGAAGTCAGATGGGAAGACGTGCCTAAAAGTGGTATTTCTCTGAGAATAACTGGGATTTTAAAGGATCTGAAAGCCCAGAGGCATCAGACATGGAAGACAGGCTAGTTATAGATGGTGTGCTGGTTTGCTAGGGCTGCCAGAATGGAATACCATAGACTGGGTGGCTTAAACAACACAAAGTCATTTCCTCAGACTTCCAGAAGCCAGAAGTCCAGGATGAAGGTGGCTGCAGGTTTGGTTTCAGTGAGAGTTCTCTTCCTGACTTGGAGATGGCCATTCTCTCACTGGGTTCTCACATGGCCTTTCCTGTCTGTCCCTGGACTGCTGGCGTCTCTTCCTCTTCTTATAACGACACCAGTCCTGTTGGAGAAGGGCCCCACCCTTAGGACTCCATTTAACCTAATCACCTTCTTAAAGGCTCCATCTCCCAATACAGTCACCTTGGTGGTTAGGGCTTTGACATTTGATTTTAGGGAGAGCGTCCTTAGGTTCAGAGCAGGTAGGATGGAAGACTGTGTTTCTGCAAGACTTTTATAAATGCTGAAGTTCATTAAAGCTTTACTGCCCAAGACTTGGTGCAAAAAAAAAAAAAAAAAAGTATAGCGCCCTGGGGAACTGAAACCAGCCACAAGCTGTGTTAAAAAAGATAAAACTAACATGCAGAAAATTAGGTCTATGCACTTCGGCAAGTAACAGGAAATGTATTTGATTTTAACTTTGGAACAAGAAGCTGTTTGCATAAGAATTGCCTGGGAGGTAACATTCATTATGGATCATGAAACACTAACAACAGGAAACACTTATTTGGAAGTGGGGGGTATGTCTGTATTTCTAAACTGCAGGATGAACTCTTCATGCTGGATGTATACAAATTCTTGGGCTCACGGAGCAGAGGGCACTGGGAGTGAAAAAGACATTTAGAATCCAAAGGTTGCAAAACTGGTAGCACACAGGCTGTATTCAGATATGTTTTGGTTGGCCCACGGGATGTTGAAAGAAAATAGAATTAGTTGTCAACACTTAAAAACTGGGAGATTTTACATTAAATATGGATCTGACTTTTCTTGAAAAATCAAATCTGGCAACAACTGAGACTAAATTCCTGCATGCCAGGAACCTGCTTGATGTAAGTGGAGGCTGCTCCTTGAAGAGAACATGTGCTCACATTCCAGTTGCACAAATTGTGTTCCCACACCCTCCACTCAGAGCTGCAGGGGCCCTCCCTGCCTTTGAGTTTGCCACCCCTAATCTAGAGTAAGACCCTGTCCGTAGATAAACAGAGGATCAAAAATAACTAATCTCTTGCCCCCAATGATTTGATCAAGTTTATTCATGGCAGAAGACTCTATCATGTGTAGGCTTAGATGACCTCACCCCCACCCCCACCCCAAGAACTTACTGCTACCATTAGTACACTATGACCTACATAATTTTTATCTCCCCTAAATATGCAAGAATTTAAGCTGTTTTGGGGCACCCAGGTGGTTCAGTTGGTCAAGCAGCCAACTCTTGATTTTGACCCAGGTGATGTCTGAGGATCATGGGAGTCTACTTGAGATTCTCTCTATCCCTCTGCCCTTCCCCCACTCATGTATACCGTACTCACACTCTTTCTCAAATAAATAAGTCTTTTTAAAAAAATTAAGCTGTTTTACAGAGTATATCAGTAACAACAGACAAAACAGAGTTGGAAAAAGTCTTGAAATTATTAAGAGCCTCCATCTAATTATTTGTTCTTTATTTAATGTTCACAATTTTCTGAAATAGGTAATTTCTTCTAGTTCACTGATAAGGAATCTGAAGTCCAGAGAATTAAACTATAATCCAAGTTTTCACAGGCAGTAGAAAAGGAACCAGAGTTAGAATCCAGGTCTATTTTATCCGCGGGCTTCCTAATCCACCTCACTATCAGTGATATTGAGGAAGAACATGGAAAGGATGCTTTTTGGCACCAGAAGTAAACAGAATACTTCAAAATAAATCTCTTCTATATTCTTCTACATAGTTTTTATATGCTGACAACAAGACTTTTTGTATCTATGCAACACAAGTCACAATTTAACAACACCAGCCAAATCTAGAGGCTCTTTGTTATAGTTTCCTAATGCTCACCCCCACCCATCACATTTAGGGTCAGCTTATTAGTCCTGATTTATGACTTGCATTTTGTTTTGTTTTGTTGTTATAATTTGGCCACTGATCTAATTGCTCTAATCCTGTGCAGTTCATTGGAATAAATACTCAAGGTTTGTTGTCAAAAACAGATCAGACCTATTACTGTTCCATTTCCTTTGTCCAGGACCTTTGGATCTAACCATATAGGTTTAACCCACTCATTCTCATCCTCCACTCAGAGGATCATCACATTTCTTCCCTGAATCTCTCAAGCTATACCACGTGCCAAGATAGTCCTTTCTGACCACCTTACTTCTACTTCCACAACTGATTACCAAGATCTCTATGGGGTTTGTTGTTTGTCTGTTTTTCAATTTTAATTTTTAATTCTTTACCTCAAGAACTTACAGAAGAGGACAGTTTTACTGTTGTTGCTTTGTTTTTATTTGTTTGCTTACATGTTTTTGAGTAGAATGAGAAAAGTGAATGTTTTCCTGATTTCCCTTTCCTGCCCCTTCCCACAGTAATGTAGAAAATGATATTAAAATTTCTGTAACAGGAGATTTAAAAGAAGAAGAGATATTTAGAGCAATAGTTCTCCACTGAGGTTACACATCGGAATAGCAAATTTAAAAAATGCTGACATCTGGGTCCATTCTCCAGGGATTTTTCAAAACAGGATTTGGATTTGACCTGAGTATCCGGACTTTTAAAAACCCCGCAGGTGATTCTTGTGTGTAGCTAAGATTACAAACCTCCAGTTGAGAAGAGGGTTATTTCAATAGAAGGAAAATCTCAGTTGGTGTAGAATGTGGGTGCTTTACACTCTCTCAGCTCTCACAGTTAAGCACCAAGTAGCATTTTTCATGTTCTTCTTTGTGCTATGGCAATGCCTGGACATGACTTATCCTTACAAGAGAATCAGTAGCTGCCTTCACTGTGGTCCCTTTTTTTTTTATAGCTTTGTTTCTCCACTGGCAAAGACCCTTACTATTGTTTGAAAAATAATTGGCAAGTGGGTGAGAGAATGCAATGAATAAATGAAGGCAATAAATAACGGAGAGGAGGGATTGTCATAAATAGAAGGATAGAGAAAGGAAAGTGGGATGAAGAATGCTAAAGGCTAACTTTGCATTCCATGTAGATTTTTCAAGGAGCCTGCTTTCTACTTCTGCTTAGATGCCAAAAATAAAAATAGCATGATGGTACTTTACACATGCCTCCCTTGGGAAACAAATATCCACCTAGCACTTTCCCACTCAAATAGAACTACTAGTTTGGAGAATTTGAATGCATGGGTCTAAAGTGAGAATTATAATATCTATTTTTGGTTCTTGGCTATTATCTCAACTGTTAAAGCATCGGTTGGATAAATAAAAACAGTAGATCCCAGAATTTTGCACAGTCTTAGCCTATAGTAGGTAAGGAATAAATGTTTAGTGATAGATACACACCTAGATGTTTTCAAAAAAACTATAAAGCAGCAGTTGAATGCAAAAATTTTTAGAGAATTTCAAAATCATAAATCTAAATCAAAATTGTAAAACCTTTGAGGACAAAAGTATATGTCATTTCCATGTCTATATTTTCTCAGATGCTTATCATTATTTTGTCAGTGCATCTTCTAGACAATATTTTTTTCATGCAACTCTGAGAAATGCTCAGCAATCTTACTGCTTGATGATGAAAGCTCATGTAAGTTCATGTAATGGTGTGTGTGTGTGTACATATGTGTGACACAGAGAGAAGGAAGAGATTCAGTGTCAGTTTTTAAAAGTATTAACCACCAGTATTGTGTATTAACTAGCTGTTCTGCATGTAACAGGATAATCTCTGAAAATAAGGTATGCATATCTCACTGCCATCGTCGCTGTCACATTGAGCTTCTTATAGGCTGAAATGGTGGCCTAATCAGGATGATATCTTCAGTACTAGCTCAGTGCCTGATACACAGTGAGCACTCAGGGAATTTTAATAAAAGGGAATATATGCTAAGATATTGAGGACTTCATTTGGTCAAGACATCAAGAATTCTTTCTTAGCATTGTTGACATTTGTAAGGCCTTTACTGAGAAAATTAACCTCATGAGCAACTCTGAGGGACCCTTCTTTATAAGAGAGTCCAGCAGAAGAAAAATACAAATTTCAACCTTAGCTAGCAAGTCTGTCTTCTTTCCAGGACACAGTCCAGTAGTTTCAGATTTTCTTCTTTCTAAGAATGTTTTATATGCTGGCATAAGCAAGCTGCATTAACACATGTAGCAGGGATTAGACTAATAAGAATAATGAGGTGGAAATGAAAAATATGTTCTTCTGAGACACCAACATCGGGAATAGAATAGGCAGCGGCAATGAGGAAAAGGAGTGAGAGGATGGATCTTGGTAGTAGTCAAATTTTATCTTGTGGAGACAAGCATGGAAGCTGTACAATTACTGAATAAAACTTACAAGGTTACAAATTGTAGTGGGAAAATTTAAATAAATACTTTGGAACAACTCATTCCTAGAAACTGGGGGGAGAATGGAGAACCCAATGTCCCAGAACATCTGCCTTACATTACTGCCCACAGAGCTGCCCGTAGGACCAATAGAGAAACACAGCTGAATCATGGCTCCAGCGCTGGCTGTTTGTAGGTGAGAAGGGGATCTAGGCTTTTCGTGTAATTTCCTGGAGCTCTAGGATTCTCCTCTACTGAGGACTTGCTTCTCTGTTTTAATACCTGGCATGCCCTTTGAAACCTTTAGATGAAGGGTTGCTGGAAAATGTAAGAGGTGACGACTGCTGCCCATTTTTGCATCTGCATGAGTGCCTCGCATGCAGGCTTCATCAGAGGAATAAAATCATGTCAAACCAAAAAGGTTTCTAGTGGGCTGTTTGTCGAATACACCAGCCAGGCCAGTTAAGAATTAGCAATATTGAAATGGCCTCTGGAGAGTACAAGAATATATCCTTTCCAGCATTCACTGGATTTCTGCTAGCGTTTCTGTAAGCCAGCCCAGCAGCACTTCGCACATTTGGTTGTATTAGAGATTGAGGGTATATGAGCGAAAAATATTATTATTACTTGGCTTCCGGCCCTTTAGAAATTGCTCCTACCATTAGCACTGCCTCCAAACCTGACTTTGAAAGAGCTACTTGTTTGATATACGTGTTACCAGAAAACATTTGTGAAGTGTGGAGACTTAACAGGGAAAGAAAAAACAAGTTTGTCCATTTTGAAGTTTCTAGCCAAGAAATTGCTTGAGAAAACCACATAGCCCTTCTTGAATAAAAATGGCTCTGAGTTATGAAAAACCAAACTAAAAGCAATTTAGACTTGGGAAGAAAACAAAGAAAACCTTTCTGAGTTCTGAATCTACTTGTAATTCCATCCTACTTTGTAAAAAATTCACACTAGGATTTCTTAATGAGTTGTTTTAGATTCAGTACTGACCCTAGTGTTTGAGGAGGGGGGAAGAGAACCTTTAAAATGCGTATTCCTATGAGTATTAGGGGTTTCCAAGCAGAGTAATAGGCTGTGTTCTTTCAGCCATTGTGAACCCCAGCTTATGTTATCAGCCAAGAGACAGTCCCTGGGGTTCCCTTTGTAATACTCGGTTTTGTAGTAATTAAAGTTGCTGCCAGCAAAACCACTTGAGTATGAGGTCATCTCATGAATGAAAGGAAAAATAATTTCTGTGTCTCATGCTCCCCTAGAAATCACTTGAGGAAATTCTGAGATCCTAGCAAAGCACTTGCTTCTCCACATATCCTGACTCCCCATTACCTCCTCAGTTTTCCTCTGAGCATTGGGATGGGGCAAAATAATTTTCTGTTAAGCACCTTTTGTGTGCTAAGTATTGAAGTCAATGCTTTACAGTCATTATCTTGAATCTTCATAATTCTAATAAGAACCATTATTCCCACTTTAGAGATACGGAAACTTAGGCAGAAGAATCAGGCTTCAAACCCAGGTTTACTTGATTCAACAGTCTGCAGTGTTTCCTTGGCACTGTGCTTAAATTGTGGTTTATCTGGTACTCCCCCTGTAGTTACTAATGCCGTAAGAATTATTAACTACCAACTGTGGCCTCCACTCATCTTTATAGCTCAGATGCAAGGGAACACTTTAACAGGATTATAGAGAAATTTCTCAAACTAAATCATAACAACAGGACCAGAATATTAATTCCCATCCCATCTATTAAGTTCAAATTATATCTAACTGCTTATGCAAAAGGAAAGTAATGATCCACAAGGAACCAGATAACTTATGACAAGAAAAAATGAGGTTTATATTTTAATCTTGCACATCAAAAATCCAAACCAGCATCTAGCTCCTGTTCTGTTGGAATAAATTAAGCACAATTTGTCCTACTACCACCCAAAAACTAAATATGCTTAATGAGGAATTCTCATAAGCTTTTTTTTTTTTCTTTTTTCTGCAACGCACTGCATTCCTAGTTTTTCATAATGAAAGACTTTGGAACTTTGGAGGAAATTGCTATAACTTTTTTCTTTATGTTTTTAGAGGTGGTTGCCATCTTTCTATCATTACCTGTCTTTATTTTTATTATTCGGAGTATTACTAACCTTTCAAAATAAATTTTAAAAAACCACTTCTCATGATAAACTATAATCCAGACACAGAAAAGTCACATAAGACAAATATATAGCTTAATGAATTTTTGTAAGTCACATGCTCTTGAAACGCCATCCAGGTCAAGAAATAGAACATTGGCAGTCACTCTGGAACCCATCCACATACCCTAAGCAATCACAAACCTCTCTTTTCTTCCCAAATGTAACAGCTCTCCTGAATTTTATGGTATTCACTATCTTGTTTTCCTGATTTGGAGTATTATCACCAAAATGTGCATCCCTTAACGGTGGTTTGGTTTCTCAATTTTTTAGATTTTTTTATATCTTTTTTTCCCTCTCCTATTACTAATTCTATTAGTAAATAAAATTTACTACTTAGCACCAGCGCTGTGTGAATGTATCTCTATTCATTTTGGTTGTCTGAATCTTACTCTCTTGTAAATTCCTCAGAAAGGCCCCATGAGAACAATATTCTCTAAATTCTTGCATGTTGACAGCAATTTAAGATCTTTATACTTGAAAAATCAGTTTGGCTAAATATAAAATTCTTGGCTTACAACATCTTTTATATGTTATTACAGTTTTATTGGTAATCTAATTTTCTTTCCCTTATAAATGCTTTGATATTTTTACTTGGATGCTGAAAAGATTTTTCTTTTTAAAGACCAGTAACTTTATAGGCTATCTTGGTGTTGGTTACTCTGGGGCAACTTTTTGAGGGAGCATATGGTCTGGTCTTTCAATGGTCTTTTTTTTTTAATTTCAGGAATTTTTTTTTAAATTATAGTTCTTAATATTTGTTCTCTTTATTTTGGATTTCTTCTTTTGAGGACTCCTATTATTTATATATTAAATCTTCTGTTAATTAAAATTTATTAAAATATATTACTTTCTCTCAAATCCTTCTTATCTCTTTTTTTGATATTTAAGTTTTTCTCCTTTTTATCTTCTCATTATCCAAAGGTGTTATCTGTTGTGCTTATTCAATATTGCATCCCTTCTAGCTTAGTCTTCATTTTTAATGATTTTTAAATTTTTTCCTTTCTGAGTGTATCACTCCATTTCTGGGTTTCCATCTCTG
Source organism: Nasua narica (assembly GCA_028533885.1). Taxonomy (NCBI): domain Eukaryota; kingdom Metazoa; phylum Chordata; class Mammalia; order Carnivora; family Procyonidae; genus Nasua; species Nasua narica. Next base: position 26,908,215 of record CM052815.1, on the reverse strand, counting down.
ATGTAAGTTATTCTTTCATATATTCCATCATTTCATTAATGTCTTCTGGACTCAATAGCAGTAGAAATACATAGAAAAATAGAAGTTAGAAATAGAAAAGCTAGAATATTTTTTATCTTTGGGGGGCCACATCCTTCTGGCATGTATTATCTGTAGGTATATTATTTTGCTATTCAGTCTCTTTTTTACGTAAAATAATTTTATGAAACTAAACATTAATCATGTGATGTTTCTAATTTTTATGTGAATTTTTTTCTTACTTATTAAAAAGAGATATGATTCAGAACCTTTGTTATAGTTTTAAGCTGTATTTCAAAACTATGGCTGATAACCTTCTAAGACCTCCTGGTTTCTCTCCTTTAATTTTATCTAGAACTTCTTTTTCCTTTGTCCTTACTGTCCCTGGACTGCTCAATTTGATGAGTCTCATCATGGATGAGGATTTTGTCTGTTAAGTGTTTAGAGTTCCCGAGGCCCAGACTAATTCAATTCAGTCCCTAGCCACAGACCTTTCAAAGGCAGCTATGTTGGAATGTGAACATACCCTCCCAGGCTGACTGCTATTTTCTTTTCCTTTCTTTCTTTCTTTTCTTTCTCTCTTTCTCTCTTTCTTTCTTTTAAGATTTTTATTTATTTGAGAGCAAGAGAGAGAATGAGAGAGAGAAAGCATGAGGGGGAGAGGGTCAGAGGGAGAAGCAGACCCCCTGCTGAGGAGGGAGCCCAGGACTCAATCCTGAGACTTTGACTGCTATTCTCAAGGTGCACTCCTGAAGGCACCAGTAACTGTCCCTTAGTGATCTAAGAATTTTTCGGATCCATCCAATACCTAGTTGCCTCCCTCTGCTTCCTCCTCTGCACCGTTTCTGAAATGGCATATTGTGGCTTTGGAAAGTCTTGTCTCTATACCCACTCATATTTTGGGCTTCATGGATATATCTCGTCATCTAATTTTGGTTTAGATGTTGTCCCCGAGTTTTTGGGTTTGCACACTAAATGTCCTATGAAGAAAATTCAGAGAGATTAAGAACTATGTCACCATCATCACCCCAGGATCCTCTTCGTTTACTTTGTATCTTCATGCTTCATGGAGATTTCCATATGAGTTTAATGGATTGAGTGAGAGCAATGCTAGATATTAGACAGGTTACTTTCGTTCTTCTAGTTTCTAGTGGGTATATTAATTCTCACCAAAAATAGTATGGAGTTTTTCATTTTCAAGAATAAATGCAATGTAAATGAGTGTCTGTAAGATAGATAGAGCTGAAAAGATAATGGCTTTTTAAGACACAATCTAGCAATTCTGCCAAGTATTGTTTACAAACAACTATAACACTTCCCCTAGAAATCAGACAACACTAATGATTGGTGGACAAATTATTAATAATTTAAATATACCTAAAACATATAGCTTTGCCCAGGATTAAAGTTAATAGCTAGACAATCAGGGACATAACAATTTACTGTTTTACAGTCCATGTCTTCATTCAACAAATATTTTTGGCAGTGGGTTAAATGCTATGAGATAAAGAGTATGTTTTAGCTCAGTTTCCTAATGTAATGAGATTTTTTTTTTTTGGTAAGACTTTATAGGACAATAAGAGAAGCAGAAATCTGAAGCAAAGCCAAGAATAGCCACAGAGCAAATGGTCCCCACTCCAGCCCATATTGGACTTCACGCACTTCCCCTGAGAGGCCATGTTCTCTCCCTCCACTGGGCCTTCTGCCCACAGTGACCCTTCTAGGTGAACCTTACTCAGTCTTCAGGTGTCGACCTAATCTTCACTCCTCTATTCTCATAGCACCTTGTACTTTAGCTTTGGAAGGTAAGTCACAGGGATTTTTCTTCCCCGTACGCTGTGCGTTCCATGAGGTGCAAGTACCGTGCCTGTTCTGCTCACGCCTGCATCCTCAGCTCCCGGCCCATCATGTGTGTGTCTAACAAGTGATGATGGAGAATTAAATAGCTGGAGCTCAGAAGGGTGACTGCATCTGGGAAGTTATATGTGGATGTGTTACAACCACAGTTAGAAATGATAGGGGCAAAAAAAAAAGAAAAAAGAAAAAAGAAATGATGGGGGCCCCTGGGTGGCTCAGTCAGTTAAGCAGCTGCCTTCGGCTCAGGTTGTGATCCCAGGGTCCTGGGATCAAAACCTGCTTCGGGCTCTTTGCTCAGCGGGGAGCCTGCTTCTCCCTCCCCCTGCTCTTGCTCTTTCTCTCTCTCAAATAAATAAATAAAATCTTAAAAAATTAATAAATAGAAGAAAAATGATACACAGTATAATATTCCTTTGGATGATTATTAATGTTTTTGTTTATTTCAGATAGGAGATAATTTTCTTTTTTTAAAGATTTATGTATTTGAGAGAGAGAGCATGCACTCACAGGTATGCATGCATGAGAGCAGGAGAGGAGAAAGACAGAGGGAGAGGGAGAGAAAGGATCTCGGACTCTTCACTCAGTATGGAGCCCAACATGGGCTTGATCTCACGACCCTGAGATCATGACCTGAGCCAAAATCAAGAATCAGACACTTAACCAACTGAGCCACCCGTGTGCCCCTAGGAGATAATTGTCTAAGTTAAGACTTAAAAAATAAAAATGACATATGAGCACTATGTTTTAGATCCAACAGGACAAGTAATGATAGTCAAAAGAAGGTATTCTTCTGTTACCTGATGAGAGAAGCTTGCAGTAGGTTGAGTTAGAGAGTGTAGCTGTTGGTGATAAGAAATCCAGGTTGCAGTTGTAGAACATCTTTTCATATAAATCGTACTTCAAAAAAAGAAAAAGATTAAAAATAAATCCAGCATGATTTTCCAGGTGTAAGCCGCTAAACAAAAGATTATAAAATCTATCACCAAGGGTATAAAGAACAAATCTAGCAAAAACAGTATGTAAGCATTCCATTAACACTAAAGGATTCAAATTTGCATAAAACACTATTAATTTCATGAAATATCATGAATATCTATGATTGGCCATCTCGACTGGGGTGGATCTCGTGAATAAGTATTCAAACCAAGCCCACAAAATAGTCTCTAAAAATCATGATTTTAATGTACAGGAGCTTTTGACAAAATCCTTAAATGGAAAATATAAAAGAAATTTCTTTTTTAAAAATTTTAATTCCAGTAGAGTTAACATGTGCTGTATTAGTTCCAGGTGTACAGTATAGTGATTTAACAATTCTATACATCATTCAGTGTGCATCATGGTAAGGGTACTCTTAATTCCCTTCACCTACTTCATCCATCCACCACCCATCTCCCTGCTGGTAACCAACAGTTTTTCTCTAGAGTTAAGGGTCTGTGTTTTGGTTTATCTGATTTTGAGAATGACACAAGTAGTTCAGTGGAAATCTCTAGATTTGTTTAAAATAGCATCTCTGGCAAAAGCAGGATTATATGCACAGTTTCAATGGCCTGTCCCAGCACACCACCAGGCAGGTCTATACCAACGGGCTAAGATGCTATGCTGAGCCTGCCTCTTGAGTTTTAGAAAAGCATGCGTCCTGCACCTCTGCTTTGGTCATACTTCCTGACAGTCTGCTTGAGTTGCTTTACTTGGAGGAGCGTTAGAATCTGCTTCTAATGAAAGCTGCCTATGAATACACCCTCATCTCATGAAGGCTCCGCAAGGGGGCTTTAAAAAACACTTTCTCGGGCGCCTGGGTGGTGCAGTTGGTTGAGCAACTGCCTTCGGCTCAGGTCATGATCCCGGAGTCCCAGGTTCGAGTCCCACATCGGGCTCCCATCTCCATGGGGAGTCCGCTTCTCACTCTGACCTTCTCCCTTCTCATGCTCTCTCTCACTCTGTCTCTTTCCTAATAAATAAAGAAATAAAAAAAATCTTTAAAAAAAAAAAAAACACTTTCTCCACAGGCCAATGGGTCACATTTGCATTTATTTCTACTGTGTTTTCCTTTGGATTTAAGAAGGATACGGGAAAGCTTAGGGTCATAAACAATCGGCAGCAGCCTTCTTGGCACGATTCATTCTATAAGGAGGTAAAAAGGTAGACCAAATGACATTTCTAGGATTTTTCCAGACTTACGCTATGACTTTTATGAGAATGTTTTATGATTGGAATTGGCAAGCCCCTTTCCTGGGATTTATCATTGTGTGCGAGCATAAACTTTTAGGCTACGTATCCCACACCGTGCCTGAGACACTTTAGGGTTGAAAAATGTTTATCATCCCCTGCCAGTTAGCACAGAGGGCTAGAGAACTGCTCCGATGATGCCAAGTCACAGGCCCCATCCCTGTAGAAGCCAGTTAATGTCAAACAAAGGAAAGATCTGTTCCCTGGCTAAAACATGCACCTCCAATCTCAGCCAGCTCTTGGCGGTATGAAAATTCAGCGAGCTTACCCTCAATCATAGGAGACACCAGAAAAGGGAATGTGGGTGAATCAATGCAAAACCATCATCACTCTCGAAGAGAAAAATCTAAATATAATCATTTCCTATTCACAATGTCAAAAGCATCCATCTTCTTAGAAGATAGTATAGATTCTACAACTTGATGAAATTACATTTCTCCTATCCTTAAATCCTTTCCTACATGTTGATTATTGCTGGAATGCTGATGGTGACAACAGGCAGAATCTTCATTAGGTTTGGGTCACGGAGTGACATGCGGTTCATGGAGAACATGTATTTCCTGGGTACAGTCACTACAGTATAATGGATTGTCTGGTTCATATTTGAAATGAGTTGGAGCAGGCTACTAATACTCTTCTTCTTTCACGGGGTCTCTTTCTGGCTTACAGCCACATAGAGAGGCTTCTTTAAACTTTGGTGAAAGATTTACCAGAGTTTCTACTTTAAATTTATTTATTTATTTATTTGCCTTAGATTTATTTATTTATTTTTAAATATTTTATTTATTTATTTGACAGAGAGAGACCACAAGTAGGCAGAGAGGCAGGCAGAGAGAAGGGGGGAAGCAGGCTCCCCGCTGAGCAGAGAGCCCGATAAGGGGCTTGATCCCAGGACCCTGAGATCATGACCTGAGCTGAAGGCAGACGCTTTAACCCACTGAGCCACCCAGGCGCCCCTACCTTAGATTTATTTATCTATTTATTTGAGAAAGAGAGAGAGCACAAGTAGGGGGAGCAGCAAGTAGAGAGAGAGGGAGAAGCAGGCTCTCCGCTAAGCAAGGAGCTCAATGCAGGTTTTGATCCCAGGACTGAGATCAGGACCTGAGCCAAAGGCAGTCACTTAATGACTAAGCCACCCAGGTGCCCCTATTTTTTTTTATTTTTTTTAAAGAATTTATTTATTTATTTAGAGAGAGGGAGAAGCAGGCTCTCCGCTAAGCAAGGAGCTCAATGCAGGTTTTGATCCCAGGACCAAAATCAGGACCTGAGCCAAAGGTAGTCACTTAATGACTGAGCCACCCAGATGCCCCTATTTTTTTTTTATTTTTTTTTTAAGAATTTATTTATTTATTTGTCAGAGAGAGAGAGCACAAGTAGAAGGAGTAGCAGGCAGAAGTGGAGAGAGAAGAAGACTCCCCACTGAACAGAGAGCCTAATGTGGGGCTCAATCCCAGGACCCTGAGATTATGACCTGAGCTGAAGGCAGATGCTTAATCGACTGAGCCAACCTGGACCCCCTCTATTTTACACTTAGATGAAAAACAAAACAAAACAAAAAAACAGAGCCAAATAGCTAGTTTCATCCTAAATCCCAGAGAATGGGGAAGAAACCCTATCTTTTGCTTCAGATTCTTATCCCTAAAATACATCACCCAGATATCCTCATTTCTCCTTTTCTTCCAGGTCTTCTGGAGCATTTCCCAAAGCATTATCTCTGCCATGATATTCTCCTGGCCCCCAATCCTTATCCCCTTACCTTGCTTTATTTTCTTTGTAGCACTTATCTCTGTTATTACATTTGGTAATTACTTGTTCAGTTGTCTCTCTTGTTCCCTGCTATATCTCTAATGTTAAAACAATGCCTGGAACAGAATAGGTGCTCAATATAGATTTATTAAAAATGATTTGATAAATGTGAATATAAACTTAAATAGACATTATGACAGCAATAAAATGACATGTATATATGGTGACATATTTTTCAAACCATCTGTGCCTTATTTTAAAACACAACTTCCTTCCAATTACCCATTGTCTCAATCTTCTGAGGGAAAAGCCTTTCAAAATCTGAATACTGGTTTATTTTCCACACAGAGTTGCAAGTAATCCCTAGTGTGTTTATTAACTTTTTTTTTTTTACTTTTAAGGCAAGCTATTTCTTTTGGTACTGGAGATAAAATTGACATATCATAAAATTAACAATTTTAAATTGTACACTTTTGTGTTATTTGGTATGTTGACAATGTTGTAAAACCCTTACCGTTACCTAGTTTTAATGCATTCTCACCAATAATATTGTTTTTTAAAAACTCATTATTTATCTTGGAGTGGTAGAAAACGAATCCAATACATTTAAAAATGGTAAATAAAGGGAAAGAATCAAGTACTTATGTCAGTATCCTTATGTAGCTATTACATGGGGTAACCAAATAGTAGATGAAGGAAAGTAGGTATTTTTAAAAGTACTGACAAACGAAAAAGAAATTAAAAGAAATTATTAACTTGGTACTTCACTCTTTGGGACCCCAATGAATTAGTGGATCTAGCCACCGAATATAGGTATGTACAAACATCACAAAAAGAAAGACATCTTGACCTTCTGTGTCTTCTAATAGAAGAGTACGATGCCATCTATAGTTTTGCCAAAGAGAGAAAATAGAGTTTGTCCAAGACTCTGATTTTAGTTGCGAATTTTCTAGAAACACAGAGGACAGAGAAGCATGTCGAACCACACCATGATATGCAACCAGCAAAATCCAGGTTGTGAGGAGCTCTGTCAGGTCAAACTCCCGAAGTTCTTCAAACAGTAAGCTGTAGGAAGAACAGACTGGAGGGGAAACCTGTAGATGAAAAGACTTGAAATACATAACAATTGTTGCTAATGGGCAATATTAAACAAAGTGCCTAAGGGTGCACATTCAAGGGTAAAAATATAAATAAATGCAAAAAAATTATAAATATAGAAGTAATGGTATGGTTACTTTGGAGGAGTGATGAGATGGTGGCTGGGATGGAACATATAACCTTAAAGTTTTATTTCCTGATCTGAGTAATAGTTATGAGTATAACTAAAAATTCATTAAGGTCAAATGAAATAAAACAAATATTCATTAAGTTCCCTCTAAGATAGGGAACAAGACAAGAGTGCTGGCTTTCACCACCGTAATTCAACATTGTACTAGAAGTTCTGGTCAGGGCAGTTGGGCAAGATATAAAAATAAAGGTATCCAAATGAGAAAAGAAGAAGCAAGTCTATCTGTATTCATAGATAACATGATCCGATATATAGAACACCCCACAGGATGCACAGAAAAAAAGCTAAGAGAGCCAATAAATGAATTCAGCAAATTTGCAGGATATGAGAACAATACACAGAAATGAGTTGCACTTACACATATTAGCAATGAACAATCTGAAAAGGAAATTCAAAAAAATAATTCCATTTACAATAGCATCCAGAAGAATAAAATACCTAGGAAAAAAATTAACTAAGGAGGTGAAAAATTTATAAAATGAAAACTATAAAACATTGTGAAGGAAATTAAAGAAGATCTAATAAACGGAAGGATATCCTGCATTTATGGATTGGAAGACAGAATATTGTTAAAATGTGATTACTACCCAAAGCAGTCTACAGATTCAATGCAATGCTTACCAAATTCCCAGTGGCTTTCTTATAGAAATAGAAAAGCAATGCTCAAATTCATATGAAATTGCAAGGGGTTCTGAATACCCAAAATAATAATAATAAACAAGAACAAAGTTGGAGGGCTCATACTTCCTGATTTCAAAACTTACTACAAATCTATAGTAATCAAAATACTATGGTACTGAGATAAAAATAAACATGCAGATTAATGGAATAGAACTAAGAGTTCAGAAGTAAGCCCATGCACTTATGGCTAACTGATATTTAATAAGGATGTTGAAAACTTTCATGGGGAAAGAACAGTCCCTTCAACAAACAGTGCTGGGACAACCGTATATGCACATGCAAAAAAGAATAAAGTTAGACCTCTTTCTCACACATTATTCAAAAATTAGCTCAAATGGATCAAGGACCTAGCTCAAATGGATATAAAACCATAAGATTCTTTGGAGAAAACAT
>CM052815.1:26848376-26899906 GCA_028533885.1 Nasua narica | reverse complement strand
AAAAAAAAAAAACTTTTAACCATCAAACATCATTACTAAGAAAGTGAAAAGGCAAAAATAAATAAATAAATAAATAAATAACAAGACAACCCTACAAAAGGGGTAAAAAATAGTTACAAAACACATGTCTATTAAGGGTCTAGTATCCAGACTATCTAAAGTGCTCACTGAAATTAAAAAGGGACAAACCACTCAATTTAAAAATGGGCAAAGGACTTGAATTGACATATGTCCGAAGTAAATAGATCGCCAAAAAGCATATGAAAAGATACTCGACATCATTAACCACTGGGAAAATGCACATAAAAATATGAGATACCACCTTATACCCACTAGGATGATTAAAACCAACAACAGCAACAACAACAACAAAAACAGAAAATAACAAGTGTTGATGAGGATGTGAAGAAATTAGAAGCCTCATATAATGCTGGTGGGAATGTAAAGTGGTCCAACTACTATGGAAAATGGTTCGGTACCTCCTCAAAAAGTTAAAGATAGAATTATGATATAATTTCATCATTCCACTCCTAGGCATTACCCAAAAGAATTGAAAACAGGTGCTCAAATAAGTACATGAACACACATGCTTATGCCAGCACTAGTCACAACAACCAAGGAGTAGAAAAAGTGCAAATGTCCATCAGTTGTTGAGTCAATAAATGAATTATGGACTATCCACACAATAGAATATTATTTGACCATAAAAAGGAATAAAGTAATGATACATGGTCCATTATGGAGGAATCTCAGAAATATTCTGTTAAGGAGAACAAGCCAGACACAAGAGGTTACACCTTGCATGATTCCATTTATATTAAATATCCCAAGTAGGTAAATCCTTAGAGACAGAATGCATACTGGTGTTTGCCAGGGACTGGGGACAGGATGGGAAGAAAATGCTTCATGAGTAAGAGGTTCCATGTGGAGTGATGGAAATATTTTGCACCTAGTAGATAGAGGTTATGCTTACCAACATTGTGAAAGTTCTAAGGGCCACTGAACTATCCACTAAATAGTTGATTTTGTGTTATATGAATTTCACTTCAATAAATGATTTTAAATGCACTAATCTATTAAAAAACCTAACCTACAATCCCACACACACCTCTTTATAAACCCTGTGGGATAGATGAATGTGTAAATGTACTTTTCTCTGGAGAAGAGACAAGAAAGGAGGAGGTGCATACTCTCATATGGTAATTTTGGACGAGGAAAAGTCAGGCTCTGTTCTTGGCTCACATCATTATGGTAATTATTTCATAAAATAAAAAGTTTCCATTTCCCCCATGTATCCAGTTCATTCTAACACATTTCCTCTGGCTTACTGACAGCCCGTTTAAACATATGCTTCTTGTATTTTACAGACATACTTGGCAAGTGCAAGACAAAATTGACGCAAACAATGTGGCTTACACAACCGGGAAGCTAAGCTTTCACACTGATTATCCAGCCCTCCATCATCCACCTGGGGTAAGGTGAGCCTCAACATATTTTCCACAAGGCAGGCCAAGGACCAATATCCTCCCGTATTTTGAGTCTAAATGACTGTAGGTTTCACTAGCTAATTTGTCCTACATAGATCCTTCAAGCATAATCCAAACACAAAATCTCTGTGCCTAAGTCCTGAATAGCGTGAGATTTCCAATGGATAGAAGATTTTGGTGTATTTAAAAAAAAACACAAAAAAACCTTTCTTTGTTTCCTTTTGGAAATCACTATTGGCACTTTTTGCTTTGCCTAGACAAATTTTATGATAGCAGTACATCTTGAGATCCTTTTGCATATTTACCATTCCCAAAAGAGTTAAAAGAGAAAATGAAACTAAGGAACACAATTAGGGTTTTCCCATAAAGTCACTAAGCTAACCATTTGTATCAGTTAGCTATCACTGCATAAAAACCACTTCATAACTTAGTGGCTTGAAAGAATACTGTTGGGGTGCCCAGGTGGCTCAGTCAGTTAAGTGTCTGCCTTGGGCTCAGGTTATGAATTTTGGGTCCTGGGATCAAGTCCCACATTAGGTTCCTTGGTCAGCAGGGAGCCTGCTTCTCCCTCTGCTGCTCCCCCTGCTTTAGCTCTCTCTTACTCAAATAAATAAATAAAATCTTTTTAAAAAAATTAGACTAGAAAACTAAAGATTCTAATTTAATATTTTAATTATCTGCTATTTTTTAATGAGTTTAGGTTTTGTTTCCCTGTTAAAGTTAAAACCCTCAGGAAAAGTGATTACATGGCTTTGTAAATATTCTTGATATATAATATAATGCTTGACATTTTCATAGCACTTTATACTTTTTCAAAGTATCGCTACATATATTACCTTCTCTGATCCCTCTTAATATTCCTGTAAGGCAGGTAAATGATCATGCCTTTTTATGTTAGATGACAAAATGACGCACAACAACATTAAATGCTTTCACAGAATGACATCTGAATAATAGAACACTTAAAATGGAACCCAGGCCTCTATCTACTTAGGTTTTTCACCATACCATGCTGGTCTTGAGTTAGACTTTCTAATTAGCATGATTTATATAATGTGATGAGCATAGACATCGTCAGACATTACAAACACTTTAAATACAGGAACTGAATCTTCCACTTCTATCTCAAGACTTAGCTCAGCACCTTTCACGTAATAGAGACTTCATAGATATGATATAAAAAGGCAAAGCAACGCCACAAAGTTGTACCTGTCTCCATCAGCAAAAGAAACATTCAAAGGTAAATGACCTGATAGAAGCTTTTTAAGTAAAAGATGATTCCTAAAATGTCTAGATTGTAGTAAGAGAATAATTAGAATGTGGGCAGCTGTTTGTGCTATTGGTCAAGTTTCCATTTGGAATCATGCAGGGGTCTTTGTAACAAAGCTTGAGCTTTTTTATAACAAATAGAATAAGTCACTTTTTTTTTTCAGTGCAGGTGAAATGATCTAAATAATGAGTTACCTGTTGAGAGGTGAATTTCATCAATTTGGATCATGTGGGGCAGGAATAAGGTGGCATATCTTTAAAGAAGCACAGATGTTCCTTTGCTCACTGTCTTTGGGCCAAAAGTCCCATGCTGCCATAAAGTAACATCTAGAAAGAAAATATTTGGTTCTAGAATGAATTACATGAAACAGAATTTGATTTTATACACATCAGGTGCATATGTACTTTTTGAATTAGGTTTTAGAAGTGTTGTCTGGAACCATCATCTTTTTCTTCTTTCATAAGAAAAATTAAAATACAAATATATAAAAGGAGATTATTACTTGGCCTTGGCATATATGTAAAAGATGTCAATTGATATTTTTAAAAGATTTTTATTATTATAAAATATTTTATATTATAATTTTTATTATATTTTATATTATATAATATGCAGTATAAATTTTATATATAAAAATATTTTAATATATTATTATATATTAAATAATATATTTAATTATATATAAAATAATATATATTATATTAAATACATAATATTTAATAGAAAAATATTAAAATTTTATATTATAAAATATAAAATATTTTGCAGCTATGCCAAAATCTAAGAGGATTTAAAGAACATTGATTCTCTCAAAGACAGAGTTGTGCCATTGTTTGGTAGACTTGAGGTTGGTGTTTCCCTTTCATCTTCTTGTTAATCATGCTGCTTCACCCTTCACTGCCCTTGTGATAAGATGGTTTTCTACAGTGATTTGGTCAGCTTATGCACATATTTTTTTGAGCTTAAAAAACTGGCATCAGTTTAAGGTTGGAACCATTATTAATGTAGACCAGTTCTCTCCTAACATCAGAAAATAAGGCATAATTGACCTGAAATGGGAATTTGAGCTTACAAAGCACATATATACGCACAACTCACAATACTAAACTACTAAGAGTCCCATACAAGAATTTCCCCATTTTATAGGAAAAGAACTTGCTATACAATGATTTTGAGGCAAATAGACAAAGGTTTGAATGTCAGGTTTACCATGTGTAGCTGAGTTATTCCTGACTGGCCAATTTTTTCACTTCTGAGTCTCAGGTTCTTCCACCATAAAATGGAGAGGAAAGTATGAAATTCTAAGGACTGTTGTGAGGAATTGATAAATGTACCATCATAATTTGAGAACAAGTATGGATGAGATTTAAAATATCGAGAAAATGTGTGCAGTTTGGGAAAGAAGGCAGGATTTGTGTTCTAGATCTGCATTACCCAATACAGTAGATCCTAGCCATTATATGATCATTTAAATTTTAATTTAAATTAATTATGTTTACATAAAATTTAAAATGCAGTTCTTTGGATACTTTGACTGCATATCAAATGCACAATAGCCATGTGGGACTAGTCTCTACTATATTGGCAGCAGAAGACATTTTTGTCACTGCAGAAAGTTCAAATGGACAGCACTGTTCTAGATCATTTATGGAAATAACCAACTGGATATTTTTCCCACTCATATGCTCCCCATTCTGGATGTTTGATCATATTTGCCTCTTTCTTATTTTTGTTTAACTGAAAATATAGTTTTCACAGCTGGATAGTGTTCATTTCTCTAAGCAGAAAATTTGGGTTTAAACTTAAGTATTCAAAATCACTCACTCATGCTAACTAAAGGAGTCATAGAAACCCCACCCAAATAATATATTTCTTAATTTTACTATTTGGGGGACACCAGGGTGGCACAGTTGGTTAAGTGTCTGCCTTCGGTTTGGGTCATGATCCCAGGGTCCTGGGATCAAGTCTCACATCAGGCTCCTTGCTTAGTGAGGAGCCTCTTTTTCCCTCAGCCTGCCGCTCCCCCTGCTTGTGCTCTCTTGCACGCATGCACTCTTTCGCTGACAAATAAATCTATAAAATCTTGAAAATAATAATACAGAAAGAAAGTTTACATTTTTTGCTTTTCAAAATGAAATAATGTTGAACATTTCCCCTATATCTCAGTAAAAATAACTATCCTTTTGGTTTCTTATTTCCAGTGCTTCTCAGGTTTGTTTATCCCCATAGCCCCACCCAACCTCCATTCCTTTCTTACCGTTATACCTCAACTATCTCATTTATCTCTCAAGTAGTTACTGTCTCACTAATTCCCTCCTTTAAAAAAATGTATCCTATGTGACACCACTGGACTAATATTCTTCAACTCAGTCTTGGCTACATTACATCTGTAATGTAAAACCCTTCAAAAGTTCCCCTCTGTGCATAAGAGAAAGTCCAATATTCTTCATCTGACATTCAAGACTCTATGATGAGGGCTTCAGGGACCTTTTCAACTGGATCTATTCTTTTTAGTCATGAACCTCTATCATAACCAAACTTTTTGATACCTAGTGAGGTGTGCATTTTTGCACATCCATTATCACTGCACTTGATTTGCTCTCTCCATACTGCTCTGCATATCCAAAATCTTATCCATCCTCCTTTGCCGAGTTTAAATCCCACCTCCTCTGTAAAGCCAACATGAAGTGAGTAAATACTCCAATATGAAGTGTTCACTCCCTGCAGCTATTTTGATCTGTGCCTTTTGTTTACTAATGAACATTATCGTGCCTGTGTTCATGTCTCACACTGAAACAATGTTTGAACTATAGACCAATATAGTTCTATATTGAAATATAGAATATTGGTCTAAAGCAACTTTTTCTCTCCAATCCCTTTCCCTGCTGATGCAAAAGAGATTTAAGAGGTTTGTGGACTTTAGTGCATGCATAACTTTCTGAATCTTTTAACAGTGTCAAAAATGTATATGTTTACTATTTTAAAACACATTTCTCTATTTCTTTTTACAGGTTCAGTTTCTGCATTGCATAAAACAAACAGTCACTGGGGGTGATTCAGAAATTGTAGATGGGTTTAATGTATGCCGAAAGCTCAGAGAAAAAAATCCTCGAGCATTCCAGATTTTGTCCTCCACTTTTGTGGACTTTACAGACATTGGAGTGGATTACTGTGATTTCTCTGTACAATCCAAACACAAGATTATAGAGTAAGTACTATTTATATATTTCACATAGCAATTAAATAGCTGACTGCAAGAACTTCATTACCCTAAACCTAAAGCTTAAACAGAAGAAAGCTTTGATTAACAACAGAGCTTACTTTTATTAATAGTTTAATCCAATTTTAGAGGGGAAAAAGAAATAAAAGAGTATTTTCACCATAAAAAAAATCATTATCAAATCCCATGAACTCTCTCTACTTTCTGTTCCTGATTAGTATAAGACAAATAACTAAGACTTTATATACACTTGATTTTTTTTACATACAAGATCTACAGAATTATAATCAGTATGATTGTAGTAGTCAGAATCCTTTCAGCCAGAAGGGAAAAGAATCTAACTCAAATTAGGTAGATCTGGTAGCCAAACAATTTCATCTGATATTGATCTCTTTTTTCTTCATCTCTTAGCTTTACCATCCTCTGTGTTGGCCTCCTTTTCAAAGATGTCAATACAGGCTCTGCATTTTCATTATCCTCAGAGCTAGGAATCACATAGACAGAAAGCCCTTATTTCCCAATAGTTATAACAAAAGTAGATGACTCACTGTCTGATTTGTATTTAAGTCCCTCCCTGACGCAATCACCATGGCCAGGAAGTCAGAGAATTCCGATTGGCCATTCCAGGATTACATGTTTATCTCTGGAACAAAGTCGGTCTCATTTGAACCACATGAACTGAGAATGAAACAGGAATGCCTGCCTAAATTGAAACCAACAAAAATCATATTTCCCTGCATAGAACATTTTATTATTTTTTCATTTAGCATTATTTTATCATAATTTTTCTGAGTATCTACAAAGGCCACAAATTTATCCTTTTATTGAGAATTATCTTAACCTTGTCTTTCTTGGACATGATTTATTTAATCAGACCTCAGTTCATGAATTTTGGAGTGTTTCCAATTTTTACCTTATTTGTTTGTTTGTTTGTTTGTTTGACTTCGTTAACATACAGTACAATATTGGTTTCTGGAGTAGAATTCAGTAATTCATCACTTACATACAACACCAGTGCTCATCCGAAAAAATACCCTCCTTAATTTCCATCACCTATCTAGCCCATCCCCCATCCACCTCCCTCCATCACCCCTGTTTATTCTCTATCTTTAAGAGTTTCTTATGGCTTATTTCCCTCTTTTCCTTATCCCCACCCCTTCCCATATGTTCATCTTTTTTCTTTATTAAATTCCACATATGAGTGAGATCATATGGTATTTGTCCTTCTCAGACAGACTTATTTCACTCGGCATAATACACTCTAGCTCTATCTGCATTGTTGCAAATGGCGAGATTTCATTCATTGTGATGGTTGAGTAATACTCCATTGTGTATACATACCAGATCTCCTTTAACCATTCATTAGTCGATGAACATTTGGGCTCTCTCTATAGATGAATATTTGGGCTCTCTCTATAGTTTGGCTATTGTTGATAATGCTGCTATAAACATCAGGGTACATGTACCCCTTTGAATCTATATTTTTGTGTCCTTTGGATAAATACCTATTAGTGCAAGTGCTGGGTCATAGGGGTGTTTCCAATTTTAGAGTTGAGACTGTATTCTTCTTTTAGTTGAAACAGCCAAATGACATGAAAGTCAATTCATTTAGCAAATCATGAAATCCCCAATATGCAAACTCATCTTATATAAACATATGGCCTTCATTTATTCATTCAACAAGTTTTTATTGAAAGCAGCCACTCTTCTTGGTGGTTGGGATACATCCATGGACAAAACAAGGATTCCTGCCCTCATGCAGCTTAGAGTCTAATGAGGGAAGAGGAAATTAGAGATTTTAAAACAAATGAGTAGATTACACTGACCATTAAAGCATTTTTAAGTATTTAAGAAAAAAGGATAAGTAGGGCAGTATAAGGGGAATCTGTAGACCGTAGACTTAGGGAAGATGGAATTTGCATTATTCATGTGTGGTAAGGAAAAGCTTTCCTGAGTAGGTGATATTTGAGCAAAAACTTAAAGGAGTGAAGGAGTTTGTCCAGAAGAGGAGCATTTTCCAGAAGCAGCTAGAGCAAATGTCCTAAGAAGGCTCTAAGAACACATCTGGTGTGTTCAAAGGACAGCAAGGAGGCTGGTGTGGAGCAGAGTTTAAGAGAGGAGGTCAGATGGGAGCAAGTTCATGTCGACCCTTGTTATCCATTGCTTAAAAGTATATTGCCTTTCACTCTTAGGGAAACAGGGACTTGCTGTGAGATTTCGAGCAGAAGAGAGAGTTATATTTATATAAATTTGTTTACATTTTAAGTGGGTCACCCTGGCTGTTGTGGGGAATATAGTGAAGAAGGGCAAGGGCAGGAACAGGAAGACCAGTGAGGAAGCCACTGCAGGATGGCAGGCTGGAGGTGAGGGTAACTTGAACACGAGCAGCCCACGTGGTGGTAAAGGCAGTGTAGAGAAGTCTTTAAGGGTGTTTTGGAAGTTGAAACAGCATATTTTCCTGACAGATGGGATGAAGGATGTGAGAGAAAGTTAGCCATCAGAAATAAATTCTAATGGTAAATGCTGTGAAATGTGTAAGCCTGATGATTCACAGGCCTGCACCCTGGGGCAAATAATACATTATATGCTAATAAAAAAAAAGAAAGAAATTCTAGTTCAGAATAATGTTCTCGGAGAGGTTAGTCACGAAGGTGGAAAAGAAAAGGAATAACTCTTGGATTCTTAGTGTTAACATGATGGTTTTAACTATTCAAAAATTACCTTAAAAATTCACAACAGGGGGCACCTGGGTGGCTCAGTGGGTTAAAGCCTCTGCCTTCATCTCAGGTCATGATCTCAGGGTCCTGGGATCGAGTCCTGCATCAGGTTCTCTGCTCAGCGAGGAGCCTGCTTCCTCCTCTCTCTCTGTCTGCCTCTCTGCCTACTTGTGGTCTCTCTCTCTCTCTCTCTCTCTCTCTCTGTCAAATAAATAAATAAAATCTTAAAAAAAAATTCACAACAGGTTGCATAATTTTGTTGTGGCAGAATATAATTGCAGATTTTGCAAGGCTAGTGAATGGAGGCAAAGCAAGTAAACAAACCTTTAGTTATTGAGTGAGATTAATCGAATGCTCTTCATCTGAATCATAATATGTCTTTGTTATTTTTTGTAGTAGAATTCTAGAATTTGGCCATTGTCAAGTGTTGTGGTCTTGGGGATATCCCCAAAGAATATCAAGAGGTTAATGTTAATCCACTCGAAAATGGATTTTTAACAACAGAGGGTGAAACGAATAGGGTTTTCAATTAATTGAGGGATTTGGGTCTCCTGTGTGTTTGGGTTAATTTAATATTCCTCATGGTTAAATTTTTAACTCCTTTGTGATGTTTATGACCTATCTAGTACAAAAAGATCTTAGAGGCTGCTGGCAGAGTTAGGGTACAATGAAGTAAAATGAAAAACAAACAGATAAAGAAACAAGGAAAGATAATAATGGTGAGATTAAGCCACAGCAGTGTATCTTCATGGTTACAAATTAAATCCCATGAATACCATTCCTACTCCTTGCCTTGTTAGTGGTGCAGTCGTGGTCTAATGACTCAGGCTTGCTAAGCTACAGTCTCTTTGCCAGTACGAAGGGAGTAATATTAATGCCTACCACATACAACCAATACAACCAGAATGGGAGCTATAGAGACAATAGATAGACTCTCCTACCTCAGTGCCTGGCTTTGAAAGAGCAGAATAATTGCTAATTCTGTAAACTCCACCACAACTACTAGTGATAGACTTCAGTTTCAGCTCTGAGTTTCAACAGACCAAAGCAAGGAGGAAACATAATCAATTTGCAAGATTCAAGACACTTCTAAAGTGTGAAATAAATTTCTCCTGCAGACCCCAGTAAAATGGGATGTGATGGGCAACACCACAGTGATATACCCACAACAAATTCAAGTAGTCCCATCAAATATCACATCTCTCAATAAGACAGACTAGTGTAACTAACAAGGAGTATTCATGGCACCGACTCTGATTGCAAGAAATGATGCTACAGTCCTTTCACTGGGTTCTTTTGTTGGCATCACTGATGACATTTTGCTTTTGCTGATTTGCAGTCAGCAGGATGCTCATTTAGGTTTAAATGTTTTCCCCTTATGTATTGCTAGAATGTAACCAGTTACTTTTTGTCTTCAGAGGCTTTTTACCTTTCCTTAGCATGCAACCCTGTGTTGGGACCTCCCTTTCATTCTGCGGCTGCACACAGAATGCTTAACGAGACTCAATTTTGCATTTTAGGTTGATCTTCAAGATGTCAACCAATCATCTCCTCTAACATTGCTCAGTCCTTGGAATAATGTCTTCTCTAGACCTCAAAACTGAATTTTTCTATTTCCCCTAATGTCATTGCTGAAAATGCTAAATTATGAATTTGTCTCTTGTTTTATCAGGTAGAAAGTAAACACCAGGTGAAAGGAGAGAGAGAAACTATTGAATATTATATACTATATGTGAAGTCTTTGGAAATAAAAGTGTAATACAATGGTCCATGGGGCACACAGTTCTGATTTTCCTTGAATTGATAAGTCACAAAATTCCTTTCATGATATGTGAGGATACACACACGGACTCTAAAAGACAGAGTTCATTACTAGCATAACTATTTCCATCAAGGAATTAGGGTGTTAATGAAAAAAGAAACAGGTTGCCAGAGTGGCTTGTGTAGATCTCCAAGAAGTTTCAAAGTCATGACAACCTTGTCAGTAACGCAGAGGATGGCACAAAGGGTGTCATCATTAGATGCACAGAAAATAGCATAGGGAGAGACGAGGGAGAGTGAATCAGAGCAGTAAGGCTAGAATCTTAAGATTAAAAGACAAAATCACCTCAAACTGAAAGGGTCTGAAACCCGCAGTGTAAACGCTAACAGGGCAACGGCAACTGAAATGTCAGGCACTGCCCTTTGTGGCACTCAAACCTGGAGGCCCACAGTCTCTTCTGCTGATTGACCTTTTCTTTGACTTCAGTCATATTTGCTTTTTAATCAATATATGTAAATTCTGGTTTTAAGAGTCCAAGAGCCTTATTGAGAACCTGTTCCTTTCTTTCATTTTATTTCCCCACTGTGTGTTCAATAGGTAGTTTTCCGTCACAATCAAAAAACAAAGAGTTGGGGCTAATGAACGGTTCTTAGAGTTTACCATTACAATTGCCTTTGGCTCAGAGGACTGAATATTAATCTGAGTCACAAAGCACAGGGACCCAGAGAACCACAATTTATATACCACAGGCAATCACATTTTCCTCCTGTATCCTGACTTGTTGATAATGGTTTACTCTGTGTGATTGGTCAGCTAAGTGTGATCTACACCCCAAATCAGTATCACCAAGCCCCTGGGTACATGTGACCATCTCTTTGGATTGACCCATCAGGTCGGGTCCCTGTCAGCTGTTGGGTCATAGTACCACCACCTGGGCTGGCCCAGGAACAACTCTAGGTACTTTGCCACCATCTTTGGCCACCTTCAGTTTTTATCCATCCTTCCTTTTAGAGTTGGTAGATACTTTAGGACTGGCTAAAAGTTTACCTTACCAATAAGCTTAAAATATATATCTTCCTTTTGCTTTGTGTGTAGATAGTGTTCATGCTGTGCTAATGATAATAAGCATAGCTCAAATTGAAAAATAATGGCATTTTTTACATCAAAATTAATATTACCTTACATTGTCATGATCACGATGCATATGCTAAGGAAAGATAGAGAGATCACAATAGACTATCTCAAAAGTACTAAAATGCCCTTGGTATTCTCCCAAGGTACTGAAAAAAGTATAGTGCATCACATACGCAATAAAATATTTACTGCCCGTTACGTGCAGGTCCTATGTTAAGTGCTAAGAATACAACGTTGAATGAGATAGAGTATTGGTCTTCTAGAAGCCTATATACTAAGATACATAGTATAGATAGAGAGATACAAAGAACATATCCCGGACTAGATTCTTCTTTTCTCTGTGTGTTGGTTTTCCTACCTGTAAACTAGGGATTGAATTAGAACAGTGAATTTCAAACTTTTAGAAAACAGAGTTTTTTCCCAATCATGCTTCAAAAAAATTTATACTTAAAACCCTAATAAAGGAGTTGACCCATGAACTTGTAACATTAAAAATACTTTGATACATAAACGCTACTATTTTAAAGAATGAAGAATGAATTCATTTCCCAAAATATATATAAAAAATGTAACTGGAATCTTTCAGTAATATTTATTTTAAATTAATTTGAATCATTCTGGCACTTACGCAGTAAGGCTTCAGAAAATACCTACTAAATGGATGGACAACAAGAAAAGATTCTTACCATCACTTATCATCAGGGAAATGCAAATCAACACCACAATGTGCTATCACCTCACATCTGTCAGAAGGCTAAAATCAAACACACGAGAAACAGCAAGTGTTCACGAGGATGTGGAGAAAAAGGCACCCTTGTGCACTGCTGGTGGGAACGCAGACTGGTACAGTCACTGTGGAAAACAGTATGAAGATTCCTCAAAAAGTTAAAAATAGAATCACCCCACAACGCAGTAATTACACTATGTAGAATTTAAGAAACGAGACAAAAAAAAAAAAAGAGGCAAACCAAGAAACAAATTCTCAGCTACAGAGAACAAACTGATGGTTGCCAGAGGGGAAGGCAGATGGGGAAATGGGGGAAATAGTAAAGGGGATTTTATCTTGATGAATACTGAATGATGCGTAGAATTGCCATATCCCTATATTATACACGTGAAGCTTAATATAACACTGTATGTTAACTATACTGGATTGAGAATCTTTTAAAAACTGCCAAATGAATAAAGAACAAATGAATATATCATAGCCTTAATAACCTTTTGTACGTGTTTTTGGATTCTTTAATACTCTTTTTCAGACACATCTTTCAAGGCAAACTGACCCTCAGAAATGTAAATAAATACTTCATGGCTTTTTCACTTTTTTCTTTCTAAAAAACAGATTAGATGATAAAGGCCAAGTGGTTCGCATCAACTTCAATAATGCAACCAGAGACACGGTATTTGATGTACCTGTGGAAAGAGTTCAGCCTTTTTATGCTGCTCTGAAGGAGTTTGTTGACCTCATGAACTGTAAAGAATCCAAGGTTACTTTTAAGATGAATCCAGGTCAGTGGAAACACATTTTCTCAAACAACTGAAAACATGGATATTCTTTAACCTTAACCATGTAGAGCATTATCTCGAGCAGTTTTTCTCAAATACGGCATGTGGAACACAGAATTTTGTAAGCAGTCCACGCCCCTGCCTTCCAGACTTAAAAATATTCATTCTTAACTCCCAGGTAATCCTTAAGCACACCAAAATTTAATAACCTCCAACCTAAAGAAGAAATATGTGAAAGACAAGCTGCAGGCCAAATGAAATCTCATGTCTGAGGTCAAGACTGATGACTGGTATTTTCTGTCCTGATAACCAGTCAATATGAACTGCAGCTTCTCCTTAATTCTTCTATCCCAGTAAACAAATAAAATTGTCCCCATGATTCTCACTCAGGAAGTACATGAGTCATGTTTACTCATTTAGCTTATCTGATCTGGCAGAGAGAGTGCTACCTGGAATAAAGCGGTATTTGAAGTAGTCCAGCTACTTGAAATAAAGGAACAGAAAGCATTGTGTTTGTTCTGGATCATCTCTACTCAGTGAAGTGACCTCAAACTTGAGGATTTCTGTCTCTCTAGTAAAAAGCAGAATTTCTCTCTATTACTGATGTGGCCAAGTGGAAGATACTCTTAACTTCTGATTATTTTTTGAATCGATCTCTGGCATGATAAGGTAGTACTAGAAATATTTACAAATCCACCGATACACAGCCACTACAGGCTGATTTTAAGAGTAACATATAAAATTGAAATACTAGGAAAGAAAAATAACAAAAAAATAGAAGTCGGAATCCAAACTCTGCTATGTAATGATAGTGTAGCTTCAGGCAAATCCCTCAGCTTCCTGGAGCCTCAGATTTCTCACACGAAAATGAGCTAACACTCTTTTCAGGACTTTTATGAGGCTTAGAAATAATGTACACAAAATACTAGGAACATAGAAGACAAACCAAATCACTATCCTTAAAATTATTTGAAGCTGTTTAATTGGAAATAAACATTTCTAAGTAAGAGCAAAATAACAACCAGGAAGAACAATTCAAAGTTTTACACAAAGATGATATTTTAAGTAGAAATTATAAAAGTGTAATACAGATGCCTATACTTTAAAAGTCAAAAAGTCTAAAGCAGTTTGTGTCCAATGGCCTGATTTCTGTGAAAAAATAAATGTACAGTTTTCAGTCAGAGAAAGACAAATACCATATGATTTCACTCACCTGTGGAGTTTAAGAAACAAAACAGATGAACATAGGGGGAAAAAGAGGGAGCAAGGGAAGCAAACAGACTCTTAACTACAGAGAACAAACTGAGGGCTGATGGGAGGAGGTGGGCAGGGGGACGGGCTAAACTGGTGATGGTTAAGGGGGGCACGTGTTGCGATGAGCACTATGTAAGTGATGAATCACTAAATTCTACTCCTGCAACTAATATTACACTATATGTTAACTAACTAGAATTTAGATAAAAACTTGAAACAAAGAAAAAAAATGAGACAAATAAACATACTGTTTCTTAATGAACAAAGTAGCAATGCTATTTTTGCGTTTTATATATTCTAGCTCTGCAAGTCATGTAAACTCATGATTGTTCATGTTGAAAAAAATCTTTTGTCTAGGGGATGTGATTACTTTTGATAACTGGCGCTTACTTCACGGCCGACGTAGCTATGAAGCAGGAACTGAGATATCCCGCCATCTAGAAGGAGCTTATGCCGACTGGGATGTGGTGATGTCAAGGATTCGTATCTTAAGGCAGAGTATCCAGAATAGAAACTGAATCTCCTGTCTGCAATTTCAGTAAGATTCCAGCTACGTCATTTACATATTAATTTCTTTCACATTGAACATGTCACCTTTCTTGGACGGGTTTTCTTTTCTTTGTAATCATGTATAATGCCAACTTTTCAGATGTTTTAGCAGTGTTCTTTCCAAACAAAGTATTTCTTCTGCTCTACTGTATGTACAATCTAATTTCTTTTGCCTGTATATGAGAGTTTCCAGGATGCCTACAAATAGTTTTGTATCAAATAAAATTTTCCAAATAAAGTCTTTTTTAAATAAAGCTTTTGTTTCAAATAAAGCTTGTGTTTCAAATAAAACTTATCTCAAATAAAACATGTTTCTGCTGTGTTGTCTGTAGGGTCTCAATTTTCATGACTGCATGCGACTGTCCTTAGCGTGATTGGAAAAAGGCCTCATATTTTCAAAGATCTGTTTTACTCACTTTTTTTATACATTCCTATTATCCAAATTTTCAGACCTCAACAACAAGTGATCTCAACATTTTCTTTAACGGTTGAATTATGACACCAAACCCAAACATGTCAAATTAAGAAAAAACCTGGTCTCCCTAAATTTCTCTTGCTCTAAGTAAACACTCCTAAGGATTGCCAGAATAGCTTATACCTGTCTGTGGATCAGTTCTCATTCCTTGCCTTCAACTAAAAACTAGGAAAAACATACAAGCAAGGTGCATGTAACCCTCCATACACAGACACAATGCCTGCTAACCTCAGGAAGCTTCACCCGCTGTCTTGCCCTCCTCTATGGCCACTCCTTGTCTCCAGTGGTGGAACACAGATGTCACTGCCAGCCATGGAAGTCCCACTACTGTTGAGCCCAGTCCCTTCCCTACCCCTGCTGAAAGCAAATTACCATTTGCTGAAATCCCGGTAATACACAGATTTTCAGTCGATACTTGTGGGGACCTAACCAGCCCTCTCATTTTTAAAGTGTTAACGACTATCACCACTGCAGAGATCTACCTGTTGCCTTAAGAACAAGTGAAAAGTCTACTTCCATCCGTGTGTTACTTCTATTTCACACTCATTGGGTGTCCACGGCACTGGGAAGCTAATCACAGGTGCTATAAGCCCACACCCCTCTGATTCTCTAAAGTCTGGTATTGAGTCCACATCACCAGTTCAGACTCCCCTTTCCCTGACAACCCTGCCTTTTACTGGGCCTTCATTGTCCTTTCCTATCATCTGGTCTTGATCAAGGTTACAGTAATATATCATGTATGATTAATGTCTTTGAACTTCAAAAGGAATGGGTGGGGTTCTCAATCCCATCTCTCTTAACAAACTCTTATTGAACAGGTGAGTTCAAAAGAGGCATGGCTTGATTCTAAGAGGCAGGATTTGATACCTAAAAATAATTTTCCGGAGTGACCCTAGCTTCATCCATTTACAGCATCTAAACCCTAGGCACTTGCCAGGCTAAGGTGACTTATTATACTTTCATTCGCTCAGCAGATATTTATCATATAGCTGGTATATGTCATGCACTTTGCTAGAATAAGGACATAGAAGGACTTGTGATGTGCCTGCTTATAGTCTGGTAGGGGAACAGATAAGGATATGGATGATGATATGGGTCATAGGAAGGCAACAAAGCCAGACTGGGAAGATTGATGAAAGCTTCAGTCTGAGTTGAATGGGTGTCAATAGTAGTTTTTCAGGCAAAGAAAGGAACATGACTGTCCGAGTCAAAGAGCAGAAAAGGCACAGAGAACTGAGAATAAACAGAGTGCATGTATTGACTTAAAGTAAAAAATCGTGGAGCAGCAGTGGTGTAAATTCTGGGACTGGATGCTTAGGTTCGAACTATAATGATGACAGTTAACTCTATTTAAACATATAACATCTCCCCTAAAGCCTATTTTTCTATCTGTAAGTGAAACTAGTAACGGTTCTTATCTCATTAAATTTTTATGAGGATTAAATGAAAGTTCATGTAATGTTTTCCCAAACTATTCAAATGATGAGTCACACGTTGATTTGTGTGTGTGTGGTTTTTAAGTTTTTTAAGTTAAGTTTATGTGCCTGTGTGTGTGTGTGTGTGTGTGTGTGTGTGTGCACGCAAACACACATCTTTTTTTGGCTTTTTAAGTTTTTATTTTAATTCCAGTTAACATACCATTAGTTTGTTCTCTATAATTAAGAGACTGTTTCATGATTTGCCCCTCTCTAGAGCTCTTTTACCTTTCTCATTTGTTTTCTTAAATTCCACATATGAGTCAAATCATATGGTATTTGTCTTTCTCTGATTGAAATATTTCACTTAGCATTATACTCTCTAGCTCCTTCTTGTCATTGTAAATAGCAAGATTTCACTTTTTATGGCTGAATAAAATTCCATTATATATATACATATATGTATATATAGATATAGATATCAATCTATACCTATATCTATCTATATATATATCACATCTTCTTTGTATACTTGGACTGATTCCATATCTAGGTTATTATAAATAATGCTGCTATAAACATAGGGGTGCATGTATCCCTTTAAATTAGTGTTTTGATTTCTTTGGGTAAATACTAGTGTGATTGCTGGATCATAGGGTAATTCTATTTTCAACCTTTTAAGGAAACTCCATACTGTTTTCCACAGTGGCTGTACCACTCTATATTCCACCAATAGTGTGTGAGGGCTCCTTTTTCTCAACATCCTTGCCAACACCAGTTATTTCTTGTGTTATTAATTTTAACCATTCTGACAGGTATGAAGTGATATCTTATTGTGGTATTGATTTGCATTCCCCTGATGATGAGTGATGTTGAGCATCTTTTCATGTGTCTATTGGTCATCTGGATGTCTTCTTTGGAGAAATGTCTATTCATGTCTTCTGCCCATCTTTTAATTGGATTATTTGGCTTTTGAGTGTTGAGTTTTAGAAGTTCTTCATGGATTCTGGAAACTAGCTCTTTATCAGGTATGTCATTTGCAAATATATTTTCCCATTCCATAGGTTGCCTTTTAGTTTTGTTGACTGTTTCTTTCTCTGTGTGGAATATTTTATTTTGATGAAATTCAAATAGTTTATTTTTGCTTTTGTTTCTCTTGCCTCGGGAGATATATCTAGAAAGAAGTTGCTATGGCTGATGTCAAAGAAATTACTGCCTGTGTTCTCTTCTAGGATTTTTATGATTCCAGGTCTCACATTTAGATCTCTAATCCATTGTGAATTTATTTTTGTGCATGGTGTAAGAAAGTCATCCAGTTTCTTTTTTTTCTTTTTTTTTGGGGGGGGGCATGTTGTTGACTGGTTTTCCCAACTTCGTTTGTTGAAGAGACTTTTTCTTTCCCATTGCATATTCTTTCTTGCTTTGTTAAAGATTAATTGACCATATTCTTGTAGGTTTTTATCTGGCCTTTCTATGCTGTTCCATTGATCTATGTGTCTATTTTTATACCAGTACCATACTGTTTTGATTACCACAACTTCATAATATAACATGAAGTCTGGAATTGTGATGCCTCCAGCTTTGCTTTTCTTTTTCAAGATTGCTTTGTCTCTTCAGGGTCTTTTGTAATTCCATACAAATTTTTGAATTTATTCTAGTTCTGTGAATGTGTGTGTTTTAATACAACTTCTTAGACTTATTACCTAAAGATTATAATTCAGTGGGTCTAGGATAAGGACCAGGAACTGTATTTTTATCAAAGATCCCAGGTGATTTGCCTCATCAGAAAAGTTTGAAAAATATTGATGTAAAGCATTAGTATAGTTTCTAGCTGAAAGTAAGTACTCAGCAGATGTTAACTATTATTAGTTATAATAACAGAAGTTGTAGAGGAAGAGGGTAGATTAGGGTAAAAAGAGGTAATATGAAGCTGGAGACAGAGATGGGGCCAAGTCATGAAATGTCAAAATGTATGTTGCACTAAAGAGCTGATATTTTTATCTTGAAAGCAATGAGGAACCATTAAAAAACCATTTAAAAGTTTTTAAGTATTAAAGTGTCTTGACCCGATATTCATTCATTATTTAAAGATGAATTTGGCTACATTGTGGATGGAATTGTAAATGAGCAAGATTAGAGGCCATAAGTCCACTACTTATGAATCTACTGACTGCAAGAAGTCGGATGAGAAATTAAGAAGGATTGAATGAGAATGCCTTGGGAGAGGGACAAGGAGAGGACAGATATAGAAGCCAAATCTAGAGGACCTGCGGACCCACAGCACATAAAGAAGGAGGGAGATGTTTAAGATGTCTCCTGGGTTTCTACTTGGGAAAGATACATTAACTTCAAGTACAAGGAGAGAAACCACAACAGCAGAAACAAGCTTGTGGGCAAGAAAACAAATCTACTTTTGAACAGACTGAATTTGAATTGCCCCCGAGTTAATCCACTTAGCAGCTGGATGTTCAGGCACACACACAGCACACACAGCTCGGGATAGACACCTGGAAGGGAGCACTCCATTTGGAAAGTATATAGATGGTGGATGAAATCATCACTTGTTTTCCTGGAGACATTTAGTGATTGTGACCAGGGTCACAAGCCTCATGGTAGGATGATAAGCTAACGATATTGGCCTAGTTTGTGGAATCAGTTACACTTTGAACATAAAGAATCCACAGTGGCTTATATTCAAACTCAGCTAGACCTCTTACATATCATATTTTGTTGCTAGAAGACAGCATTCCAAGCCAGCACCCCATGGCCTGGCTGTTTCCTTCTCTGTCAGGAATTATTTCTGCCCTGGAAAAGAGGGACAGAAGGATTGGATGCTTTGCAACAATTTCTGAAGTGTTATATAGGACATGACATATTATGGGCTACGGCAGCTGGTGTCGACTAAAGATGATTGGGTTTCCTGGATATAATGGTCTAAAGATTTGACTTTCCCCCAAACTCATAATAGATCTGAGGTAACTTGGAATGGAATTTACCCATATTTGGCAGCGTGGATTCTTACTGTCTGTTCCATTGCTCTGATTTGAGTTGGAGAATATTAGCTGCTTGGCTGGTTCATCGGAATAACTTCACAGGTCACGAGAATGACATGTCACAGAGTATCTTCACTGGTCTCTATTTCTCCCTCTAGCCAACCACTAAAAGGTGAGCAAGTAAATATTGGTACAGGGAATTTATGCGAAAAAATGAATTCCATGGACAAACTGAGTAACATGGAGGGTAATTTCACTGTTCAGGAATTTAAACTAGGAAATAGGAAACATTTTATAAACAAAGATATCCCTTTATGTTAAATATGATCTTGAGGACACATTTGAACTGAAATCTCTTACAATGAAAATGAGATTTGGTTGGACTTAATGGCTTGGAGGATACTGCCTGTCCCTGCACAGCTGCCTGGAATACTCTTCCCTACTGTCTTTTGAGCTTAGAAAATTCTCCCTCCTCCTTCAAAATTCAGTTTAAATTTCACCTCCCCTATGAGACCCTTCCTTATTTTTCTAGTATGGCTTAAGCACTCTTTCTTCTGGCTTCCACTGAGCCTTATATACAGGTTTGTATATTTATCCGTTCATTCTAGCAATATTCATGAGCATGTACTATGTACCAGACACTATTTAGTGCACTGGTAATAAAGTGATAAGCAAGACAAACATAAGGGCTCTCTTAGACTTAATGACCTAGTGGGAATATCAGACATCTATCAAATAATCACAGAAATTAATAATTTTGGGGGTGCCTGGGTGGCTTAGTGGGTTAAAGCCTCTGCCTTCGGCCCAGGTCATGGTCTCAGGGTCCTGGGATTGAGCCCCAAATCGGGCTCTCTGCTCAGCGGGGAGTCTGCTTCCCCCTCTCTCTCTGCCTGCCTCTCTGCCTACTTGTGATCTCTCTCCCTCTGTCCAATAAATAAATAAAATATTAGAAGAAGAAGAAGAAGAAGAAGAAGAAGAAGAAGAAGAAGAAGGAGAAGGAGAAGGAGAAGGAGAAGGAGAAGGAGGAGAAGGAGATGGAGAAGGAGGAGAAGGAGGAGAAGGAGAAGGAGAAGGAGGAGAAGGAGAAGAAGGAGAAGGAGAAGAAGGAGAAGAAACAGACTTTTCTTACGTCTCCTTCTTAGAAGCATAGAAAACTTTCCCAGAACCCCTCTGACAGCTTCTCCTCATGTCTTCTCAACCAGAATTAGGCCAAATACACTCTCCTAAACTAACTACTGACAGAATGAAATGGGATTTCCATGACAAACTTAAATAAGTCAGGACCTGCATTTGGGCTGGGGAGGTGGTTTCTATCTCTGGTGCACATGGTTGTATGTAGGAGGAGTGAGTAACTAAAAAGTTGGGATGAACACAAAGGTTAGATGGCATGTGGGCAATCACCAGTGTCTGCACTAGATAGGAGAGATTTGTCTAGCTGAAGGGGGAAGCAGGCAGGGAGAGTATGCCAGCGAGAGCAGAGTAAGGACTCTGACATGGAAAGCAGCATGGTGCCCTTGAAGAAATAAAGGAAGGCCATGAGTCTAGAAGTCAGATAGGCAGCCAACAGTGTCTAATATATTGTGAACTCTTTAGGCAGAGATATTTTCATTTTTGTCCTTCCGGTGCCTAAATGTTTGTGGAATAAGAGAGGAGAACTAGGGTGGTTGCTTCTTGGAGTACTCTAGTTTACATTCTCAATGAAAGCAAGTCCATCTTCAGGATCTCAGGCATCCAAAAAAGTCTCAATACTTTGTGTCAGGCAGGACCTCATTTCTTTTTCCCCCTCCACTGTGTAACACATTTTATCTATGCACATACCAAATTTTAGCCTTAAAAGCTTTCCCACTTTTCCCCACTCTTTCCCAGAATCAGTCCATTCATCAATTTAAAACACTCTGATAGGGAACTTCCAGTTTCCAGTCCTTGCTCCATCTTCACAGCAAGTAAAAAAGCTGAACACACTGAAAAGTCAAATCTTCTTAGATCTGTCAGATAAGTGAGGCTATAGGGGAAATCACTGCCCTGAAAACTGCATAGACAGAAGGCAAATACAGAGAATCACAATGTACCAGACTAGAAACTTCCATGGGAACCAGTGTTAGGGTAGGTAGACCTGAATTATAATTGGCAAACTGCTAAAGGTTCAATATGGATAAGTCTAAGAAAAAAAAAAACCATATCAGAGCTTAACCTACCCGAAAGATATAAAATACACAATTCTAGACTTCTTCAGCCATCCTGAGCCACCTAAAGAGGGGAACAAATTGAGAAGCATTGAAGTTCATAGTCCAGAAGCACAGGCCCACCAAAAAACTGAGACTTAATCATAGGATTACAGAGCCCTTCCCCTTCCCATTTACATCTTATCACTCACTACCTTATTAAAGGACTATTTACCACCAATCCTTTTACCTTATTTACCATGTCCACCTTTCAACAAAAAATTACAAGGCTGACTAAAAGATAAAAAAAAAAAAACACAACAGAGTTTGAGGAGACTGAATAAATCTCAGAACCAGTGTCAGATATGGTAGGCATATTGGAATTATCAGACCAGTAATTCTAAAAAAACAAAAACAAAAACAAAACGAAACAAAAAAACAACTAACAAACAAAAAACCCTGTGACTAATATGCTAAGATCTTTAATAGAAAAATAGACAACATGCAATAACAGATGGATAGTATAAGCAGGGAGGTGGAAATTCTAAGAAATAATCAAAAAGAAATGCTAGAGATCAAAAACACTGTAACAGAAATGAAGAATATCTTTGATGGGCTCATAAGTGAAGTAGACTCAGATGAGGAAAGAATATCTGAACTTGAGGATGTAAAAGTAGAAATTTCCAAAACTGAAAAGCAAAAAGAAAAAAACTGAAAAAAAAAAAAAAAAAACAATATCCAAGGACTGGGGGACAGATACAACTTCAATACAATGATTTGATTTTCTACCTGGATGGCCTATCCACTGCTAGATGTAGGGTATTTAAGTCCCCTACTGTTATTGTATTATTGTCTATTTCTTGTTTCAGAGCTTTTAGTATCTGCTTAATGTATTTAGATGCTCTGATTCATATAAAGGGTTCATATCCAAAATATATAAAGAACTCAGACAACTCAAGAACCACCACCACCAACAATCCATATGAAAAATGGGCAGAGGAACTAAATAGACATTTTTCCAGAGAAGATATACAGAAATGATTGGTCCATGAATAGATGCTCATCATTAATTATCAGGAAAATGAAATCAAACTACAATGAGATATAACCTCACATCTTAGAATAGCTATCATCCAAAGACAAGAGATAAGTGTTGGCAAGGACATGGAGAAAAGGGAACTTTTGTGTACTGTTGGTGGAAATGCAAACTGGTGCAGCCACTATGGAAAACAGTGTGGAGGTTCCTCAAAAAATTAAAAATGGAAATACCATAAGGTTCAATAATTCCACTTCTGGGTATATATGCAAAGAAAATAAAAGCAGGATATCAAAGATACATCTGCACTCCCATGTCTATAGCAGCATTATTTATAATGGCCAAAATATGGAAACAATATAAGTGTCCATCAATGGATGAACAGATAAAGATTATATATATATATATATATATATATATATATAGTAATGTATAAAAACTATAATACAGATAATATTCCATTGCATTCATTTAATATATATGTATATACACATATGTGTATATACATATATATGTATTATTTGTATATATACAACAGAATATTATTTAGCCATGAGAAAGAAGGAAATACTACTATTTGTTTGTTTGTTTGTTTGTTTAAGATATTTATTTATTTATTTGACAGAGAGAAAGAGATCACAAGTAGGTAGAGAGGCAGGCAGAGAGAGAGGAGGAAGTAGGCTCCCTGCCAAGCAGAGAGCCCGACGCAGGGCTCAATCTCAGGACCCCGAGATCATGACCCAAGCTGAATCAGAGGCTTTAACCCACTGAGCCACCCAGGCGCCCCGAAATACTGCTATTTGTAACAGCATGAAGGGAGTTCGAGAGCATTAGGCTAAGTGAAATAAGTCAGAAAAGAAAGACAAACACTGTGTGTTATAGCTAACAATACTGTACTGTATACATGAAATTTGCTAGGATATTCTATCTTAAATATTCTCACCACAAAAAGAAATGGTAATTATGTGACATTATAGAAGTGTTAGTTAATACTATGGTAGTAATCATATTACAAAATATAAATGCATCAAGTCAAAACATTGTATATCTTAAATTTACACAATGTTATATGTCAATTATATCTCAATAAAACTGAGAAAAAATGATGTACAAGATGTATACCATGAACAGATTAGGAATTTCATTTCTGCTTAAAGTATAATATTTTTTATAACTCCATTATAGTTTTAATGATTTGAAAAAAAAGAAACAGATGGAATTAGCAATTATAATATTCTTGCTTAAATACTATGTACCTGATGTAATCATTTAATTAAATACTTGAGTAAAATTCAGTGCCATTTCTTTTGAGGAAAAAAGATCATTTTTTCTCAACTTTTATTAAAGAATTTTTGTCTGATAGTCATCTATGGTTGATTTTTCAGAGATTGCTTTATAAATTTGGACTTCTTTTCTCCCAGAAATAATGAAATAATCATTTGCATGATATTCTAATAAACATGTAGATTTATAAAGCAGAAACTAGTCTTAAATAGTATTTAATTCACTGTTTCCCAAAGTATCTTGACAATACCATTAACACTATGTACAACTGTTTTAGAGCTTCAGAGATGGACTTTAAAAATTTTTAATTGTTATATATTTTGTAGTTATTACTTTCTAATTATACTAAGTTATGACTTTCTAATTATATTAAGTAAGTAAATATAGTAAGTAAGTAGAGTAAAATGGATTGGTTTTCATTTACGCTAATGGTATAAAGCTTTTTAGAAAAGGAACCTTAAGTAACTACTAAAAGAAAAATATTTCTAATAGTATAGGTGGTACTATTTTTTTTTTAAGATTTTTTATTTATTTATTAGAGAGAGAGAGAGAGAGACTGAGAATGAGAGGGGAGAAGGTCAGAGGGAGAAGCAGACTTCCCACAAAGCCGGGAGTCCGATATGGGACTCGATCCCGGGACTCCGGGATCATGACCTGAGCCGAAGGCAGTCGCTCAACCAACTGAGCCACCCAGGCGCCCTAGGTGGTACTATTTTGAAGGCGGTAGCACATTGACCAAAGTTTGGAAAATGCTGATCATTTCATGAACAAGCAAGCAGAATGGAGGGGAGAAATTCCTTTCCATGACCATATATAACAACACATGTTATTGTTCATATATTGTTATATGAACAATTCAAACACAAGTGTGGATTTCCAGTTCAGTTCTCTTTCCATTTTTCTACACTATAAGTATTTCAATTTCATGTGGAATTACGTTTTCTACTTGGTATTTCTAAATGTCTGACCCTCTGAAGTCATCCCAGAAATGATTCAGAGACAAAAGTGACAAAGGTCATTTGAGGATTAAATAAACACGAAAATCTAAATCAGTGCAAAAGTGATCAAATTATGGAGTGCAGAAGAACAACACTGGAAGCTTGTTTAAAATGCTGACTCCTGATACAGCTCCATTTGGTTACACTAGGCTAGGTCGACAAATCTTGACATTTAACAGGCATTTCAGGGTTAGGGATGTAGGTGGGCCATGGACCACACTTTCAGAAACAGTGTTCTGATCACATGAACCCAAAGAAGCATTCCAGTCGTGACCAAAAAGGCCTCTGGGACCTTTAATAGCCATGCATTGTATGAACTTGCTCACTTGCTCAAGACTTCCCTTCTTTTCCTTTGGTGCAGGAGTAGCAAAATGAGGCATCCTAGAAAGGGTCTCCTTACACTACTGTATATTATTAGGGGTCACCAACTCGCCCTACAAACTGAACATTTCCTTGGAAGCATTTACCATCACTGTAATCAAAGGTTTTTTTGCATAATTAATTAACTAGGGTCTCTTTTTCCCCTGGACATTGTTATATTCACAATATGCAGTACACTTGGGATCCAGGAGATACTCTGAATAGTTGCTGGTTAAACAAGCAAAGTATCACTTTTGGGTATAGATTTTCTGTTTCTCTTGAAAACAATTCAAATATTACATTTGGTAGAAGAGAGGAAATGTTTTCCTTCCTTTTCCTTTTGGAGAAAGTGACATTTCCAATGGTCATCCTATACTGTGCCCAGGAAGATGCTGGTTGTAAATGTTCTCAAATTACAGAAATGAATATAATGAGAAAACATTTACACTGAGTGCAAAAAGGGTGCATTTGGCTTATTTATGTATGATGTAAGCAGTGGCCCTGCCTAAGCTTTACATTCTCAGGAAGCCATATGGAAACAATCACTGTCAATGATGCTTGATGAACACAAATACTGCCATGATTTCTCTCCAAAAAATATCAGAGTGCTGACCCAGCTGCACAGTGTCTATTACATATTTAAAAACATACATCACAAGGTTTCCCTTTTAATACATTTATGCAAAATTACAGATCTTACCACCAGAGTCGTTCTGGGTTAAATCATACATAGACCTAATTCTTCAACTGGTGGTGGGGAAGCAGGGTAGAGAAGATGAATGCATGTAGGTATGTGGTTTCATTGTAAGACATAAATCACAGCATTTCCTTTCTAATACACTGGGGCAAAATTGCAATCCTAGTTGTTTTGAGTTAAGTCATGCAGAGAGAGACCTAATTCTTGAACCAGTGGTGGGGCAGGACCAGATGGGGAAAAAATGTAATGATTATAAATTTGCACATTAAAGTAAACTTATTTAGTGGTTTCTATTTTTCCCCTATACAATTTGCTTTCAAATTTTAGGCAATGTCTTTGAAACGCTGGATTCAACAAAAATTCAAATGAAACTCTGGTGAAAGCTAACATTTAACAATTTGAGGAAAGTCTTGTATTTTTTCTTGGGTACAACTGCAAGTATTGGTGATGAAGAATAGTGTACCTTCTTTCCCAGGAACCGAAGGGAGACCTGATCTCGAGTCTGAAGACCACATCTGAAACTACCAACTTGTTTCCCACTGGCATTATCTGCTGAAGAAACTGAACCGTGATCCAAGTGGAAGACCTTGTAAGGAAGACTAAGATGCCATTTGCTTTCCTTAAGCAGCAACCACCAATTACGTAGCCTTTTAAAATAATTTTTAAAAATGGTGTGGTATTTCTTTTTTTTTTTTTAAAGATGGTGTGGTATTTCTAAAAA
Source organism: Nasua narica (assembly GCA_028533885.1). Taxonomy (NCBI): domain Eukaryota; kingdom Metazoa; phylum Chordata; class Mammalia; order Carnivora; family Procyonidae; genus Nasua; species Nasua narica. The sequence goes on along the minus strand of CM052815.1, from coordinate 26,872,866 downwards.
ATAGAAAAGAAGATGATTTACTTATCTAATAAATCAACCAAACCAGACAGCCCCTACACTGAATGCTGATTTTTGGCAAATTTTACCCTCTATATTTTGGCACACACAAAAAGTGATTAACAAGTATTTCCAATTAAAATAGGGAGCCATAGTCATCATTGGTGACTCTGGATATGTGTCTCATTCTTTGTGACAGAATGAGTCCTGAGAGTAACTACAGTTGAGCCGTAGTGGTTCAAGACCTTAATAACAAATCCTCTTTAATCTATTCATTATGGTATTGGTACTGAAATAGCCAAACTGATCAGTGAAATGTAATAGGGAATCCAGAAATAAAACCTACCATGTAAAAGACTTTATTGTATTCACAAATACAGTAGTTGAATTCTTAAGTAAAAGGATAGATTATTTATTGAGAGTGACATAGTAGGCTATCTTTCTGGAAAAATAAACATAGAAATTTCCCCATCCTGATCCTATACCATACACAAAAATAAATTATAGATAGATGAATGACTTCAATATTTTTAAAGAATAAAACCTTGAAAATATATCTAGGAGACAGCATGTACAATCTGCATTGAAAACTCGAAGTAATATAGAAATTATAGCCATTCAACTATATAGAACAAATTTTTGCAAATTTTTTGTCTGAGTACAAACCAGCAGGGGCTGCTGCTGGCTCCCTGCCAAATGTCAAACCTGATGAAACCATAGACATAAGTGGGGAAATATGGATTCCCAAAATCATCAAGAAAACGCAAGAAGCCATGGAGAGAAAAATGACTACCTTGACCAGGGTTGTGTAGGAAATTGGTAAATGCAGCATGTGCCAGAAATGGTCTGGAAAGCAGTGAGGAGATCCGTTGGGGAAAATCTTTTTTTAATTTTCTTCTTGTCTCAGTCTTGTTAACTTTGGGGAAATCATGGTTTGTTCCCTCAGCACCCAAATCAACAATAGCCAGAGCAACAGGAGTCAGCTCAAAAGCCTTAACAAGCCTTAACAAAAGCCCTGAAAACGGATACCACTGCCCAGATCCTACCCTCTCTCCAAAATCCCCAGGATTGGCAATATTACAACCTATAGCCTTCACCTCTTCATGATGCTACTTTTTCCTAAGAGCTAAAAATGGTGCAAGTCTTCATTCTTCCCTCCTCAAACTCACTGAGGTAGACAGAGATGAAGGCCTGGCCTTGGCCTTTAATTAACACTCATTTCCAGAGTAATTGTTACCTTTAGGGCAATGTGATCTCACACACACACAAAAATAACAATTCACCTAAGGATATGACCACTGTGAAAGAGAGGCAAAGAAACAACTAAAGAACTAGCCAGAATAGAGGGGCCAATAATTTAGAATGAACATGAAAATGTATCATTAAGGAGATAAGGAAAGACAATAGTAATATGAAGCAATAAAAAAATTTATTTTAAAACTTAGGGAAAATAATACATAAAAATGTTGAAATAAAGGGAAATATATGAGACAAATAGCAGGATGAGTTCAGCTAAGAATGGATTAGAAAATTCATCATTAGGGAGATTAGATCAAGCTAAAAAGACAATATAGTAAATTTTTTTTTGAAGATTTTATTCATTTGACAGAGAGAGAGAGAGATCACAAGTAGGCAGAAAGGCAGGCAGAGAGAGGGGGAAGCAGGCTCCCCACCGAGCAGAGAGCCCGATGCGGGGCCTGATCCCAGGACCCTCAGATCATGACCAGAGCCGAAGGCAGAGGCCTTAACCCACTAAGCCACTCAGGCGCCCCCAAGATAGTAAAATTTTTAAGCAAAATAGGATGGCAAAAATAAGCTCCAATATAACTGAAATTCTATAAATAAATGAGAGCCAGCTTGAAGGTATTCCACTGGCCAAATGTGGGACAATTTGAACCTCAAATAAATGACTATGGCTAAAGATTTCATAGTCATTCCAGAGCCCATACTAACATAAATAAATAGATGGAAGTGAATGGAAAGCTCCACCTTTCAGTAGAATCCCCATTAATTATGTGGAAGAGATAATGGAATTAAAATGCCATGATAGTAATAACTGATTCCAATAAAAATCATCAATGAATATTGAACCTAGTAGGCGAAAATTTGTTGAGGAAAAGAATATTTGTATAGTCTCAAAGTAGCTGCCCATAAAACACTTATTAATTACTTATTAATATAATTATGTATTAATGAGTAAGTACAAAATACATCGAGTGGACTTTAATGTAGAGAAATCTTGGAGACACCATCTTAACCAAGTTATAAAAGTCAACATCCGAAGTGATGGTTCAAATAGACACCATCTGCTTCCTTGCAGGAAGAACTAGGAAGAACACAGAATCATTGTGCTATTCTTGTCAAAGGAAAAAAGCATATAACATTAATCCAAATATGAGAAAACATCAGATAACCCTAACTGAAGAACATTCTACAAAGCAACTTGCCTGTACTTCTCAAAAATGTCAAGGTCATGAGCAAAGAAAAAAAATGAAAAACTCTACCTGGTTGAAGGAGACTAAAAAAATATGACAATTTAATGCAACAGGTGATCCTAGATCCGAGAGAAAAAGGAATGGATATGTTTACAAAGACATTGAGACAATGGGCCAAACTTTAAGTGGGCTCTGGGCTTGAATCATGGTACTATATTGACATTATTTGCCTCTAACAGCTGTCCAGTGATTTTGCAGGAGAGGGTTCTTCAATCATTAAAGAGCAATAAAATATCTTCAATTTGTTCTTTCCCTAAAGTTTGAGAAATAATAACACAATTATAACAATTATAGGTTAAATATGTAGAGGGGAAGAATGAAAAGGCAAATATAATAAATAAAATATTTACATAAATATATAATTTTAACTTTTAGAGAATCTGAATTAAGATTATATAAAAATCCTTTTTCTTATTCTTGCAACTTTTCAGTAAGTTTGAAAGGTGAAAGGAAAGAATCTTTAAAATGGAGGTAATAATACCTACTTCATAGATTTAAATAATATGTGTAAAGAAAGCACTTGGTGGTGTAACTCAAACATAGAAGGTGTCCAATAAAGGAGAGCTATTCACAACCTGGAGCTCTCAAAATATACCTCTGCAGTGGTTCTAATGGGCTTTTTGAAAAAGTTTTCAGACAATTTTTTATTTCTTTTTAACTTACAGGGATATTGTAGCATGTAGGGATATTTCAGTTATAGGAATCTCCCAGAGCTTCTTAAATCCACAAAAGTGTTGACTCTTATCTTTTATCTAAGGATTTTAGTAAAAGTAAGAATTTTGCTGATAACCTACATTAATATAAAGCATGTTCCCAAATGGATACTTAACGTATTCTTATAATGACCCTGTATGAAGTTAAAATGATTACTTCCATTTTACAGATGAGAACAGAGAACAATAAAAATGTTAGATGATTTGGGATGCCAGGGTGGCTTGGTTGGTTGAGCAGCTGCCTTTGGCTCAGGTCATGATCCCAGCGTCCTGGGATCGAGTCCCGCATCGGGCTCCTTGCTCCGCAGGGAGCCTGCTCCTCTCTCTGCCTCTGCCTGCCTCTCTGCCTGCTTGTGTTCTCTCTCTGTTAAATAAATAAATAAAATCTTTAAAAAAAATGTTAGATGATTTATGTATAATAAATAGTGAGGCACAGTCCCACTTTTTGTGATTCTAAATCTAGTACTTTTTTTCCTAGTTAGAATTAATGTTACCATATTATTCAAGCATAACAGAATCTTATATGACTCAAATGAATCAATTTCTCTGAGACAAATAAAATCTTGCCAAAACAAGATTGGCAATACCAATTAGAGGAAGCAATTTAAAAGGAAACCTGGAATATATAGGAATAAATAAATCTAGCAACAAATGTGAAAGATTCAAATAAAAAACAATGTTAACCTTACTAACACACTTTGAAAGATCTAAAGAGTGTAGAGATAAACACTCTTGGTTCTCGGTATAAAAGTTCAATGTGATAAATACATCAGTTCTGTTCCAGTTAATTAATTCATAATAAAATGAAGTTAGAACCATAATTCCAACTGGATCATTTTATTTTATTTTTTATTTGAGAGAGAGAGTGAGTGAGCGTGCCAGGGAGCATGGGGGAGGGACAGAAGGAGAGAGAGGGGAAAAGGAGACTTCCTGCTGAGCAGGGACCCTGAGGCAGGGCTGATCCCAGGACACTGGGAATATGCCCTGGGCTGCAGACAGACGCTTAACCAACTGAGTCACCTAGGCGCCCCTCCAACTGGATCATTTATGAACTCTGACAAGCTATTCTAAAATTCATGTAAAAGATAAAATGTGTAAGAATAGCAAAGAACATTAAAAACAGAGTAAAGGAAGAAGAACAAGGGTCTTCTACCCTACCAGATGTCAAAGAGAACTATGTTGTAGTAACAAAAACCATGATGTTGGCACAAGAATAGAAGACTGTTTCATGGTATAATGTAGAGTCCAGAAACATATCTACAGTTTTATTTATTATAAAAGTGATATTTTATGTCAGTAAGGAAAGATGTTCTTTCCAATACTGGAAAACTATTGGCCACCCATTTTGAAAGCATTAAATTCAGACCATCTCTATGACAAGACCACACTCTCTATACACACACACATGTGCACGCACACAAACACGCACACAAAACCCTTCAAATAGATTTTGGAGTTATTATAAATGTACAAAATATGAACATACAATAAGAACTATTGGAGAGTATTTTATAATCAGGGAGTAGGGAAGACTTCGTAGACATGATATAAAACCTAGAAGATAAGGGGAAAACTGGACCTTACTCTATACAACAAACACCAACATAAATAAAGACAAAAGTCAGATGATGGAATGAAGGAAAATATTTGCAAAAATATGTAACAAATGACATTACAGAGAAAAAATTACAAACTACATATTAATTTTTAAATTACAAGTTAGCTTCAGAAAACTCTCCCATTTCTTTTCATACTGTGGGAGATGATCCCCTGCATAGCTCCTCTGTATAGCCCTCTATCAAGTTATTTCACTTTGCATTATATTTATCTGATATACGTAATCTCCTTTAGTTGATGGAGTTACCCAAACTGAGAGACACTAGCATTTACTGAGTACCTCCAATGTGAAAGGCACTGCTTAGCATTCCACACTATATTTTTCCATTATTCCGTAACAGGTAAAGAAACATATGGTAAATATCTGCCCAAGGTCATTGGGTGACTAAGGTGGAAAGTCACTGTACAAATCTAGTCTTCCCACTCCAAAGTCTGTATTTTAATTCCTATGCCTTGTGACTCTTGGTGCTCTAAGAACCTACTACTGGATTTAGTGAATCCTTGAAGAAAGAAATGAAAAGCAGAAGGTAGTCAAATGTAGGGAAGAGACATTTCTCTATGGTAAGGTAAGCCCCTAACAAAACGGTTCTCTAACAGATGACCATAAACATGGGAAAACACAGGAGTCAAAAAGAAAAGCTACCTGAGGTCTCTGCAGAGGGAACGAGACAGGCAAATTTTCAAGTGATATCAGAGCCTGGGAGGAGAGACTGGAATAGGATAAGTTTTTCCATTTTGACTTCTTTGGCCCGTGGACAAGCTACAGTCACAATGTGACGCAGGGTGACTAACCCTCTCATAGAAACCCTCTCTCCTGCTCACCAGAAGAACTGAGTAGTGGAGCCCAGAGAAACCACAGGCACCAGAAAGGGAAGAGGCAATCTCAGGTGGGAGAAGTATAAAGAAAGAGGGGCCCCTTATGTGTAAGTTCTCTGAACTTTATGTGCTGGACACAATCAAACAACTCACCTAGAACCAAAAGAATTAATCTGAGATTTAAACTTCCACCACAAAAATAAATAAATAAATAAATAAATAAATAAATAAATAAATAAACTTCCACCACAATAAAAGACAGACTTTCCAGCATGAGTTTCACCAAGGTAGCTGCCTGCTGGAACAAAAATATCAACACTCTTTGGAGCATTAAAACAGTATACAGAGTCCTGACACTTTAATTCGCAATCCAAAATTATTCAAATGTGAAGAACAAGGAAATGGATAGCATATGGGTCATTTCAGTCCAAAAGGATAAAAGAGAGAATGGTAAGAAAAATCTACTTGGAGAATACCGAAAACTTCCTAAATATAGTAGAGAATATATATATTGATCCATAGCTTAAAGAATCTCATCAAACACTAAACAGGAAAACCATGAATAAAAATCACATCTTGGCATATCATAATCAAACTACAGAAACCAAAGATGAAGAGAAAACATTGAAAGCAACCAGAGATAAACATATTACATAGAGGGACATGAGGATTCAAATAACCATGAACTTCTTATCAAGAATTATAGGAACCAAAAACAGTAAAACCACATGTTTAAATTGCTAAAACTGCCAACCTAGAACTCTATAACCAATAAACTTATCTTTGAGAATGAAAGTGAAAAAAGCCACTTTCATGTAAAATAAACTAAGAGAATAGATTGTCTGACTTATTTCACTTAGCATAATAACACGGGAGGACCACAGGGGAAAGGAGGGAAAACTGAATGGGAAGAAATCAGAGAGGGAGACAAACCATGAGAGACTCTGGACTCCATGAAACAAACTGAGGGTTACAGAAGGGAGGGGAGGTGATGGGTATTAAGGAGGGCACATGTTGGGATGAGCACTGGGGGTTATACACAACTAATGAATTGTTGAACACTACAACAAAAACTTATGGTGTACTATATGCTGGATAACTGAACATTAGAAAAAAAGAGAGAGAGGGAGAATAGATTGCCAGCAAATCTACACAAAGAATACTAAAAGTTCTTCAGACTGAAAGGATTTGGTAGCATAGGAAAACACATGTGTTTAAGAATGAGCAAAAAGTATTCAAAATTATAAAAAGACTAAACTAAAAAATGAGCTCTTTTTTTCTGACCGTCTTTAAAACACACATAAATGTTTAAAGCAAATATTGTTGCAATCATAGATTTTATGCATCAACTTGACTGGGCGTAGGATGTCCAGGCAACTAGTAAAATACTATTTCCGGGTGAGTCTGTGAAGGTGTTTCTGGAAAAGGATTTTCAGGGCAGCGACAGTTTTCTGTGTGATACTTCAGTGGTGGATATACGTCATCATACATTTGTCAGACCTGTAGAGTGCACAACACCAGGAGTGATCTCTGATGAAATCTGTTACAGACTTTGGATGATATGAGTCCATGCTGGTTCATGGACTATAACCAATATACCACTTGTGGTATCAGAGGTTGTCCACATATAAGTACAGGGAACAACAGTCATCTGAAGTTGTTCACATATAAGTACAGGGAACAACAGGGAGCTGTACCTTCAGCTCCATTTTTCTGTGAACCTAAAACTTCTCTAAAAATAAAATAACTTTATTAATTAAAAAATAAAAAATAAGATAAATGGTCTATAAAAGCATATTTACACATTTAGCACGTCTATCCTCTGGCTATGGATCTAATGGAAAGACAAAGACAGCAGACTTTAGTATTGCTAAATCACCAGAAGTATTTTACTTTTTTTTTTTTTTAAAGATTTTATTTATTTATTGGAGAGAGAGAGAGAGCGAGAGCATGAGAGGGGAGAAGGTCAGAGGGAGAAGCAGACTCCCCGTGGAGCTGGGAGCCTGATGCGGGACTCGATCCCAGGACTCCGGGATCATGACCTGAGCCGAAAGCAGTCACTTAACCAAGTGAGCCACCCAGGCGCCCAGTATTTTACTTTTTAATATTTTACTTTACTCTCTGAAGAGATCCTAAGTTGGATCCAACCACTTAAGTGAAAAAAATTTGGACTGAATGAAAAACTAAATTCTACTTGGAAAATTGTTGAACAGTTTCCATCATAAGTGCAACCCTTAACCTCTCCTTATTTTCTATTTTGGGAACTCTAGGCCAAGAAGGGTATTTAGGCTACTATATGATCATCAGTGCTTACTCCCATGGGAATAAGGAAGATGAGGAGGAGGAGGAGGAAAAGAGGGAGGAACAGAAGGACAGCATGGGGAAGTGGGAAAACTGAGGGAGGAAAAAGTACTTTTAAATAGTCCCTTTTTATTACTTTGCCCTCTGCTTCTATGGCAGATCATACTTTGATAGCCTAAAAATGGCCATTTTACTATTGTCAGTTCCTGGCCTATGGGAGAGAGATTATTCATGATATTTAGGGTTAGAACAAAATATAGACCAAATGTCAATTTTGCTATGTGCCTTATCTACATTGTCCTGCCGGGATATCTTTCTGTAAATCACATTAAATGAAACCAGTATGTGTGTGTGTTATATTTTATGGGGTTTGCAAAACTTATTTTGAAGGGGAAAAAAAAATAAAGAAAACGTAATTCCTAATAGAATCAGAATGAAAAAGAGTTTTATATGTGTGTGATTTCATGCGATCCTAAATGCTACATAGAACTATCTGGACCTAAAATAGAGGAGAAAGACATCAGACTGGGGGACTCCATATTTAATAAAATAAAATCTACATACAGAAATGCTGGCAGGATGGCAAAAAAAAAAAATGACTTAGTAAACATTTATGTCCCCCTTCCTAGCCCCGCATAAAATCTATGTGTCTTCTTCTGTGGGCTTGCACAGAACAAAATGGTTCCCTTGATGCAGAGATATCTGCCATTCCTGCTTAAGTGGTCTTCTCTTTCCTGGGATGCCTAGGTCATTCACTAAGCATTTAAAGGAAGGAATCCAGAGGTAAGCCAGAGGAAGGTGTGATCCCCCAGCCAAGTTAATTTCACATCTTCTCCTCCATTCATACTTGGTCTTCTACCCTGTGTCCTACATATAGGGTACGTTCACATATTCTCCTTCATCAGCTACCCCCTCACCCAGGCCCTATGAGTAATCCATGCCTTTCCCTCTCCCTCAGTCTCAGGATCTATCACTCACCTAAACTCTTTGCTTCCACATCTAAGATCAAGTTAGGTTCTGTACACTCCCCCTCCACTCCCATTGCAACTCTCCAAGTAGAGGTTTCATCATGTCTCCTACACTGCTGTAATAAGGCCTCCCTCGCCTCCCTCTAACCTTGGAGGGATGCCTTCCACCTATTCCACCCTTGACAGCTAGGTAAACTCCCAACATGCAAATCCAGCTGATCCTCAGCCACTATGTACCCATCTTGTCCTAATGGTTGTTGGAACGGTTAGTGCACACACCGCTTGTTAAATATTGAGCATCATTCCATTTGCTCACCTGTCCCTCTTTTCCTTAAAACCACTCTCTTTTGATTCTCTTTAAAATTTATTGTCTTCAGGATATAGTCCAACTACTTAACAATGCAAATAAGGCAGGATAATTCCACAAAATAGTAGTATTTTTGTTGTTGTTGTTGTTATCACCATTTCCGCCTAATACATTTTCCAAACCAGTAACCAAAGTTTGCAATTTTTTGCCTTAGGAATTCTGATGAGAAAAAATAAGAAGCTTGTTTTTGGTAAAAATCTAAACCTTTTGAAGACATTGGATTATGTTAGACTCTCTGGAAGGTAAAGGAAAGAGAGAAATGATGAGGTCATAGCAAACAGTTGTAAGACATTTCAGGGAAGGGAGAAGTTTGTGAACAGAAAGGATCCAAGCCCTACTCCCCCACCTTATAGCAGGAAGGTGGAGAGACCTTGGACAGGAAAATAGAATGGCCTACCCAGGGAATCTAGGTCCTAGATGCTAGAGTTCCCACCCCAACAAAGATTCTCATAGGTGATGAAATCGCAAACCTGCAGGGACCATGAAGACTGAAGCAATGGGTTCTTCATGACAACCACTGTGGACAGATTACTGATACCCTAAAAGGCCTCTCTAAAGACACAACCTTGGGAGCGTAAGACACTCCAAAATAACCAAAGGCATCCTATAGTATATTTCCTATCATAGATCTTATACTCAAAGCAGTTATCATTTATTGGTCAATCCAGGGGATGGCAAACTTGATTTGTAGAGGGCAAGATGGCAAACATTTTAGCCCCAAGTTACAATCTACACAGTCTGTTGTAGCATCTCAACTCCAGCATTGTAGCACAAGACAGCCAAAGACAATATCTGAATAATGGGTATGGCAGTGATTCAATAAAACCTTATTTACAAACACAAGTAGTAGATGAGATTTGGCCCAATGGCCAGAACTTGCCAACCTCTTGTCCAGTGTATTGAATTATCTATTCACTAAGGTCAAAATCATAGCTTTCCTTAATTCAGCAAAAATTTGTTGAGAATTTACCATCAAAACCCCTGAGAAGTTGGCATCAGCATTTAGTAGTAAATAATACAAAATCTGTGCCCTCATGTAGCTTAGATTATAGCATGTGGGGAGACAATAAGCAAAATCAGTAAAATCTGAGAGCAATCAGTCTTATTCACCAGTTCTATTCTCCAGCCTACTGTTCAGTACCCAGTAAGTACTGAGTATAGAGTTGCTCAATGAACATGTCTGGTACTAAAAAGTCTTGCAGCCAACATTTAGCTCTGTTCTAAACAACCAGAGGCCTAAGCTGCAGAGAACTGCGAGAGAAAGTGGAGTCCTAGGCTAGCTCTAAAGCAGCTGGTTCAATCACTTACCATTGACTCAAGTCTTGACGCACTGTCTGCCTTCAGCTCTCACCAGGAGAGTGGTGAGGACCAGGAGCTGACCAACAGGTATCTTCAATGTGGCTGTTTCTGCAAAGACATTGTGCCATCTCCTGACATGACAAGGGAGGCTGGTAGGTTGGTAGGCTGAATAATGACTCCCCAAAGACGTCCACATCTTAAGTGCCTGACTCTGTGAATGTGTTATCTTGCATGTCCAAGGAGATTTTCCAGATTTAGCTCTGATAAGTTAAAAGATTTTGAGATAAGGAGATTATTCTGGATTGTCCAAGAGGGCCCAGTGTAATCACCAAGACCCTTATAAGAGCAAAGTAGGAGGGTTACAGTAGGAAGTCCTCATGGGAAATGGAAAATGAGAAACAAAGGAGCCTGTTGGGGGGCAATTTGAAGACACGACCTTGCTAGAAGATGGAGAACAGAGCCAGAAACCAAGAAAGGGTGGCAGTCCCTAGAAGCTAGAAAAAGCAAGAAACATATTTTCCCCTGGAATCTCCAAAAGGAATTCACCCTGCCAACATCTTGATTTTAGACCCATAAGATTCATTTCACACTTCTGACCTCCAGAACTCTAAGACCACAAATTGGTGTTGTGTTAAGCCACTCAATGTGTGGTGATTTGTTGCAGCAATAATAGGAAATGAATACAGTCACTCACTCCAGAACTGGCACAAGTAAGACCTGGGTCTTACCGTAGATGTTCTGCTCCCACCAGCTCTGGGCTTGGGGGCCTGTTCCCAGAAGCAGTGGTGCAGAGATCCCTGGCACCACCTGAGGGGCTGAGCCACGCTGGGGCTGGCCCAGGGTCATGGTCTACTCAGCAACATTTTCCCCTTTTCCGAGCTTTCTCCATCTGCTCTACCAAACCCAGCCAAGGGTTCTGCAGGACTATCCTCCTCCACTCTCTGCCTCTGCATCAGCCTTGACTCACCCAAGGCCAGCAGGGCTTCCTGTGCCCTTGATGGGAAACCACTGTTCTCAGACACATCTCAGCTGTGCAACTCAACTCCCTCCAACCAATCCAGTCAGCCCAGGGAATGGATCTCAAGTGGGCTGGCAGACTATTAGGTATATCAAGCAAACTTGTGTCGATTCCAAAACTTTCAGGTGCAAGAAAAAGGTTTATTTGAAAAGGTGCTGAGAGTACGATCTTCAACTGGCAGGCTTCCTAATCAGACAGTATTGCCAAGAAAGGTCCCCTATGTCTCTTCCATCTACTGTACCATGATCTGGTGATTGAAATAGTCATTTAGGCTTCAGAGAAGGTGTCTCTTCATAGATTTAAGCTGCATTCTGGCATTTGCCCCATAGCACTGAAGGCCCTCTGCATTAGCCTTCTATCCAGGGTCTTGTTCTAGAATTTCCAGGTCTGGCTTAGCCAGTTAGGCCAAGATTATTTTCGCAAGACAGGGTGAGACAAAGAACTCTTAATGCAACTGAGTCCTCATCCAATCTTCAACTGATTTAGTTTTTATAAATCAAAATCTGAATTTACTTCCATCTCTTTTTTGGCTTGATTTACTCTTTTTTTTTTTAGCTTGATTTGTTCTTTGAATCTTTTGTTCCTTTCATTTTTACTCTTTACCGTATTTTCATTGTCCTTGGTCTACTCTGTTTTTATTATTATTTATACTGCTTTCTTGTCTTCATTCTTTTTAGGGCCTTATCATGGTTTAATTTCATTTGGTTGTTTCATCCTGCCTATTTTATTATAATTTTCATGGCCCTAACATTCCTTTTTGTTTCCTACTTGGAGTTATTTTGTTTGTTTGTGTTATCTGTTCTGGTTAGCTAACATATAACTGGAAAGCACAAGGATATCATCTGCAGGAATAACCCGTAATCCAAGCGAGAAAGAGTACAATATTTTGTCCTCCGGGGACCGACCAGAGGTTGGTCTACGGGTTCTATGTAGTTTGTTCTATGGGTAATTTCTGAAACGTTAGGAAAACTATTAGCAGTCTGCTGTCAGGGTAAAGAATGAACATGCAGTGTGATATAGAGTCTCAATGAGAAATAGGGGTTTAAGTCCTCCTACCGGGAAGATTAAATGTCCACACGGATGTATTAAGGGGAGTAAGGCGTGAGAAGCTCTGTCCTCCCCTCAGAAGTTCTGCTGGGGAGCTCAGAGTTCACAAAGAGCACTCCGAGCCTGACAGCTCCTTGGGAAAAGTGGGTCTGATTATTTATTTTAATCCTTATTTGCTGATCAAGAAACTGCTTTTATTACATTACTGGATCTATAAAATAGATTCATTTAAAAACTATTTTTAATTCATTTTAAAAAGTTAAGATGACATATGTCTTTGTACATTGAGTAATCTTTAAAACTTCCTTAAGTTGACAATATGAACATTAGAAAAATGAGCAGAATATTTTTGGAACATATACCTGTGTCTAACATCGTATTACCGACATGCTACTGAATGCTTTGTGTTACATAATGTTATCTTTAATTTTTTCATAAAATTGTCTGCTGACTTCACAATTACATTTTATGGTTAATAATTTGACACCTTTAATTGACTTTTCTCAGTAGACTATTATATATTGAATTAAAAAATACTTTCCCTACAGGTGCTGAGTTTCCTAGAAAACTCAGAACAAAATCTGCTAAATAGACAATATTAGCTTTATTCTATATTTTTTGATAAAATGGATAATAATTCAGCCAAATGTGCCCAAAGATACTCCCTTTTTGCTTTTGTTTAAAATATCTTGATTTACCAATATTTTATTACAAGGCAACAGTGGCCAAAAAATTGTTTAATTCTTTTAAATGTGCCACCAGATTTAGATGCTACAGAATTGTTGGCCTTCTTGTTTTCATTTCATTTTGGAATAGAATATAGCCATACCCAATTAAAATTAGAAGTCCCATCAAAAGACGCTTCCCTGTGATAGAGATACTCCAAGCATTATTTACTTACTCCTGTACTTTGTCATTTATTTGAAATATTTAGTCCTTTGGCAGGTCTTGATTTCCTACTTTTATCTCCTGGTACCTTAAGACCACTAACAGCTCTGTTTCTCTTCATCCTCTTAGATACACCTTTCTATTACTTTCTCCCTCACTCGGCCCTCTCGCCCTCTCTCCTTTACTCTTTCCATGCTGGTTTTCTCCTTTTTAGCAAAAACATAACAGGAGACTACAATCTAGCCTATAGGACCTCCCAGCTACAATACTCAAAAGCAACTGACACTAGTTTCCATAGCCCATCCTAATTCCCGGAAGAAAATGTCTTATTTGGTATGGATGTTTGCCTATTGTACTTTTCCTGGAAACATTAGCCCTTCCTCTGCTTTGCTTTATAGTCAGGGGCCTGGTCCCTGTAGAAAATATTTCCCAAGATCTTGTCAGCTGGCTTCTGGTAAGTTTGGACAATCGAAGCCTTTATTGAAAGACTAGAGAGCCAATGAAGGGGAAAGTCAGAGTATTTCCCCCTGTTACTCTGCCAGGGTGGCATCTCAGGGAGGGAATGTATCTTCCCCAGGGCTCCAGTCCGGCTGTTCCAAGCTCTGAGTGCTGATCCTAGCCCCTGAGTTCAAGTCACACCTCCTCCCTTTGTCCCTTCAAGCCCAGAGGTAGTAATGACTTCTTGCTATTGTTAATACTGGGTTGCCTTCCAGCCCTCTTAGTCTTTGCAGCTCGGCTCTCACTTGTCTAACCAATTACCTGCATTAAATTTCCTATGTGTTAAAGATTCAGAGTACTTTAGGCTATCCTGGCAGATCCTGCAGGAATCACCTGGTCTAGTCATTTGGAATGGTAGGATAATGTTGCCCTCTTCCCAGTCCTCACCAAGGGGTAGAAGCAAGCAGGCAGATTGATAAAAGTGGCCTCTGCTACTGTCTGCAAGAAATGCAAAGGTAAAGAGGGGTGAACTGAGCATCAAAGACACTGGAAAGAAATGTCTTCAGCCCCAATTTTCTTTCAGCCACCTTGACCTTGGTCAGCCTAGCCAAAAGGGATTCAGAGGCTACTTGGTATCAAGATTTCCCAAGGCTAACATCAATGTAACCTAATTCTCCATCTGGTTTAGCTAGAAAACAAATCATTCTTTGTCAAGTGCAAAGTTGTTGCTATCTTACACACAAGAGGGAAACAGGCAAACCCTGTGAATTGTCAGTTCACTCATAAATCTCAGGTGTGAATACTAGGCAAAAAATGTCAAATATTTGTGAGTTCATAGCTCATTAAATCAATCTATCATATGTTTAAATTAATGGAGTTTTATTTGCAGAATAAATGGACACTTGCTTCTAGTAATCCTTGTAATAAAAATAAAGTCTGTCCCAAGTTCCTTAGCTATGGGGTAATTGGTTATCAGTCAGAAAAACTCAACTCAACCCCCAGAAAGAGAAGCTGGCTAGCTCCAGATCTGTCTGAGTTTATTTACTGCCCTGTTTGCACGCAAAAGCCATACTGGGAGAATTACCTGTGTTTGCAGGGTTTCCTTTCAAGGAACAAAGAGCTCTTCACAGAACAGGCAGTAGTTAAAGCTCATGAAATGGAGGGTATAGGAGAAAAAACTAGCTGTTCAGGCATTGAAAGGGAAAGAGCCATTGGAAAAGTAAACACTGCTATAGTGGTCTAAGCTTAATAAACCATGTGGCACAGAATGACCCATATTTGGGGAAATTCCCGAGAAGAAACGGAGAAAGGAGTTTGAGAGAAAGTGTATTCCACAACAAAACATGATTACAGAGCCCTTTAGACTGAGTGGGGTTTCACCTGGTGCCCCCAATTCACGTTTTCATTTAGAGGAGAAAATGCACAGATTGGAGGCCTGGATCCAAGTGTGTTCTTTAGGCAGGAACTCCATCTAGTGGTTTGCACTTGGAATTACCCCACAGTATTTTACGTGTGTGTGTGTGTGTGTGTGTAAAGTGTAACACACTTTCCTTTCACGGACTCCATGAAGATAGAGACACCGTTTCCTCTTGTTGCCTGGCAAGGTTTTCCCTGAGCCCACAGGGGGAACCCCATACCTTTTGCTGGGTCCTCTCCACTCATGAAGATCTTATATCTAGTTTATCTTGTTGCATATAGGAAAAATGATTCCTAATGACCAAAAGGAACAAAGGTGTGTGTGTGGGAGAAGGGGGTGAGTGCGTATTGTGTAGTGTATAGTGTATGTGTGTCGGGTTTGGGTATGTTGAGAAAGAGCCCAGCTGTGGAATAGAGTAGACAATGGCATTCGCCAAAGTTGGAGATAATGGGATACAAGTCAGTTTGAACAACAGGAGAATGAATGAATGCACAGCGAAAACAACAGCACACAAACTTGCAAGCATGGTGCCTCATGGGACTGGGAGGCAGAGTATGACCAAAATGAGGCAAATATCAACCAGGATATTTAGTTCCTGGCCCTCAACAAGTGACTTCAGGTGGCCAGAGTTCCCCTGCTCCTATCAGCATGTGACTTTGACTAAGTACCTCTCCATATGAGCTTCTGACATTCATTACCAGTGTATTTTAAAGCTGCTTTGACCCCATACTCCTTTGCTGTTCTGATAAGTGCTGTGGACCCTCTCCTCTCATTTTATACATAATTTTGCACACAATTTTGATGGTTTAAGGATGTCCCCCAAACCCATCCCTGATCTCTAAGTTCATTATTCCATAAATACTAGGTCTATGACAGTTCTTAGCACTGGTACAGTCTTCCCATTCTTTAAAATTTCCTCACATGCACTCTTGGAAGTTCTTCAGTCCCTTCTTTGCATGCTCCCACACATCATGCCATGCCACTGACTCTGCTTCCCCATCATCGTTCATTCCCTCTTGTGTTTCCATTATTCACTTGTGTCTTTTCCCTCTCTATGCTTCTTTCACTTGACATGTTTCCTTTCAGCCACACTGAGAGCAAACAGTGTTTTTAAAGGAAATCTTTATACCTCAGGGGAGAATCAGAAAACATGACCCAGGAAAACAGATGAAGGATGGTGGGTGGCAAAGGAGTTCTAAGAAGCCACAAGAGTATGAAAATAGATGGAGAGAGATTCAGAAAAACTCCAGTTAAAGGCTCATCAGTTTTAAGGCAGCAGATTCCCATTTTTGTGGACTTAGGACAAATTTCCAAATGCTAGAAATCTTGGCAGCATAGCTGTGGTGATTGTGTGGCAGGCTTCCTTCCCCAAAGATGACCAAAACAATACCTCTCGTTCCCAGACTCTTCCTAAATGGAACTTTGGCTCTCCACCTAGTGAAAGGTGTGTCTGTGTCCCCTTTTCTTGAATCCAAGTGGTCTAGGAACGACTTAGCACGAACAGAATGGAGTGGAAGGAAATTCTAAAGCTAGGTCAGAAAGCGGGAGGCTCCCTCTGCCTCGTGCCCTGAAGTGCCTGCCCTGTAGCCCTCAGTCACCATGTAAGCAGCTCACCAGTTCAGAGGCCACCATGCTGTGAGGAAGCCAAACTAGTTCACATGGAGAAGCCCTGAGGTTATACAAAGAGAGACACGAGAGAGAGATCTGGCTGGCCCCCAGGTGCTATACACACCTACTGCTCTAGCTGCAGCCACCAGTTGATGAAAATTGAATAAAAGACTCCAGAATCATCCATTAGAGCTCTTCCCCTAAATCATTAACCTACAGAAGCCAAGAATGATAATAAAATAAATGTCCCTTTGAACCACTAAATTTTGGAAGAATTTGTCACATAGCAGCAGAAAGTGTAACAGAATGAAAGACTTAAAACAATACTGAATAAGCCAGGAATCAATCAAATGGGAGCATGACTGCTGAACTGCCATGTTTCATGCTGTCAATAAATACATGCTCGATTTCTTCTACAAGCTCCCCTAAGCAGGACTCCCTTCGGGGTATTGTCAAGCTCTAGTAAACACTCTCTTTTCTTTGACCCTAGGTTGATATTATGATCCTATACCCTGCCCTACAGGGCCTCCCCAACCAACCCAATTCTGTTTCATTTAATAGACCTTAACATAACACCGGAAGTATTTGGATCAAAATCTAGTGGCTCACCCATCACCCCCATCTTGGTTTCTTCTTCTTCCTTTTTTTAAAATACCTTCCTTCTCAAATTTTCTATTAAAGTTAATGTAGTTAATGCAGGCTTATACAAGTTATAACAAAATAGAAGCCAATTATCTTGAACCATTTACTTTTTTTAGACATTTGTTAATTGGAGCGTAGTTGACAATATTACATTAGTTTCAGGTGTACAACTTAGTGATTTCACAAGTTTATACATTATGTTATGTTCACCACAAGTATAACTACCCTCTGTCTCATTACATCGCTATGACAATATCATTGACTGTATTCCTTATGGTCTCCTTTTTATTCTTGTTGTTTATACATTCCATAACCAGAGGCCTGTATTTCTCCCTCCCCTTAATTCATTTTTCCCAGCCTCCCACTTCCCCCCCTCTGGCAACCATCAGTTCGCTCTCTGTATTTATAGTTCTGATTCTGCTTTTTATGTTTATTCATTTTTAAGATTCCATTTGTGAGTGGAATCATACAGCATTTATCTTTCTCAGTCTGATTTATTATACTTAGTATAATATCTAATACATATATTATGTATATATACATACATATCCTTTTTTATATATAACATATATGATATATATATATATATGTACACACACACACACACACATCCCACATTTTTCTTATCCATTCTTCTATTGATGGAAATTTAGGTTGCTTCCATGTCTTTAGATATTGTAAATAATACTCCAATAAACAGAGAAGTGCATACATCTTATCAAGTTAGTGTTTTCATTTTCCCTGGGTAAGTACCCAGCAGTAGAATTATTGGATCATATGATATTTCTATTTTTAATTTTTTGAGGAACCTCCATACTGTCTTCCACAGTGGCTGTTCCAATTTACATTCTAACCAACAGTGCTGGAGGGTTCCTTTTTCTCCACGTCCTTGCCAACATTCATTGTTTCTTGTCTTCTTGATTTTAGCCGTTCTAAAAGGCATAAGGTGACATCTCATTGTGGTTTTGATTTGCATTTCCTTGGTGATGAATGATGCTGAGCATCTTTTCATGTGCCTATTGGCTATCCGTATGTCTTCTTTGGGCAAAAGTTTATTGGTTTCTTTTTTATTTATTTTTAATTTTTTATTAATCTATAATGTATTGTTTCAGGAGTACAGGTTTGTGATTCATCGCCTTACACAATTCACAGCACTCACCATAGCACATACCCTCCCCAGGGTCCATCCCCCAGCCACCCCATCCCTCCCACCACCTCCACCCCAGCAACCCTCAGTTTGTTTCCTGAGATTAAGAGTCTCTTATGGTTTGTCTCCCCCTCTGGTTTCGTCTTGTTTCATTTTTCCCTCCCTTCCCCTGTGATCCTGTCTTGTTTCTCAAATTTCTCATATCAGTGAGATCATATGATAATTGTCTTTCTTTGATTGACTTGTTTCTTTTAGCATAATGCCCTCTAGTTCCATCCACTAGAGGATGCTGCAAATGGCAAGATTTCAAATCGTTGATGGCTGATAATATTCCATTGTGTGTGTGTGTGTGTGTGTGTGTGTGTGTGTGTGTATGCACCACATCTTCTTTATCCATTCATCTGTTGGTAGACATCTAGGCTCTTTCCATAGTTTAGCTATTGTGGACATTGCTGCTATAAACATTGGGGTGCATGCGCCCCTTCGGATCACTACACCGGTATCTTTGGGGTAAATACCCAGTAGTGTGATTGCTGGGTCATAGGGCAGCTCTATTTTCAACTTTTTGAGGAACCTCCACACTGTTTTCCAGAGTGGCTGTACCAGCTTGCATTCCCACCAACAGTGTAGGAGGGTTCCCCTTTCTCTGCATCCTCGCCAATACCTGTCATTTCCTGACTTGTTAATTTTATCCATTCTGACTGGTGTAAGGTGGTATATCATTGAGGCTTTGCTTTGTATTTCCCAGTGATGTTGAGCACTTTTTCATGTATCTCTTGGCCATTTGGATGTCTTCTTTGCAGAAATGTCTGTTCATATCTTCTTCCCATTTCTTGATTGGATTATTTGTTCTTTCAGTGTTGAGTTTGGTAAGTTCTTTACAGATTTTGGATAATAGCCCTTTATCTGATATGTCATTTGCAAATATCTTCTCCCATTCTGTGGGTTGTCTTTTGGTTTTGTTGACTGTTCGCTTTGCTTTGCTTTGCTAAAGCTTTTTATCTTGATGAAGTCCCAATAGTTCATTTTTGCCCCTGCTTCCCTTGCCTTTAGCGATATTTCTAGGAAGAAGTTGTTGCAGCTGAGGTTGAAGAGGTTGCTCCTTGTGTTCTCTTCAAGAATTTTGATGGATTCCTGTCTCACATTGATGTCTTTCATCCATTTTGAGTCTATTTTTGTGTGTGGTGTAAGGAAATGGTCCAGTTTCATTTTTCTGCATGTGGCTGTCCAATTTTCCCAACTCTATTTGTTGAAGAGACTTTTTTCCATTGGACATTCTTTCCTGCTTTGTGGAAGATTAGTTGACTATAGAGCTGAGGGTCCATTTTGTGCTCTCTATTCTGTTCCATTGATCTATGTGTCTGTTTTTGTGCCAGTACCGTGCTGCCTTTATAATAGAGCTTGAAGTCTGGAATTGTGATGCCACCAGCTTTGGTTTTCTTTTCAACATTCCTCTGGCTCCATACAAATTTTAGGATTATTTGTTCCATTTCTTTGAAAAAAGTTGATGATATTTTGATAGGGATTGCATTAAATGTCTAGATTGCTCTAGGTAGCAGAGACATTTTCACAATATTTGTTCTTCCAATCCAAGAGCATGGAATGTTTTCCATTTCTTTGTGTCTTCCTCAATTTCTTCCATGAGTATTCTATAGTTTTATGAGTGCAGAGTCTTTGCCTCTTTGGTTAGATTTATTCCTAGGTATCTTATGCTTTGGGGTGCAATTGTGAATGCTTATTGGTTTCTAATTCCATTCTTCAATAAAAGAAACTAGGGTTCCTTGGTGAAATGGACAATTCAAGAGCTAGTTCAGGGAATATACAAAATAAGTCTGGACATTCTTGCAATGCCAAAAAAGTAACAAAGTGCTCAAACAAAAAAATGGAGGCACACCAAAGGTAAACAGGAGTCAACTTGATAAAGCTCACAGTGAAGGCAGAACACTTTGAGTAACAAAGTAACATAGCGCAGGCATACCTCATTTTACTGCCCTTCACTTCTGTGTTTGACAGTCTACTGCCTTTTTTACAAATTGAAAGTGTGAGGCACCTCTGCGCTAAACAAGTCTATCAAAGGCCTTTTTTTCCAACAGCATGCTCACTTTGTGTCTCTGTGTCACATTTTGGTAATTCTCACAATATTTCAAACTTTTTAATTTGTATTATATTTGTTATGGTGACATGTGATCGGTGATGAGGACTGCCTAAAAGCTCACGATGGTTATCATTTTTTAGGAATAAAATTTTTAAAACCAAGGTATGTACATAGTTTTTAAAGACATAATGCTATACATACTTAATGAACTACGGTGTAGTATAAATATAACTTTCATATGCACTGAGAAACCAAAAAGTTCATTTGACTTGTTTTATTGCAATGTTTTCTTTATTGTGGTGGTCTGGAATCAAACCCTCAATATGTTTGAGATATGCCTGTATCTGATTATTATCTGAATATTATTATTATCTGATTATAAATCTAATTATTATTATGTATTATTATTATCTGAAGTACAAAATAAATATTTATGAATCCCCTTTTACAGATAATAGTTACATTGTCTATAATTCATATAATAATTGCTTATATATTACTTACTATGTCATAGATCCTGTTCAAAACATTTTGTAAATATTATTTTAATCCTTATAGCATCCTATGAGGTAGATTGCATAGTTGAAACCATTTTACGAATGAAGAACTCCAAGTTTGTCATGTCAAGCCACAAATAGAAAAGGATACCATTTGTACAGTACATTGCAAGGTGTTGGAAACTGTAAGAAATTATCTTTGGGAGACTGGCCACGATAGGCCCTGCCCAGCCATCCAAGAGCTGGGGGCACTGTCCTTCAAGGCACACCAAAAGCCTCAGCTGTAATTTGCTCTGTGTCCTACAGCCTAGGACTTAAGCCTAGATCTAACACTCTACAATCTCTGTCGTCTGCCTTACAATCAATAGTAAAAGCCAGCACTGTAATAATAATTACATTGAGACTATACTGAGATCATACAATTATACCGAACTTCAACTTAGAGTCTCAGAAGTTGTACAAAGTCTCTATGGGTCCTAAGGAAAATGTAGTCATTAATCTATTAAGTAAAAAGTAAGTAAAGTACTTGCCCAACCAAGCAAGAGATCTGGAACAACCTGCTCAATGGAGCGACACAGCAAAACCTCTCAAACGGAATCCAGTCAACCTGAACTCTCTGTTCCCAGAATTTCAGCTGAGTTCCACTTCTAGGGAAAGAAACATATACGGGAAGAAGCTGAATTTTTTTTTCTTGAACTAAAAGAAAAATCACAACAACCAACATCTAGGTGTTTTCTGGGGTCATAACAAATTCAAGGTTCAGTGTCCAACTCCAACCACCATACACACATGATTAAAACAAAGAATAATGGCACTGTGGGACAGAGCAGACAACGTAGTGCAGAAGAGGCGGAATATTCACTGCAAAGCACCTGCTCTATGCTAAGAACTATGCGAGGCACCATCCCTTTATTGTGTTTTCATAGCAGCCTTTGGAGAAAAGTATTATTAATACCATTTCACACATGAACACAAGGTTCAGAGAGGTGAAATAATTTGCCAAAGGTCACACAGCTAATAAGAGATGAATATAGTATTTGAGTCCAACTGTGACTGGCTCCAAAGCCCTTGCTCTCTTTGTAAAGCCATAATCAAGGAAAGATAGTTAAAGGTATAGGCAGACCCCTGAGCTCTAGGGAAGTCTAGTTCCTAAAGCCAGAGACCCAGAAAGTACCTCATGGCTCTATGACACAATTAGGTCCCAAACTCCATGATTGCAAGTAGGGATCAATCCACAGCTGGAAGTGGGTGGCCATCCTACTAGGTAGTGATAGGCAACTCATCAGGAAATAGCTAAATAGGGAGAGGTCAGGGAATCTGTCATAGAAAACTAGATTACAGAGACAAGCTTCCTATCTCTGGGGAAACAGAGAATGAGTTTCATTGACATTCCCCCACATTCTCCCTGACCATGGCCTTACTGTGGGCAGGATACTGTCCTGCTTTTTCTCATTTAATTCTCACATCAGCCCTATGAGGGAGATACCACCATTACTTCCAATTCATAACAAGAAACTGAAAACTAAATTGCTTAACCAACTAATGTCAGAAAGTCAGGGAGAGCCAGACACTGTGACTCTAGAGCCCACTTTCTTAACCACTAAGAGGAAAAGAATAAAGTTCAAATGCTGAGGTTCAACCCATATTATTTAGTCTATTTCGAATATTAAGTATTATTGCCATTATAATACTGAATTTTACTTTACTCTGATAATGAATTTCATTAGCATTGAATTTCATTACCATAGTTTTAAAGTTTAGTTTAACTATAATACTTGGCTGGTCGTTAATACTATATTGCATATATTATTTTAGCACTGGGTTATACAGTGATGATTTTATCATTATTATAGTTCTAGATTTTATCATTGCTACCATGTTTAGTGTTTTACTAATAGTTTAATGGTCTGGGTAGAGATGGAAAAAAAGGAAAATCATGATATTAAAACAATCTCATGGTTTCATATGTCAAATGAAAAAAATGAGTAAATGCATTTTTGTGGTTAATGCTACAAATTGGTTTATCCAACAGCTGTTCAAAAACCCTTTTTTTGTGTGCCTTCCTGTACTATAACGGCTAGAAAATCTTGCCGGGATACTCATTATTTATAGTCTGTAAATAGAAATACCTTCTCTCAATCCTTGGAAAGCAGAACTGACACAGATGACAAGATGACACAAGACACAACATAACATAGTGGTCACACTCCACAAGAAGGGTCTTATGGGGGTACTCCGCTCTTCTGAGTAGCTATGATTAAGGTTTTGGCATCACAGGTGTTAAGAGTTGGGCATCTCTGGCAACACAATTTCTTCTGGATGACATTCTATAGTAGCAGGGTGCTTTCACTCGCTATATTCTTCTAGCCGTGAAGCATCAATACAAGCTCCCTGATCCTCATTTAAATTTAATAAACTTCTACATATAGCTGCCCAATTTTCCCAGTCTGTTGAAGAGACTGTCTTTTTTCCACTGGATATTTTTGCCTGTTTTGTCAAAGATTATTTGACCATAAATTGCGGGTCCAAATCTGGGCTCTCTATTCTGTTCCACCGGTCTATGTGTCTGTTTTTGTGCCAGTGCCATGCTGTCTTGGTGATCACAGCTTTGTAGTAAAGCTTGAAATAAGGCAATGAGATGCCCCCAGCTTTGTTTTTCTTTTTCAACATTTCCTTAGCAATGCAGGGTCTTTTCCGGTTCCATATAAATTTTAGGATTGTTTGTTTCAGCCCTTTGAAAAAAGCAGTGGAATTTTGATCGGCATGGCATTGAAAGTATAGATTGCTCTGGGCATTATAGACATTTTAACAATGTTTATTCTTCTGATCCATGAGCATAGAATGCTTTTCCACCTTTTCGTGTCTTCTTCAATTTCCTTCATGAGTGTTCTGTAGTTCCTCGAGTACAGATCCTTTACCTCTTTGATTGGGTTTATTCCCAGGTATATTATGGTTCTTGGTGCTACAGTAAATGGAATCAATTCTCTAATTTCCCTTTCCATATTTTCATTGTTAGTGAGCAACTTATTTCTGTGCATTGATTTTGACCATTCTCTTACACTATACACAAAGATAAACTTGAAATGGATAAAAGACCTCAACGTGAGGCAGGAATCTATC
>CM052815.1:26820966-26847876 GCA_028533885.1 Nasua narica | reverse complement strand
AACACTCACAAAACAGATAATCACGTCAAAAAATTGGCAGAAGACATGAACAGACACTTCTCCAAAGAAGACATACAAATGGCTAACAGGCACATGAAAAATGTTCATCATCTTTAGCCATCAGAGAGATTCAAATCAAAACCACATTGAGATACCACCTTACACCGGTTAGAATGGCCAAAATCAACAAGACAGTAAACAACAAATATTGGAGAGGATGTGGAGAAAGGGGAACCCTCTCCCACTGTTGGTGGGAATGCAAGTTGGTGCAGCCACTTTGGAAAACAGTGTGGAGATTCCTCAAGAAATTAAAAATAGAGCTACCCTAGGACCCAGCAATTGCACTGCTGGGTATTTACCTCAAAGAAGCAGATGCAGTACAAAGAAGGGTCACATGTTCATAGCAGCAATGGCCACAATCGCCAAACTATAGAAAGAACCAAGATGCCCTTCAACAGATGAATGAATAAAGAAGATATATGGTACATATATACAATGGAATATTATGCCTCCATCAGAAAGGATGAATACCCAACTTTTGTATCAACATGGATGGGACTGGAAGAGATTATGCAGAGTGAAATAATTCAAGCGGAGAGAGTCAATTATCTTATGGTCTCACTTATGTGTGGAGCATAAGGAAAAACATCGAAGGCATTGTGAGAAGGAAAGAAAGGGTGCATGGGGGGAAACTGAGGAGGAAATGAACCATGAGAGACTGTGAACTCTAAGCAACAGACTGAGGGTTTTGGAGGGGTAGGGGTGAGGAGTTGGGCAAGCTTGGTGGTGAGTATTGAGAAGGCCACATATTGCATGGAGCACTGGGTGTGGTGCATGAACAATTAATCGTGTAACACTGAAAAAATAAAATAAAAGTATTTGGGAAAAAATAAATTTAATAAACTTACTAATTCCCTATAATAAATCCCTTTCCTAAAGTGGATTCTGTTATCATTAAGAATCTTGACTAATAGACACCCTTCTACTACCTGACAGACTTTCAAAGTGGAAGAGAATATTTAGGGGTTACTGAGTTTGAATTATCTCCTAATGTGAGAGAACTTTTAACAGTAATTTTGACATTCAGCCAACATTTTTTTCCATCTAGGAAAAAGGGATTTATTTTTACCATTTAAAATCCTTTGCAGTTTATGATGACTTCATTTGGCATTCCCTAAAGGGTTTTTTGCAGGAAATTTGTGCATGCATACATTTAGGATTCTGTGGTTGAATAAATGTGAGGAATAAATGCTAGGTTAAATAAAGTTACATAGGTTTCTTTCCTGGAGAATTTCTCAGAATCTTTCATATACTGAGGTTCTTAAATAATCTTCCAGAAGTAGATAAACTGTTCAATTATTTCCCAAACATTTAGCCAAATGTTCTTCTTTTGTGGTTGCTCTCTAAGAATTACTATTACATAAGATACCTTTTATGGTACTTGCCTTAAATTAATGAATTACCAGAGGAATGGGAATTTCAGCTTTGAGATAGGTGAATGAAGAGGTTGTTTGGAAACGAAAGGTCATTCGGCCCCTTCAGATCACATCACAGAAAAAGACACCAGCTCCTCAGTCTTGAGATCAGGCCTTTTTTTCCTACAGCCCCAACTTAAGAGGAACTCTGCTGAGACTATCTGCTGAGAATATCTGCAGAGAATATCTGAGAATATCTGAGCTGCCTCTTTTCTGATGTTCCAGGTATCCACTGACGCACTACGAATCACCCTGAAACTTTGTGTTACACAAACAGTTTGGAGAATTCCTATATACTCATTACCCCAATTCCACTAATATTAACTTTCTACACAACCTTAATACATCATCAAAGCTAACTTAACATGGTATTATACTATTAACTAAACTACAGACACTATTAAACTTTTTATGATCTTTTTCTCTCCAAGACCCTATCCAGGATCCCACATTGTATTTAGTTGCTTCCCCTTACTCTCTTCTAATCCGGAACCGTTCATCAGCCTTGTCTTTCATGGTCTTGACACTTTTGACAAGTACTAGTCAGTTATTTGATAGGACACTTCTCAGTTTGGTTCTATCTGGTGTTTTCTCCAATTCTGTAACTGGAATGAGGTTATAGTCAAACTACTTACAGGAGGGAAAAGAGGAAACTGCTTGTCCTCGGAAAGCCTCAGAGCAACCTTGAAGCTTCTATTGGTCAAGGCAAGACAGAGAGCCAGTGAGATTCAAGTGGGGGGGCAAGAGAGTCCCCCTCTGGATGTGAGGAGCCGATTGACCTACAGGAATGGAAGTAATGGATGGTGGCTATTTTGAAGACCATCTACCACAACTGTGTTTTCAGAAATACTTTAAAAATCTACTTAACAAGACAACCATGAATCCTGGGAATCTGTCGCTCTCATACTGAACATTTCTAATTATCTGAAATTTCTTTAAAACAGGATTACTGGCAACTGCTTTGTCTACTTCACAGGGTGTGGTAGTCATGGGTGAGTGCTGGGAAGATCTCCCTTATTAAAAGAGAAAAAAATGGCCCGGAGGAGTACAGTTAGCTCGCAGCTTGCAGCTTCCGGATGCTGCGCTTTGGTCATCTGTGATAATATTCATTCTAGGACCACAACCTCCCGCGGCTCGCCCCAGCCAGTGACTGAGTATGGCAGTGGAGCTAGAACCAGACCATTTCTGCTTTGTCACAGGATTCTCTAGCAAGCACTCTGTTCAAGAGCTCCCCATCAGCCCAGTAGAGACATACCCAAAGCTGCATTACAGTCTGAACCTCTTCCTACTTGTCTCCTTCCTTCTCTGGTCCTTCCAGGGCTGTCAGACCTGCATTGTACTTGAAGGCTGTCCCTGACTACCCCTGTTCTCTCTCCCCTTCATTGTTCATAGGCGTTCCCCTCAGCAAATCTCTCACACTTCTAATTTCATCTTTCTGCTCCCAGGAGGACCTGCCTTGACACAGAATTCTGTGAGGGTCAGTGAGAGCATGGATGCAAATAGCCTTTGAAAACCATAGCAAGAAGACTAAGTATTAGGTATTATCACTTAAAAGAAGAAATGCAGGGGCAAATTTGTACAACTCAATAGCCTTTTAGAATCCACTGCATCACTCCTCGTTCGTTTATTAATATTTATATTCTTTTTGTTGTTCAAAGAGTATTGATATTCTTAATGATAGCACTTAGCTTAAAAAGATTAAATAGTCCCCGTGTAAGAAAGCATCAAAATTTGTATTGAATTGAAAGAGATTCTCATCTAAAGGAAAATTTACTTCTTAAAGAGGTAAGTTTCAGTCATCTGGGATATTCATTCAAGGTCAAAAGCTAAGAGTCTTTCTGTGTTTGATCATCTCCCTGGGACATCTCCTTTTCTGGGGAATTAGGGACTTGCTGGCTACTATGGATTAGTAATCTGTTGCTGAAGCCCCTACCAGAAGAACCCAAGATGGTGAGGGTCATTCCTACTCTTTTTATTACACTAACCTATAGAGCAGGAGTGCTCTATTGCCAGCCTCTTCCCTGGATCTGCTCCTGTCCATTGTATTCTACACTTGGCAGCAAGGGTTATCAGTCTTCTGCTTGATATCCTTATTAACTAAGACTTTTAAGACTAAGTCAAAATGCCTTGGTCTGACTACAGGCTACCACTTGCTCATCTCTCTCTGTTCCCTGTAACAGGCGTGTGCACGCACGCGCACACACGCACGCGTGTGCACACACACACACACACACACAAGTCTGCTTCAGCCATATTTCGCCATCCTTGGAGATACACATTTTTTTTCACATCATAACACCCCTGAGGTTGGGACACATCTGAAAATCATTGTAAAACAGGCAAAGTTGTTAACTCAAAGTTCTGGCCTTGCATGCACAAGCCTTTGAAAAGCACCAGTTTCCAAACCATCAGAATGGGTATTAGCTTGGAAGAAAATCCCCGAAACAACAGCGGACCACCCTTCTAACCCATGGGTGCCAAATGTAATGAGGAGGTTGTGGAGGAGGTGGTGAATCAGAGCCATTTAGCAACATTACCCAAGGAGGAATCAAAAGTAGGTTACTTTCAAATATGCAAACTCAGCTTAAGGGCTCAGGTGCAATGTCTCAGTTCTTCCATGAGTTCTTTCAAGAAATGCTGTATCACCAATGTTGTATCACCAATGCCCTTCACCATGTCGTGTGCAAAAGCTTGGAGTCAATGCATCGGAATGAAAAACACCTTTCATGGAGCACTGGGTGTGGTACATAAACAATGAATCTTGGAACGCTGAAAAAATTAAGTTAAATTTTAAAAAACCACCTTTCAAAAGAATCTAACTCTAAAAGTGAAGTTTTAGGAATACTGAAAGCAAAGTATTTTACATATATATTATTTTGCTATATTTTTTAGAGTGTTATTTGATAAAATGTATGTCCAATTAAGAACTTAAAAAATGTGGAGCCTGGGAAGATGGTGGAGTAAGAGGGGCCTAAGAATTTAAAAAAAAAAAAAAAATGCTCTTTAAAATAGTATTTAAACCCTAAGTTATAAGAAAAGTTTATGCCACAGTTAACTGGCAGTATTTTTCTCTTTCTTGGTATATAAAAAAAAGGCACATCTTAAAATCAATGGTGTCTCAAAGTAGATGAGATACAGTAGAACCACTTTATTCTCTTGCTTTCTCTGTTCTCTGGACTTTCATGGGTTCTGCTCTTACTTTCTAGAACACTCTCTCTTTGCTTGGGTAACTCCTAGTCATCCTCTGGGTTTTAGCTTATCGTTTCCGTGAAGTCTTCCTTAACCTCCCCATCCCCACCCTCAAACTATTGCGCTACCCCCTGCTACACAGGGGTCTCCAGCACTGATACTGCAACTCTCCCAGCAATAATCACCCTAACTGTCACAGCTTGTGTAATTTTCTGTCTCCCCCACAGGCTGAAAGCCCCTTGGAAACAGGGAACTCCTCTGTTTTGCTCACTTTGCCTGGCATAGTTGCCACTTGATGAATATTCATTCATCAGCGAATAAACTAGCAAATGAATAAGTACCTCCATTGCACAGCATACAAGTCAATTCATTCAATCCAGAACAGCGAAGCAACAAGAATTTTATCTCACAGATGGGGAAACTGAGGCACAGAGAGTAAGGGGCTAGTAATGGAGCCAAAACGAATTTCCTAAAGCCCCATGTTATAGTGACACCTGATGTTTACTGGGCATTTATTATGTGCCCAGCACTGTTCTGACCTCTCTAGACGTATAGTCTCACCTGACTCGCTCCAAAGCTGTTAGATGGGAGTGATTAGTATTTATATTTTATGGAGAGGGAAACTGAGGTGCAAAGTCGTCAGTAAAATTTCCTCAGATAATAGAGCTAATAAGTGGCACAACCCAGGGGCGCCTGGGTGGCTCAGTGGGTTAAAGCCTCTGCCTTCGGCTCAGGTCATGATCGCAGGGTCCTGGGATTGAGCCCCACATCGGGCTCTCTGCTCAGTGGGGAGCCTACTCCACCCGCCCCCCCCCCGCCCCCGCCTGCCTCTCTGCCTACTTGTGATCTCTGTCAAATAAATAAATAAAATCTTTAAAAAAAAATAATAAGTGGCACAACCCAGATACAAACCTAAGCCAACTCCAGAGGACTTTCCACAGCATTAGAGGTGGTGGTAAATGGGATCAGAATATGTAGCAATAGTAAACACTATTAGTTACTAGCAGATCAGTTCTTAAGAATGTGTTTTCAAGCCGATCCAAAACAAATAGCTTTATTTCAGTGGATATTGATACCAACAAAAACAATTAAGTCTTAACATAGTTGAAAAGGCGCCCTCAGTTTGACGCAGCCAACTCTTCAAATAGCTATAAAGTCCTGGATGAAGAAATTAAACAGTTTCTTTTCACTAGTTAAAAAAAGGAGGTGATTCAGTGCAAATGAGTGCTTAAAATCCTCTGATAGGGTCTGTCACTTTATCGCAAAGCAATTAACTGGTACACCAAGTGGGAACAATCAGCAGTGATTTGTACCCTATGCCAAATATTGAATTCAAGGATGTAACTTAAACTCCAGTGTTTGCTCTACAAAATTCAAATAATGTTTGGCAAGGTGAAGGACTCTTGACCCTCCTAAAAGCACAGGTCCTTAATTCCAGCCATGGACTTCTTTTCCTTTCTTGCTATTGACAGTGTTTGCCTTCATGGGGAAGGGGAAGCCCAGACTTGTATGGACAGAGTCTGACTGGTGGGGAAAAGTACATACCTGGAGGGGGAATAGTGCCTAACAAGAAACAGGGCATTGGACTGACTCATTCTAAACGAGGCCTCCCTCACCATTGCTTTGTTCCAACACTAGACCAGAGGCACAGGCAGAGGCTTGCTGAAGTTAAACACTTATCAGAAACACTCCAGCCCAGCTACATTGTGGAGGAAAACAAGATCCTTGCCAGATGGGTGTTCACGCCAAGGCTACTGAGAAGACCTGGAGACACTTGCCAGGGCTCCGGGGAGGAACCAGCCCGCACTCTTCAGGGTCATACGGCTGCTGAAACCATATTCACAGTCATCCAAACCTTTGGGAAATGCTTTTCTAATAGGCAGTGGTACCCATTTTCTTTTCTTTCTTTTTTTTTTTCTTTTTTTTTTTTTCCTTTGGCTTTGTAGGGAGTAAAAGTCGTTTTAAATCTGTGGATCCAAGGCTGTATTTCTATTCCAAGGCATCCAATGTTTTCAGGCTTCATGATCTCACTTCAGGATAGATAAATTTGGGTGACTCTGTCAGCTTCTTAAAGGTTGAATTCCCTCACCTATACGATGAAAATAATAATGTCCATGTTCAAGGATTCATGAGATAACAAGTACACCTAGCATGTAGTGCGCTCAACAAGATGAGATCTCTTGTGATGCCTTTCATGAAAGAGCACCCTCAGGTCAATCAGTCTCTGTCTGATCCTCCAAAACCAATAAATTTTGGGAGAAAGGAAGTTCTTCTACTAAAAGATTTTCTAAAGGATTGTTTTCCTGTGGCTTAGGAAATACCTCATGTTTACACAATTAGAACCAAAAAACTTTTTTTAATAGTGGGATACAGATACAGAGAAATTGCATTCCCACTTAAGTATGTATTCATTCAATAAGCATTTAAAGGCACCAGACTTTGAGTAGGGTAATAATTATTTCCTTTTAAAGCACTTTTAATTTACTTTTTTTTTCATCATGATTCTTTCATTTGATCCTTGACCATACTTTGTGGGAGTAGATGGGGATCCTTGCTTACTTCATATAGGTGGGAGTGAAAGTCATAGAGAACACTAGCAGGAGTCCTATAAGATCAGAGACCTTTATATCAGACAGACCTGGGTTTGAGGCCTGGGTCTGTTACCAGCTGTGTATGTCCTTGAGCAAGTTACCTTTTTGCATCTCATTTTCCTCCTCTGTGAAACAGGAATAATATACCTACTTCATAGAATTGCCGTGAGGATTCAGTGAAGTAGAACATGGTAAGGTACTTATTATATACAGTCCCTAACACACAGCTTAACACACTATCCATTAGTGATCTTCATGGTCTCATTATAGTTTTTTGTTGTTGTTGTCATTGCTCAAAGTCATCTTGCTAAAATAGCAGAATCGGGTCTAAAACCCTGGTTTGCTGAATTCCAACCCAATATTTTTGCCATACCAATAGTTTCCAACATTGCAAAGCATGGAAATCCCCCTTTAGGAAAATAGGCATGTGAGTGTGTAATACGGCAGAACAGCTCTTGTGGGAGAAGAAGGGGGGCGGGGGCTGAAGTCTCTACTGCCCGCTACATGGACAGAGATCTCTCCATACCCCCACTCCATTATTACCATGTGGGCTGCGAGCAGTTGTCATCCCCTGAGTTCACCAGGGACTTGATCTCAAAGAGTGAAAAGGGCATTTGGATAACAATTTGCCTTGTTGTATCATTTTTGCCTCTTCCTATTAGTCTTGACCTTATAGAAATAGAAAAATCATTTCCTTTTTCTCTTGGTCTTTTCACCATCACCTTTTTCTGGCCAATGAACTCCATCAACTCTACCAGTTCCTGACTGTTTGCTAGGACCAGAGCCCCTCCCATTTTGTTCTGCCAACCAGAATCTGTGTCTGCCTGGTTCATGGAGGTTCATCCTTCATCCTGCCTATAGAAGGGGGGATGTTTCTGTCCCTCTCCTCATGCCATGCAAACTTCTGCCACCCCTTTCTAGCTCCTTCCCTCACCATTTGAGAGAGGAAGAGTTACTAATCTGACTGATAAAAATTCTAGATCATTTTTTCATGTCACATGTTTTTTGGGATCAGATTACTGTGTGTTGAAGGTACAAACCCATTACCTCCTCCATGTGGTTGGAAGCATACATCCAGGCAGAACAACTGTATCTCCATATGCATGCCTAAGCATGCTGGCCCTTGCCTCTCTATATAACTGAGCTGGTCAGAAGGATCTAGACTCAACTTTATGAGACTAAGGGCCCAACTTAGTCTTCAAGCTAAAGTCAGTACTTCTCCCAGAACTCCACACTGAGGGTTATTGGGTACTCCCAGGGCTAATTAAATTCCTACTTGGCTGTTATTCCTTGACTCTATTTCCACTGGAAAATCAGCTGGGAGAAGTGACTGGTAGAATAGATCTAAATTTTTCCAGGTCCCTGGACATGAAACTATTAAAAAGCCCACCTTAATTCCTAACACCTCTATGCCTTTCCTTTCCTTTTTTATGCCTGCCCCCTTTCCTCTGTTCTCAGTTGTTCACAGGTCCCTCACCTTATAGCCATCATGTGGTGACATGTAGACATGTAGACATCCCAGCCTATCCTCTTCCTGGCCTTGAACCCAGAATGCCTTTCCTGGCTTTTTTCTGTCTAAATCCTACTATCCTTCAAGGCTAACCACAAATGCCTCCTCTACCTGAAATCTTCCAATATCCTGTTGAAAAAAGTTCTCCTTCCTCTGGCTCACACAACACTTTAATTTTTCATTCAGTTATAGCACTTACTTCATTCCGCCTCATATTCCAAAAAGTTGTTTACAACAGTTCAGTCTTTCCCATGAGACTGGAAGTAACTCAAAAGCGTGGAGCCTGGTTTAGTCATTTCTGATACCAGTCAGTCTCTATCGCTGTGCTTTGCAAACCACTACTGCACAATAACACATTGCAGTGCGGGAGCCCAATAAGGTCCCAATAAGCCTGATCAGAACCTTTATTTATACTACTATATGTATAATATAATAATACATATTATAGATAGTGCATTTGTTGTTTGCGAAGAACAATTGTGTGTGTGAGTGTGTGTGTGTGTGTGTGTGTGTGTGTGTGTGTGTATTGCTTGATCAGTACATATACTGGTGATCAGGTTGAATTGTTAAAGAACCCAGTGTTAGAAATTCCAGGGGCATTGGACATCTTGTGGTCCTCTGAAGCATGAGTGGAAAACACTTTGCCAGGAACAGGAAGGAACTCATCGGGAAGGAGCTCATCTTTGGCCTACTTGTGCATTCACTTATTTTCCTTTTTTTCCTCATTTTTAATTATGAACGAGCTGCCTCACATGTTTCCCTCTTCTGCTACCAGAATGTGCTGTCCGTGAGTTTTGTGTGTTAGAATGCTGATGCAGGAAGTGCTAGCCATCAAGGCTGGGCCTTCGTTCCCCAGGCATGCTGAGGGATTCTGACCCCTTGGGCCAACAGTCAGACTTCATTCTGAGTTCCTGCTTCTCTGAGGGCAGTGGAAAGGGCACAGAGTGTGGAGACTGAAGATTCCAATCCAGTTTTATCTGGGTCTCCAGCTTTTTACACAATCTTGTGCAAGTTGCTTAACTTCTCCAAACCTCGGTCTTGACTTTTCTTTCTTTCTTCCTTCCTCCTCCCTTTCTCCCTCCTTCCCTTTTCTTTTTTCTTTTCTTTCTCTGTCTCTCTTCCTCTTTCCTCCCTCCCTCCATCCCTCCCTTCCTCCCTTCCTCCCTTCATTCCCTCCTTCCTTCCTTTTAAAGATTTTATTTATTTATTTGAGAAAGAATGAGAATGAGCAGGGAGAGAGGCAGAGGGGGAGAGAGAGAGAGAGAAGCAGACTCCCCACTGAGCAGGAAGCCTGATGTGGGGCGGGCTCAATCTCAGGAGCCAGAGATCATGACCTGAGCGGAAGGCAGACCCTTAACCGACTGAGCCACCCAGCAGTCCCTGAACCTCAGTCTTTTCATCTGTAAGCTGGCACTGGTGAGACTTAAATGAGTTTTTCTGCAAAGGCAGGTATGGAAATGTTTTGCAGACTGTCTCTCTGGAAAACTAGGTACTCTTGTTCTCATGTGTCAAACAACTGTGTCTGCTAGAGTGATGAATGTGTCTCCCCCATAGAGAAAGTTGTGAGAGCCCAGTTTGGGATGAAAGGTAAGTAATCAGTACAAAAAGACAGCTGGGAAGAAGAGGTTGGATGCTAAGTCTCCTTGGGGAACTCACCAAAAACACAAGTGCTTAGTGACTGGAAAATATTCCCTTTTGTAAATAAGCTGTTGCTTCCTTCCCCCTCTTCTCCAAAACTCTTTCCCATCATAGATTGACTCTAAGGATAGAGACTCCCAAGAAAAAGGAGCCCTGCCCCTGGGTACCTCTGGAGAGACTGGCATGTTGTCATTGGCTCCCCTGCCAAGGATCTTCCATGGAGTTCAGTTAAGGAGGCCCAGGACAATGAAGCTGTGTTACCACCTAACATTTCCTCACTTGCTAGCTGCAGGCAGGTCTGTGGAGCCGGTAGCCCACAGCTGTGTTTACGACCTCACATCACCCTCATTAATTAAGGAATTCTGAGCCTGTTGCTCACCTTGAATAGATTTCTGCAGCAGGAGACGGTGGCAGGTTATCCCTGCAGGAATGCCACACAGCATCTGGGCACTGTTAATTGGGGGCAGTGCAGGAAGTGTTGTGGAGATGGGTAAAAAGGGGGCTGAGAGAATGGAAAGCAAACTTCACGCATGAGGGCTAACAATTGGCTTCTCCCATGTGTACATACTCATCAAGTTCAAAGAGGCCCTCAGCTTCAGTTTCCATGACTTGGAAAACATTGGCTCCCACATTGTAAATGTACAGCACAATTCACGTCACATGCCATATAAAGTGTCCCACTTCTGCTGAAATAGCATTTATTCAGGGATTGTAAGATGTCCCAATAAACCTAATTAGAAGGGTGTAAAGAAGCAGCTACCAGATCCCATGGCAGTTCCAAGGGAGAAAAGAAGGCTATCTCATTTTCTAAACATCTTGCTTCATGAGAGACCGTCCTTGGAAAGCACTAAAATGGGAAACAGGAAAACTGAACTAGAAAACGACCCCAGTCTTCATAGTTTTACTCTCTGAATATCTATTTGGGTGATTGTAATAGCAAATGAATTACAGCCTCAAACCAGGTTGCTCTGTGAGTCAAAAACATGATGGAGTAGAATGAGCACCTGGTATTACACGCACCTAATGAATCACTGAGCACTACATCAAAATCTTATGATGTACTACTATATGCTGGCTAACTGAACATAATAATAAACAAATAAATAAATAACTTGAATTCCATACACACACACAAAATAAATTTTCTACAACAAAAAAAATAAAAAATATAAAAATAAGTAAATCAGCTGTGCTAAAATATATAAATATTTTAGCTTGAGCTTAAATGAATATATATATGTGTGTGTATATATATATATATATCAAGTTTAGAAAAGATTACCATAAATGGAAAAATAACATCTTGATTTTCATAAGAAAAGAGATTGTTCCTGTTGTTTGGAACATAATAGATCTAAAGCAGTCCTTGTGAGTACCTAATAGAACAAAAGCCCGCCATCCCAGGTGCCTAATGCGCACAGTAGATCCAAAGTTTTGCATTCTGGCTCTGGTACAGCCAGAGCCAGCTGTGTACCATTGAACTACTCCCCTCTCTGCCTCTCTTCACCTTCTTCATCCACAGAAAGATAGCAACACACCTGGCCTGACTCCTTCACTTCCCAAACCTGGTGATTTCTAACAGGGGGTGGATGGGAAACTCGTTTGCCAACACAAAGCATGAGGATGATGGTGGAAGATTCTACTCTAGGCAAGAGTTTCAAAAGTTTCATTGTTGTTGTTATTGCTGTTTTTCTCCTTTTAAGGAGCCTTTAGAGCTCTTTGTTTCAAAACGTATTTTGTTTCAAAACACATTTCTTTAAAGAAATTGTTTGAATTTGTTCTACTTTGTAATGTTTGGTGGGATGGAGCAGATACGTACTTAAGGGTTCCATCCAAACCATGATTTACAAAGATAGTTAAGGAATTCCATCCTTTAAAAATATTATTTTAAAAAGAAAAATAAAGGAAATATTAGCCTGATAAAGGGAAAATGAATAAGCATTTTACGAAGTAGAACAAATACCAAGTGATAATTTAACTCAAGACCATCAGGTTAAGTGTCTAGGAAGTAAACTCAGTACACAGTGTCACACCTGAAAGAGCGCAGTCATTAATATATTTATACATTTCTAGAATAATTGAGAATCTTAACCTTTATAATAAGAGATCAACTTTTTCTATGGAGTCCCAGAATTTCATATTGTCTATATAGCTGGGAAACAAAGAAAGAAAAAAAGCTACTAAAGCCCAGTTAGTAAAAGCATGGTGAGTGAAAGCATGGTGACTGAAAACCAGTCTCAAAAGTTAAACCCAGGGGCCCCTGGGGGGCTCAGCTGGTTAATCATCTGACACTCGGTTTCGACTCAGGGCATGATCCCAGGGTCATGAGATTGAGCCCCACATGAGGCTCTGTGCTCAGCATGGAGTCTGCTTGTCCCTCTGGTCTTCCCTCTGCTTGCTCACTCTCTATCAAATAAATAAACAAACTCTTTTTTTTTAAAAAAAAGTTACAGACAGTATGGTTCCATTTATGCAACATTCTCAAAAAGACATACTACACATCTTCCTCAACTTAGGATGGGGCCACTTCCCAAAACACCCATTGTAAGTTGGAGATACCATAGGTCCAAAATTCACTTAATGCACCTAACCTACCAGACACCACAGCTTCGACTAGCCTTGTGAGCACCCTCTAGTGTGCTCAGAACACTTATGTTAGCCTACAGTTGGGCACAGCCATCTAATACGGAGCCTAGTTTATAATGAAGTACAGAAAGCTCAGGTAATTTATTGGATGCTGTACTGAAAGTGAAAAACAGAATGGTTGCCTGAGTACAGGATGGTTTGAAGTGCATTGATCGTTTACCCTCTGGATCACGTGGCTGACTGGAAGCTGAAGCTCACTGCCGTGCCCAGTATCACCAGAGAGGACCATACCGCGTATCACTAGTCCAGGAAAAGATCCAAATTCAAAATTTGAAGTACAGTTTCTATCCTACTGAATGTCTTGCTTTCCCACCATTGTAAAGTCAAAAAAATCCCAAGTTGAAGCAGTGTAAGTTGGGGGCCATCTGTACGGTGACAGAGAATAGATCAGGGGTCGTCAGGGATTCAGGATGGGGGCAGAGTAGGCTTGTAGAGAACTAGCATGAGTAAGTTTTTTTTTTATGACGACTGAATGGTATTGAATCCTGACTGTGACGGTGGTTCATCAATCTGTACATGTATCCAAATTCATAGAACTGTACAGCAAAAATTAGCCAATTTTACTGTATGATCATTTGAAAATAAAATGTTTAAAAGGGAAGAAAAGAAAAAAAATCACATCATGGAATCAACGCAGCAGAATGCAGTCCCTGTCCTCTGAAATGTCACATTTGCAAATGTATTTGTAAATAAGCTTTACAGCAGCACCTCTCTAACATCAACGGGCACACAAATCACTTCAGGCTTTAATTGCGATCAAGATTCTCCTTCCGTAGGTCTGGAATGGGGCCTGAGTTTCCGCATTTCTGTGAAGCTCCCAAGTGGTGCCCTTGCTTCTGTGTCTGCAGTCAGCACTGTCGAATGTGTATGCTTTGGAGAGTTTAGCTCAGTTGGAGCAATTATGGCAATTATGTGTCATCACACCAACCACCCCCATCCTTTACCCGTAGTGGAGATCACTAATTGTTCAAACGCATTTTCCTCCTGAGCCTAGTCTGACCACTGGGTACTACAGTACAGATGCTACTCCATAGGAATAATTATGTGAGCCGATGCCTACTGGTCACCCTTGAGCTTAAAAGTGCTGATGTGAGTCCCATCCATCAACGTTACAAAGAAACCCACTTAGAAAACCTACCTCCTGTCTCGGGCCTTAGTGCCCTAGCTCTAAAACTCTGTGTCCTAGACAAATAAGCCACAGTTAATTATATATGTATCTTTCCTTCCAGCCGAGATAAGCAAGCTTGTCTTTCCACCTAGACTAAATGGCTTGAGGGCAGAGACAAATCATTTACTTCATTTAGTAACACCCTCAATATCCTTTGTGCCACAGTTTCTTCACCTACAAAATAAGGAAAATTAAGCAATCTCATGAGGTTGCTGTGAGAATTAATAAGAAATAGACGTGAAGCACTTAGAATAGTGTTCTGCAAAGACCAAGACTCACTAATTGAAAACTGTTATCTTTATCCCACAAAATGCCCAACACAGGGTCATGGCCAAGGCCAATGTTCAAAAACGACTGCTATAGGGAACCCAAGATGCAGAGTGGCAAGAGCGCTGAACTGTGAGCCAGAAGATAAGAGGCCACAATACACACCTTTCCCTTTACCTCTTAAACTTCGTTTCCTGGGTGTAATGAAAATTGGATACATTTTTTTTATGATTTCAGCTCCAACATTCTGAATATCGATAACATTGCAATAACACTCCTTCACAGAATTGTAGCATTTTAAAAAACCTGTAGGGAATCCTAAGTATCCAGTTGAGAGCAAAAAGAAAAGTATTATTTAATACTCCCCAAATTTATTTTAGGCAAAATTTTCCGTTCTCCATTTTCACTGAGTTACTGGTTTCCTACCACTGGAGGGCGTGCAGTGCTTGGTTGTAAAATGTCCTGCTGAGTTTTTTAGCTCTCTGGCTCACAACTTCAATTTCAGCCAATCAAATAGGAATCAGAGAATCAAAGAAATTGCATCCTCATTTGACAGTTACCCGATGAAGGGCAGCTCGAAGAGATTATGTGAATTGGCAAAGTCAACAACAGAGAGAAAACTTTACTTAATCAGCCTGGTGCCATTCTATTATTACCCTCTTCTATTACCTGAATTCTATTCTATTACCCTTTTCCCCCTTTAATATTAGCCCCCGACAAAACTTCACACCACAACCTCTCAGCTCAGTTTTGAGCCCATCCCTTCAGCTCCTATTCCTGCACAAGGCTTCTCCAACTTCCCTTGTCTTTTCCCCAAATCTCCAACAGACACTAGATCCTGGTCCTTTTGAATATGGCCTGGTATGTTAAATGGATTTAGTTGAAAGACAGTCAGAATCCATTCAATGGGCTCTAAATGATTTGCTTCATTCCTGATCTGGGATACAAACGGTGCAAAAGATGGAAGAAGGGTGCTTTCCAGCCCGCCAGTTTTTACTGAGACCCTAGTGTCTACTAAACACAAGGCATGAGTGGTACCAGGAAAATGAGACATAGTCCCATCCTTTAAAGAGCTCTCAAACTAACTAGGG
Organism: Nasua narica; assembly: GCA_028533885.1. Lineage (NCBI taxonomy): Eukaryota > Metazoa > Chordata > Mammalia > Carnivora > Procyonidae > Nasua > Nasua narica. The sequence goes on along the minus strand of CM052815.1, from coordinate 26,832,301 downwards.
TGATATATGGAATGAGAGGGAAGAGACATGAAGAATGACAAAACTTGAAGGAACTCTCAAAATAAAACATAAGAAGTAGAGTTTTCTTCTCTATTGCTACATGTGACCAATAGACTGAAGTTGTATTGAAAGCAATTCGGAGGTCTCTTCCTTACTTAAAATGAGAGTTGTGATCAATTATTCATGTCTGCCGTGGGCACACAATAGAGTAGGATATGCCGGTAATCACGAACTCTGATTTATAATCCAGGGCTCACTTTTTTTTTTTTTTTTTTCATTTGGGGAAACTAAAACCCAAAGAAGGAAGGGAACATGGTCAAGGTCATTCGGCTCAGTGACAAGCAGTAAGTTTTCAAATCATGAAAACCCTGAGACAGATCAATCCAGGAGTGGAGAGTGGATGGAAGAGAAATATCCACATGCTTTGTGTTCTGAAAGCCCTGGAGGGTTTTCCTCCCTCACCTAGTTATTCCTAGCACACTGGCTTCTTCTTCTAAAAATATCCCATGATTTCTTCTTCCTTTTTCAGTTTTTTTTCTTATGGAATTTTTCTACCTATAAAATAAGGTATATAACACATAGAATTAATAAAGCATAAAATATAATAAACATCCATAATCTACCACTTAATTTAAGAAATAGGGGTTACTTCTGTGCCCCTTTCTCATGATGCCTCTCTGCCTCCTTGTCAAGATAAATCTATTATCTTCAGCTTTGCTTTTTCCCCCTCCTTCCCTTAGCTTATCTTCAGAGCTTTACTATGTGTATATATCCTTAGACATTGCATTTTTTTGTTGTTTGTTTTTAAATGCTACGCAAATGGAATCATGCAGTTTGCATTCTTCTACAGTTTGAATTTTTACTCAAAATTATATTTTAAAGATTTCCAAAGTTGTAGTCCACTCATTTTCACTACTGTATATCGTTTCATTGTATGAATGTATCACAATTTATTTATTCATTCTACTGTTGATTAATACTTGAATAACTTCCAGATTTTCATTGGTATTGTTGTTGGGAATAATTCTACTATAAATATGTTTTGCATGTTTCCTGATACAAGCATACAACAATTTCTTCAGGGCAGTAATTCTCAATCAGGGTAAGTTTGCCTCTTGGGGGACATTTGGCAACGTCTGGATACATTTTATGTTGTCACAACCAGCGGAATGGGTGGAGGAAGTGGTGACCGAAAGCTGATACCGCCTAGTGGATAGGAACTAAGAATGCTGATAAATAGCCTAAAACGCATAGTACAGCTCTGCACGAAAAAGGATTACCTAGCCCCAAATGTCAATGGTATCAAGGTTGAAAAACCCTGTACTAGAGGATACACTTAGAGTGAATTGCTGAATCATAAGTGTACTCACCTTCAAATTTTCAAGATAGCATCATATTCTTTGCTAAAGCAATTGTACCAATTTCTACACTGATCAGCAGTTTCTGTGTCTCATTACTCCACATCTTATGCAATACTTGGTGGTTAGATTTTTTTAATATTGACCAATCTGGTTGGAATACAATGGATAACATACAGTATTGACTACTAATTAGACTGAGTATGACTGTTGGCCATTCATGTTTCCTCTTCTGTGAATTTCTTATTCATGTAATTTGGCCATTTCTCCTTTAACTATTTGTTCACATTTGTCATATAGCTTTTCAGGGGTTATTTTCTATATTAATCCTTTGGTAGTTTACTACATCCCAAATATCTTCTCCCAATTAGAAGTCTGTCTTTTTTAATTGGGGCCTCGGAGGAATATAAGTTAATTTTAATGTGGTTGAATTTACCTCTTATCTGTTACTTATAGTACTTTTTGAGTCTTATTTATTTAATAAATCCTTTTCTCCCCTAGGTCATATGGATATTCTCCTGTGTTTTCTTCTAAATACTTGAAGATTTTGCTTTATATATTTAATGTCATCTGGAATTTATTTGAGCTCTGATATAAGGTAGTATGGAATCTTTTAGAACTGTCCTAGAACCTCCTTTTCCAAGCCAATCAAAAGTGCTATCCCTCAGGACACAGTCTTTTAGCTGTGGGCTTTACCTAAAGACTTTAGGATAAGAAGAATCAAAGTCCTCCCTACTCAGTTGGTGGCCTCACTAAATCAGCAGACTGTGAAGAATGAGAATGCTGACCCCAGACCATCTCTGTAATCTTCCCATGGCCTTTTTAATGCTTTGGTTCCTCTCTATACCCTTCAAGTTCAGGGCCTCTCTCTCCTTACTGGCAAATGTGCTCATGCCAAAGTGCTAGAGACTCACCACTCTTAACCCAAGAAATCCTGCTTTCTTGGAGGACTCCAGGAAGAAAAGAAAAAAAGTATTTATAAATGGCAGAACCCCAGACAGGGATGGACACACTGGAGATGTTTTAGGAGGGTTCACACAGACCTACTCCAGGAAGAGTAGAGGCAGCTGCCTACTTGTAAGGAGGGAGGTGCTTCTCTCCACACTTCTCATGACTGCAGAAGAGGCTGTGACAACTGAACCAATGGCTCCAGCTGCCCTGTTCTCAGTAGTTAGCAGTACAGTAGTAGCCAGAAGCAGAGATGGAGGTTAGGAAAATGCTCAGTGGCATGCTGGAGTTTGTAGCACAGGTTCCAAAGAGCCAACTGAGCACAACTTTTCCCCACTTGCATTCAGTGACATTAAACTTAGCAGCTTGAAATCGACCGTTGTGGGGGAATTCGCCGCATGAAATTGGTGAACACTAAACTCTAGGCTTCTCCCTCCCACCTAGTGCCAAATGGTAATCATTTACCAGGACAACACTGAAAATACTGCAACCCTACCCAGTTGTGGCCCTGGCTTACCAAATCTCCAGTGATTATCTCTGTCCCTGGGACAACCCCAAGTCCAAGTCAGTGTGTGAGTCTCTATTCAAACTTAGTCTCTTCAGGGAACAAAGTAGAGTCATATTTTTCCCTTGAGCAAGTAGCACCCAGCTCTCAAGCTTTGTGTTTTGTGTGTGTGTGTTTCTACTTGCAAGGAGGAGCCTTAAATGGAATAGTGCCCTGGACCTTGCCTCCTTTAGCTCTGGGATACCATGAAGAATTTATGTCTAGGAGCTTGGAATTACTGCCTCAGAAGAGGAAGTGGTTACCTGTGAAATTCCTGCACTCGTCCCAAAATAAATCTGGGCCATCTCCAACAGGGGTACATTTGTTTGTTTCCTTGCTTGCTTTGAAGGGAGCTTATTCAAATTTCTGTATATCGACAGAAAAAATATCTAGGACAAAGGAGGTTCTCTGGCTTAGCCATTAGCTCCCTGCATAACCTTGAGGAAGTCTCTGTCTCTGAGCCTCAATTTTCTTAGCTGTCAAGTGTGTTTAGATTAGATTAGATTAATGGTTTCCCAATGATTTTTGGCATTGAAACCCTTTTATGAAATGCAACCTTGGGCCCAATTGCAATATATAAGAGAGATGAGTCGGGGATGTCATGGCTAAAGGTAAAATTGAGTTAAAGGGTGTTTCACTTGGGGGAAAAAAGGGAATCTAAAAGGATGATTGTGAACACTGGAAATGTAACAAGATGCAAAAACTGTTTTTCTAGAATGCTTTCTGGCAGTTTAGCATCTTATTGGAAAAACCAGAATGGTAACCACATGAGATGGGAATGAGACCTCCCTCCCCCTCCACTAGGTATACTTCCTTTAAATTAAGGGTTTAAAGTTGTTGAACTATTTCCTAAACTGTAAAGGGCCTGTGAGAGAGAGTTGTCTTTGACTGAGCCACTTTGTAAATTTGGGGCCAGAGCTGAATTGCTTTACATAAAAGCAGAGAAGCTAAACATTGTACCCTCCTATATCACCCAAAAGGCAAGGCTCTCTCTCATCTCTAAATGGTCAACAAAAATGTAAAAATTCTCTCTTTAAAGGAATGCAACATTATCGGTGTGTCCAGGATGTCTCAGACCTTGATCAAGCCCTGGTTGAAAGGAAGGCCAGAGAGGTATGGACCTCCACCTGTCCAGTCCTCTGCTGGCCCTGACCAGCCATACTGTCCTTCTTCTGAACCCCATGGCTTTACATATGCTATGTTGAAAAGACTAGACTCTAAGTCTTCCCCAGCTCGGATGCTCTATTTGAGTTCTTCCCTAGCTCAAGCTACCATAGCTTCTTTCTAGCCTGGGCTTTACAGCAATAACTTCCTAACAGATTTCCATCTCCACACTCTGTGTATCTCAGTCCATTCTCCTCATTAAGTTCTTTTAAGCTAAACCATGATATTCCTCTGCTCAATCCCTTCAAGGGCTTCCCATTGTACTTGGAATAAAATCCAAGACCCTTATCATTGGTCCTCAAGCCCCTGATCAATCTATCCCCTGCCTTTTTCTCCAAATGTATTGTCTACCATTCTCCATCCCCTCACTAAGCTCCAGCCACACGGACTGTCTTTTCCTTCTTCAAACTTAATGAGATCTTTGCAGTTGCAGCTTTATGAGCCTGGTATGTTCCCTCCCCAGATCTGTATATGGCTGCTGCCTCCTTCTTATCTCAGTACAAATGTCATCTTTTCAGAGAAGTCTTCCTTGAGCACACAGCAAAATTCCATCCATTCCATACACAGTTATTCTCCCCCAAAAGGCATTCTCTCTCACAACATTGTTTTGTTTTCTTCCCATCCCTTATCACTAAGTAAAGTTATGTTTTCTGTTTGCTTGTTCCTTTTTTGTGTGTTTTCTTCCAGGATGTAAGCACCATGAGGTCGCCCTGTCTGCTTCACTCTAACTTGTGTCTCTAGCATCCAACAGAATGCCTGGCACATGGGAGACAATCAATAAATACTTGTCGAACAAATGGATTAATTTAATGTTGATGAGTATCTTGATATAAGTGGTGGCAACAGAATTCAACCAGACCTGTCTTGAATGCTCATAAAAGCTACATTTTCTCATTGTTCTTATGTTCCAATGGGAGGGTTCTGCTTAGTCCTTATACTCCTATCCCCTGAGGGAGATGTTAACTTCACCTTGAACTAACCAGAAATTCAATGAAACCCCAGTGCTCTGCACTACAAATAAAACCACCCATGTCCTTAACTCAACTCTTTTCCTTCCCACATACATTATTCTCTTGACTTGAAGGATGCTGGGAAAAAGTCTGGGACCTAATGAGAGAACTATTTGGTTCTCCAAAATAAAGCTACTCTACAGGGAAAATTCCAGCTTATGGTCTCATTCTACCACTCTACCACTCCTGCGTGCGCTCTCTGTGAGCTGTGTCCTATTCTGTCTCTCCAACTATGCATATGTGTCCCTCTGATTCTCTGCAGCGATTGCCAAAGATCTCTTAATCTCCTTTGCTATTTTAGTCTTCAGGTTTTTGTTTTGTTGTTTTTTTTTTTCCAACCTCAAAGGAAGCCTAAATTGGGCAAAGCAGGTTTGCTCAGCTTATGTTCAAATTTGCCTGAAGGGAAATCTTGGTACCAAACACATAAGAAGATGACACTCTTCTTGTTCTAAAGAGAATTCTAGCCCCTAGTCTGGACCCCAAAAGCAGGATGTGGACTTTAAAGCTTAATACAACCTTTGGTTTTCTCAAGGTCCTGTTGTATCTGCTTTCAAAAGAGTCTGTTAACTGAAGATGAAAAAAAGTGACTAACAGCTCTGTTAGGACCATAAAGACAATATACTCTGCCCTGTCCACATTGCTCTAGGTTTTGCAAAGAACGTTCCCTGAATTCACTCCCTTCCTTAATCATGACACATGCTGCTACTAAGAAATTTGTATTCTATACAAGTTGTCCATTAGGAGATTTCAATTGGATAAGAAGTTCTGACTTTCCCTCAAGTCCTGCCCCCACCATATTAATGATCTAGCTATTTTGAAAAGTAATTTAAAGCAACTTTTATATTCTACAAGCTAACAGTAAGCTCTTAATAATTTGCCCAATATATGTGCTGAGACCTTTACAAATCTCTAATTTTGAGATTATGCATCCCATATGATTTTCCCTGGTAAATTTATATTTAACCTTGCAGTGCAATCCTCATCTTACTCAATCCCAATTGATATAACTGACCACTCCATTCATTTTGAAATATGCTTCCTTTCCATTCTGGTAGTTCCCTTTCAGTTTCCTTTATTGGTTCTACTTTCTCCACTAGACTGCTAATATTGGAGTCCTCAAAGCACAGTGCTGAGTTTTTTCCTTCTCACTGGACATTTTAATCGTAAGCGTTTTTTATTTGGGGTGCCTGGATGGCTCAGTCAGTAAGCGTCTGACTTGATTTTGGCTCAGGTCGTTATCTCAGGGTCTTCAAATTGAGCCCTGCCTGGGGCTCTGTGCTAGGTGTGGAGCCTGCTTAGGATTCTCTCTCCCTCTGCCCCTCCCCCACTGTAAAAAATAAAAAAATGAAAATGAAAAATAAGGGTTTTTATTCATTTCCAAGGCTTCAAAGACCATCCATATGCCAACGATTGTCATATTTATCTCTCCATGTCAGATAGCTCCTTTGACCTCCCAATCCATACCTCTAGCTGTTTATTGCATGCCTGTGCTTGGATACCTGCTAAATGTATCCATATTAGACACTTGATTATCTCCTTCAGGCTTTTATTGCAGTAGTCTTCTCCATTTCAACAAATGTCACCATTATTTATCCAGTTGTTCAAGCCAGGAAACCTGGGTCATCCTTGACTCTTCTTTTTCCCTCACTATCCCATATCCAATCCACTGCCAAATCCTATAGGTCCTACTTCTAAAATATTTCTAAAATCTATTCACTTCTCTCCATCACCATTGTCACCCACCCAAGTCTAAGATGCCATAGCCTCTTCTGTCCCCTTCCAATGCATTAACTATACAAATATTAATTTCAAAAAGCAGCCAGGATTATCCCTTAAAATTATACATCAGTTCATATCACTCTCTGGCTCTAATCTCTTTGGACTGTAATAAAACCCCAGATCCTTTGCAGGTCTCACAAAGCACACTATGATCTGCTCATGACTCCACTCCTAACTTCACTTTGCCCAGCCACACTGTCCTTTCTCTTCCTTGAAATGTATCAAATCAGTACAGAGAAACCTTAATGAACTGGAGTGCCCTGGGTAAATTGAGGAATAAGAAAAACCAGTTTTGAGTTTCTTCTATTTTAGGTTGAAAATCTTTCCAGGGGGCACCTGGGTGGCTCAGTCATTAAGCATTGGCCTTCAGCTTGGGTCATGATCCTAGGGCCTGCATCTGGCCCCCTGATCAGCAGGAAACCTGCTTCTCCCTCTCCTACTCCCCTTGCCTGTGTTCTCTCTCTCACTGTGTCTCTCTCTGTCAAATAAATAAAATCTTAAAAAAAAAAAAAAGAAAAGAAAAAGAAAGTCTTTGCAGAAAGTATGAATCTACTGTGGTCCTCTGTCTGGAAGTCAAAATTGGCAAAAATGACGGTAATGTTCTTTGTAAACTGAAAGTCTGAGAGAGCATTGGCATTGTTTTTCACCAGTAATAACTCCCCCACTTACCCTTCAGGGGAGTGGGTGAAGATGAAAAATATACAGAAATGAATCTTTATTGTTTTCACAAAATCAGCAGGATTGGCTCCTTGCTATTATTGATATTGCACTTTTGAGGGAAATCATGCTACTTACCGAGCAGTCTACTAATTGCCCTCTTGCTCTTAACGGTAGAGAGAGAGATTCTCAGTTAACACACATCGTTTATCAATCCCACTCAGTCAAGATCACCTTCATCTGTGTATGTATGAGTATTTGCACATGCAGTTCTAGGTCATAGGGAAGTTATTTAAATTTTCTAGCCCTCAGTTTCCTTATTTGTGAAAGGGGATGATAAAATCATAGTTGTTGATAAGTCTGTATGAAAGTCTTTTGAACCATAACCCCTAAGCTGATTGCTATTATTGGCAAGTGTGGAGGGGAATATGCATAAGTAAATCTCCCTCTTTATATTTATATATATTTATACCTCATTTTCTCCCAAACCAAGACTATCTCTCTTTGCTATTACCAGTTGTTAAGATTTTAGGCTCATAAGTACTATATAATTTCCTTTCCCAGCAATATCTTTATACTTTCCAAAATAGACACTCCAGGGTTAGGCAGTGGTTAGGAAGACCCTATTCATCCCACAATGGCCATGCTTTGGCGCCTTGCAAATTCCTCTTTCTGCATATAGATGCTTTTGAAACAGTACGTTGTTATCTCAAGGCCTTGCCCCTGTGTTTTAGATAAGCTGGGACTTTCCATCAATCTTCTTTCCTGCTCATGGTAAACATCAACTCTCTCAAAGTATGCCTTGTCTCTCTTGTAGGGCTCCAAACAAGTCAGATGTTCAAACAGAAGGCTCCTGACACTGCCATGAAGAACGATGGCTCTGGGAGTGGTTTTCTATTTTACACCAGATTTGAAGGCCAAAGGGTCAGCTTGGGCAACTTAAGTCCTCCATCAATAATTCCAGCCAGGACAGAATCATCAATTCCCTTCATCTCAACCAAGACCTATGATCACTCCGTTGGAGGCTGAGCTAATGACCCTATATAATCTAACATTCTTTCCCTTACTAGATTAGCCTCAAACAGAACATCATGGGCCTATCCAAAGCCAGCAAGATTTAAAGAAAGTTGGGGAGTTTCCAGCTATACATAGAAAACAACACTGTCACAGTATGGGAGATAAAAAGGGAGAGGAGAGGTAGATCTCTTTGGGAAAACTTACTGAACCTTTTTTTTTTTTTTTAGGATGTATTTATATATTTGAGAGAGAGAATAAGAGTGATAGTAGGAGGGGCAGAGGGACAGGGAGAGAAACTCAAGCAGACCCCACTGAGCATGGGGCCCTGATATGGGGCTCAATCTCACAACCTGAGATCATGACCTGAGCCGAAATCAAGAGTTGGACACTTAACCAACTGAGCCACTCAGGAGCCCTTACTGAACATTTTTAAGGAGTGAGGGTATAGGGATTCAAATGCCTAATGCAGGAGAAAAAGATCATATGGATAGTCCTTTAAGTTCCATAATGAAGTTATACTGCAAATCTCTCTAAACAATTTAGTTATAAAACCACAAAATGTAAAAAATAGTCCTTCTATTTCTTTAAATGAAATATATGCTACCAAATTAGAGGTCATTGACCAAATACAATGCTGACTACTTCAGAAATTCTTGACTATAATGACTATGTCACTCCTGTCTTTATTAGTATTCATTTTTAAACAAAAAAATTCAATAAAACTCCTGGTCAATGTGTAAGACATTATAAGATCAATTAGTAAAAATTGTATGTACCAGAAGGGTCATGGATATACTCAATTTCATTTATTAAGGGAGGGAATGCACACATGTGAAACAAAAAAAAGTATAGTCTGTAGCTCTAGAAGAACTGGAAACAGAGATATTTAAAGAAAACCAGTTGTCAACTGCATAGCAACACCGGTACGATACAATACATACTACTCTGGGATTCATTTTGTACTGGTGACAACGTGAAAGTGATGGGATATGTCACAGGGAGGTTTCTGTCCTGACAACAGATTATTGGGTCCCTGGGTCTTGTGCATGTGTCTCATTTTGTTATGGTAAAGTGACCTAAAATAGAACAATGGTTTTTTTTTTTTTAAATGTTTGTGGTTATAAAGAATTTTCTTTTTACCTTCCAGAAAACTTCCGTATCTCTTATTTTCTGCCCCCTTCCTTCCAGGGTCCAGGCAGAGACCTGCCTGTGAGCTGAAAGATAAGAGTAAGGCTCCAGGTTTTAGAGAGACCCACTCTGGTCACATGTCATGTTGGAGGTCAGAGTTCTAAGGCTCCTTGAGTGCCTTCTACATGATGCCAAAGGATGCAATACAAAGATACAGATGCCAGAATTTAAGATAATTATGGGATTGCTATAATTTTTATTTTGTTTCTAACAGTTCATGCAGAAAGGTGGAAAAATACTCAAAGGAGCCTTTGCTTCAGAAATGGAATTGAAAAGCCATGATCAAGCTTTAAATTTCCCTTCTTTCTCCTATCACCTCTTTCCCTTCTTTCCTTCCCTTCATTTGTCCTTTCTCCATGAATATCCACATCTTTAACTTGTTAGATTTTCAAATATAACATCCTTTGCAGAACTCAACTGACATGTTGATTTATCTTCAACCAGAATGCAATGCATAATATTTAATTTCCCAAAACAAAGTCAGACTACTACTATTTAATATTTTAAACTGATGAATTTAAAATGCAAATAGAAATATGTGAGTGTTTTTATTTTTTTTTTAAAGATTTTATTTATTTATTAGAGAGAGACTGAGAATGAGAGGGGAGAAGAAGGTCAGAGGGAGAAGCAGACCTCCCGCAGAGCCGGGAGTCCGATATGGGACTCGATCCCAGGACTCCGGGATCATGACCTGAGCCGAAGGCAGTCGCTTAACCAACTGAGCTACCCAGGCGCCCAGTGTTTTTATTTTTAAAAAATTTAAATTAGTAAGTTTTTTTCCAGAATCAGTTTCCTTTTTTTTTTTTTTTTTGTCCAGAGCAGGAAAAAAAAAGGAATATGCAATTAAGTTTGCATGATAAGGTCAACAACACTTCTAGCTGGCCCTCCGTTTTATCCTCAAGCTCCCCCAGGTTTCTATGTGAACACCAACATAACAAGAAAATCCCTCTTTACCTATAACTTTTAATTTTAAGAAGTAAATAATGCATGCAGACACAAACAACCATGTACTATCTCATCCTCTCTTTTCTTCCTAAAGGAAGCAGAGGCACAAGGTTGATTAAGAGGAGAGGGGCTAAGAGGAGAATCAGAACAGTTTTCAAAAAAATCAATTCTACCCATAACATTCCCTTTCTCAAAAGCCTGAATGTCTATCGACAGTCAACAGAAGAGCCCAACCCCTTAAAGAGAAATTCAAGAGCCCCACTCTCCTCCCTTCTCTGTCTCATCTCCCATCGTATGCTTTGCTCCAGCCACTCCAGTCTGCCAGCATTTCTCCACACACACTCCGCTCTTTCAGGTCAATCCCCCCCCCATTAGGTGGGGTTCCCACAGGCAATGGCTAGTCTTCGTAGTATCTGTATTCTTTTTTTTTTTATCACCTTCTTTTTTTAAAGATTTTATTTATTTATTTGAGAGAAAGAGAGTGAGCGAGAAAGCACATGTGGGGGGAGGGGAAAGGCAGAGGGAGAAGCAGACTCCCTATCAGGAGGGACCCCAATGTGGGGCTAGATCCCAGGACCAGAACCCTGGGATCATGACCTGAGCCAAAGGCAGACACTTAACTGACTAACCCACCTAGACACCCCGATATTTATCATAATATTTACATTTTAAACGATGTAGAACCACCTTACTATGGCTGAGACAGTGGTCCTTTTTTTTTTTTT
>CM052815.1:26748518-26820466 GCA_028533885.1 Nasua narica | reverse complement strand
CAGCATGCTTAAACACTGTGCTAGTCATTCCTTTGTAAAAGATGGAAACCAGAGAAAAATAGTAGTAAGAAGGGGAGGAACAATTTTTCCATTCTCCAGATGCCTGGGAACAAGCATGAAAAATTTTTTAATCTCTTTCCTAACAGCACAGAGATTAGACTACATATACAAATAAGGATGTATCCTGAATCCTTGTTTTTTTAGTTAACATACTAGTCACAGTTCTCATGCTATTCAAAGCCCCTTGTGAGCACAGGCTGCCTCATATTCCATTATCTGGATATGCCGTCATTTACTAAATCTTCCCTTCTCCTAATACAGACAATTTGAAAAGCTTTCCACTTAGGACTACTATGAATAAAGCTTCAATTAGTATCTTTGTGCATGAAGTTTTTTCCGTATTTCGCATTTGGAGTAGAATCCTTGAAGCAGTGTGACTGAATCAGAAAGGATGAGCACACTTAAGGCTATCGACACTCCATGCCCAGTTGGCTCTAGCTCAAAGATGCCACTGTGAGACTCTGGAAACAAGAGAAGGGAGACATGCCTCTTGAGTAGGAATGGCCCCTCCCTTGAACATTCCTGTGGGTTAGTTTCTTCAAAAGTGACATGAGGGGCTATTTACCTTCTTTATAAGGCCAGATTTTTATTGTCATCAGGAATACAGTGCCTCTTCCAGAAGCTATAAAATTCAAGCCTGATATTTGGTAAACTTACTGGTGTTTGTGTTTCATGAACTGTCTTGTGGCCACAGTCTCAGCTCTTTTTATATGTTCCTAATAAACACCCACATACTGCCTCTGGTGTGAGCATGCCCCACAATCCCTCAGCCTTTCGTTCTCATTGGTACCCACCATGTTTCCCATTTTTTCCAGATGTTCTAAAGAACAAAATGTCTCCTACTCCAGAGGCACAAAAATATGCTTCATTGTTGAGGTAAAATAACTGAAACTTTTAAAAAAAAAACTTCACTATGGTGGCTAAATTACCCGAGAAACCAGTTTTTCATCTCATCTGCTGCAGACATGTTTTGAATTGAGGTGATGAACCAGATAGTGGAATGGAATGGAACCTTAGGCACCTAATAATAAAAATAGCTAACGTTTGCCAAACACTGACCATGTGCCAGGCACTGGGCTAAGTACTTTGCATAGATTGTTTCCTTTAACCTAAGCACAACACCATCAGGTTGATAGACTTTTTATCTCTATTTTGCGGATGAGAAGATGAAGGGACAGAGAAGTAATAACTTTCCAAGGTCACAGCTATCCCGCCACATTGTTAAAGCCAGAAGAGATCTCGGAGACCAGGGCGGTGTTAAATTCAACTCTGGGTCTCCAGGGACAACTGTGGGGAAAAGAGCTGACCAAGAAAGGAGAGATAGAAAAGCTCCTACCCACCCCGCTTTTCTCCCCTTTTCGTAGAAGGTAGAATAATGCCCCCCTGAGATGTCAATGCTCTAACCCCCAGAGCCTGTTATATGTTGCCTTACATGAGCAAAGGGACATTACATGTGATTCAGTTAAGGACCCTCAGACAAGGAGATTACCCAGGATTATCCAAGGGGATCCAATCCAATTACACAGGGCCCTAAAAATGAAGAACCATTCCCAGTTGCATTCTGAGGAAGCAGTGCTTACAGAAAAATAGTCAGAGAGACGCAACATTGCTAGCTTTGAAGATGGAGGAAGGGCCATGAGCCAAGAGTTGTCGCCTCTCAAAGCTGCAAGACGCAGTAAAATAGATGGCCCCCTAGAGCCTCCAGAAAGGAATCACCCCAGCCAATATTTTGATTTTTGCCCAGTGAGACCCTCAGACTTCTAACCCATGGAACCGTAAGATAATAGATTCATGTTGCCTTAAGCCCCTAACTTTATGGTAATTTGTTGGGGTAGCAACAGAAATCTAGAGTATCCCTGCTTCGGTCAGTCCCTTCACTATTACATTCTTTGTGATATTTCAGTTTTCCTGTTAAAAGAAAAAAAAAGTTGAAAACTAATTCTTCTATCTCTTATTCTTGTTTTGTTTTAGAGGAAAAATGTCAGTGCCCAGAGGGAGACATGTTTTGCCCTTGATCACACAGTGGCAGGGCAACTGGCCCAGCTCCCTCAAGTGCTCAGAGATCCCCTCCTCTGGATAAGGCCACAACTGTGGGCTCCTCCACGTGACCCAGCACTAAATATGTGATGAAGCACAGTTGTCACTCAGCCATTCAACAGGAATCTACCAGGATGGATCAGGTACTGCGGAGGCACTGGCAAGGAAGGAGTGCACACACCCTGGGTGCCCCGCTGGGAAGTGCAGGAGTTACAGGAAGTGACTATCACTCTGTGATAAGCAGAGTGTGAAAAAGTACAGAGAAATGCTGCCTTGCCCAGTCCTGGGGGCCAGGAAAGCATTCCAGAGGAAATGACATCTAAGTGGGTGCCTAAAGAGTAAGTGAACTTTGGCCAGGCACCGAAGGGATAGAAGAGCGTTCTGTGCAGAAGGATAGCAATGCAAAGGTAAGGAGAGAAGAAATGGCAGCTTCTACACTTTAAGAATGTCTGAAAGTGGGATTCAAAGAGAAGGGGGTGGGGAGTGGTGAGACTGGAGAAGAAAGTCAGGGTGAGTCCAAAGGGCCTTTTGAGCTAAGTTAAAAATTTACCTGAGTTTACCTTCTATGAACACTCATTACCTGTCGACAATGGAAAGCCATGGAAGGTCTCCCTGATGCACACTGACACCAAGCACAGGGCCAGGGCAAAGCAGGGATGTAGTAAATATCTACTGACTCTGAATGCAGTGTGGTGATTCATTCATATAACCAAGGTGTGTGCAAAGTACAATGGCAGCAAGGAGGAAGGACCACCCAGCTCTGCCTGTGGGGGATGGGAGGGTCACAGAACCAGCGAAGACCTGGGACTTGAAGGACGAGTATTTTCTTTTGACATTCACTTACAGTCTTTGGAATCTATCACATTCCAATAGACTTTCCTGCCTTGAAAATTCTGCAAGTCCATACCTCCATCTCTGGGTTTTTAATTTTGTATTAATGATATGCCTTCATAGTGTAATGCTTAACTAGCGTTCTAAGTGTATATGGCAGAAACCATTCCCTGCTCCCAATAAACTTCTCCATGGCCAGCAGAATATCAGTTTTATTCAAGAAAGCAAGGTGTCCAGACGTGAGGAGGTTGAATCATAATGGGTCTAAGTCAGACATTGCTATTCCATCAACATTTGGCAGCCACTCACTTTCCTAGACTCCCTCACAGCTCGTGTGACCCAGTGCTGATTAATAATATTCTGGTGAATTACACTTAGTGTAAGTCAGCTGGGAAATCTTCTAAGATATTTTTGTTTCGTCACTGTAAAATGCCACAGTCACTCTAGGACAAGGAGACTTTGCCACATCACACCCTTACCCCTATCACCTTTATAATAACTTTGATATGGTTGTGATGCTTAGAGGTATGGCAGCCATCCTGCAGCCATGAGGCAACCAGCAGAAGAATCAGTGACCTACATACCTCAAGAGGATAGAGAAGTGTCTGGCATCCTGATGGCACCACAGAACTTCTATTCTTATTTTAGACTACTTACCTCTAGACTTCCTATAATGTGAGATAAATATACATCTTTATGGCTCAGGCCACTATCAGTCAGATTTTTAGATGCTCGTTGTCAAATATATTCTAAATTATAAAGTTGTTTCCAGAAAGAAGACCACCTTTTTTCTCGCCAGAATTATGGTCTGTTATCTGAGAGTCTGTATCTGAGACTGTTAACAAAGTGATAGTCTATGACCAACTAACTACATGAAGATGTAAGATAACATTCCTCCAATCTTAGAAGCAGAAAACTTTCTTCCTCCAATCCTCCCTTCCCAACGATTACTCTTCCTTGGCTAGGATGAGATGTTTGCTCTTCTGATTTTATGCCTCCAAATATTACCCTTTGCTTCATTGCTATTTTCATTTGACTATGTCTGTGTTCAAGGTGGTCCCTCTGGAGGGTCTGGCTGGTTAGGAAAGTTGAATTTGTCAAAAATAAGAGTCAGATTCTCCTTGGCAACTGCAAAGGTAAGCTGTCACCAGCCCTGTCAACAGTCACAGCAGAAAGAGAGCTATTTATTCATCTAAGACCTTCATGAGTCACAGTCTAAACATTCTATGAACCCTCCTCTGGCAAGTCATACCCTGCCCCAGTCTCTGGAGAGAGTGCTTCCCACCCAGCGCCACTTCAACACAACAGACTCTTGGCTTTTGGCTGTCTAATCTTTGGGCTGCACAAGTGGTCATGTTATTAATGACTCTGAGTCATAATTTAGAGCATTCCACTGGAATGTGTGTGTAAAAGCAAGAGGAGGGTAGTGGTCTACTCTGTCCTGGGCAAGATACAAGTCTTCCTATGGCTATGCCTCTGTCTAACTGTATCCCCTTTAAAATACAACGCATTCCTTGTATGACAAGAATTCAAGTCTCTCCACCTTTTGGTAACCCCCTTTTTAGATACCTTCTCGTTTGTCAATGTCAATCAGGACTTGAAGAATTTAACCAGACCCAAGTAAGTCTTCCCAGTGCTGAGTGTGAAGAAGATGGCAGAGAGGAGCTCTCACCTTTTAAAATTTTAGACACGAGTCTTCAGTTAGAATTTTTCATCTTTGTTTTGAACTTCTTCTCAGTCCCCACTTATACAGTGAATGTAACTATCCCTTTTGCAGTAAGGAAATGCTCAAGCCTTAATGACAAAATTCATGGAATGCTTCACTCTTTATCAACTCTTACACCTTTTTGCCAAAAAAGAGGTTTCTAATCTTCCTTCCCACCTCTAAGTGGTGATTAGGGCATTGCTTGAGGTGTTCTATTTGCATAACAACCTTGAATAAAATGTTACAAGGACACCAGGACAGACAGACTTCCTCCAGAGCCCTGGGACAAATACTGTAGAACACAGATGAACAGGCATCCCCAGGGAAGACTTCTCGATGGGCAAGGACATCATTCAATGGGAGGAGAAATTTAAAGTTTCAAGGTTCTGTCCTGAAATGTCATTAATTCTCAATGGATTGGTCATATTTGTGAGGGACCCCGCATGGTGCTACTCAAGAGTCCTCTAACCTAAAATCTTGCCTGCACCTCCCTTGAAATCCCAGCACTGGTCAGGGAAGCTCTCCTCAGGAGTAAGTGGCCAAAGTTAGTGGAGGGAGAGAATGTATACCAACACTTTGTTAAGAACCCCTAAGTGGGAGAAATCACAATAGACAGTAAAATTTTCTGGTTACCAATCAGACCATAAGAGCCTTCCAGGACCCTGCCAGGGAAAAAAGGGATGTGGAAGAAAAAGCTCAGGAGCCCAGAAAACCAAGATAAAGCCAAGGAGTCAGAAATCACTGGTCCAGCCCTCCTGTTTTCTATTTGATCAATTAGTTAGTTACTCCATTTTCCTGAAACCAGGATTCTTCACCTATAAAAATGGAGAAAATAAGTCCTAACATAATGGGCTTAGTGTAGACATTAAAAGGGCTTACATGTTCACAGCTCCTGACCCACAGTAGGTGTTCAATACATGCAAACACTATTATCACCATCTACACAGGGTCTGAGAACCCAAGTCAGTTTTTCTTCCTGTTACAATGTGATCACCTCCCACCTCCCAACCTGAATGTTTGCCCCCACGCTGGTGTGGCCAGGGAATTCCAAATTATATCTGGCTGCCTTCCAGTGCTGAATTTACTACTTATACCCCATCTCCACCCTGTCTTTAACAGCTGGCACTTTCACACCATCGCATACCTTCATTTTCATAAATTCAGGTCATTTATCTCTATCTGGGCTTATCTGAAACATTTCTCACTTGGGTCTTGACCTTCTCCAGATTCAATGCAGCTTTTCAATTTTTATGTATAATCCCTATCTCCCCTGACCTCATTGGACTTTATTTCTGGACTCCAGTGAACGATTCCAAGTAGCCATCATGGACTCTGGATTGGGCTTATCTCACCAGCACTTCTGGTTTCCTGCTTCCTTAATAGCAAGCCTTATCGGTCCTCAAGTTCCCAAACCAAGGCCACAGCCAACCAAACAGCTGGCTTCCTGGTTGGACAGCCAAAGCCCTGGGTTCAGAAAGCTGGCATAGAAATGGTGCTCAGGTATACAGAATCCAAGTATAGAGAATCCAATGGTCTCATGTTCATGTTCATTTATAGCTCATCACTGGAATGGGGCTGAGACTCTACCTGCAACATGGCTAAAACCTCATAAAAAATGGACATAGCCTCAGATCAAAGGAAAAGAAAAGTCCTCTTTGATCGACAAATATGTGTGTGGAAGTGAATCTGAAAACTATCAATTACCCTGACCTGAAAAAGACTTTCAACAAATAATGCAGCTTATCTGAAGAACCCAGAGAATAAACATAATGCAAACCATCTTCAGGATGTAACTGAATTAATAAATTCAATTGAGTGAATTGATTAAGTTATTGATTAAATAAATTTACCTTCTTGGCACCATGATAAAAAGGGAAGGGAAGAAACTCACTGAGTGTCTGCTACGTGCCGGACATTTTCTCGTGTAATCCTTATAACCCTCCATAACCTCGACAGTGCCATTTTTCCTGTGAGCTATGAAACTCAGATCAGGTTAGAACAATTTACCCTGAGAGTCACACAAGTAATAGAGTCTGGATTTGAATCTATATCTGCATCCAAGCCCAGAATCTCTGCACTCCCATTCCCCAATACTAGCCATAAACATGGAAAGCTCACCTTTCCACAGCGCAGTAACACAGAGACCTCCTGTCTCCCTGTGGTAGCCATTCCGCCCTCCTCCTTCCCCACTGAAGACTGCTGAAATCCTGGCCAGCTGGCAAGCAATGGCGTGCTTTGTTCTTCTTAAAGCCCTCCCCAATCTCCGCACTCCCTACCTGCAAAGAAAGTTTAATATAGCACAGTCATTAACACCAATTCCAGAGCCAGGCAGCCTGCGTTCGAATCCTGGCTCTGCCACTTACCATCTGTGTGACTCCGAGTGAGGCCTTTGGCTTTCCTGCACTTCAGTGTCCTCATGCATAAAAGAGCAGCAATAGCAGTCACCTATCTCACGGGCTCCTGCGGGGCTCATACACATAGGAAGGGCTCAGTAAGTCTGAGGGACTGTCACTACAAGTCGATGTGACAACACTTCGCCAAGGTCTAATTTCATTGCACAAACGAAGGAACTGAGGCAGGGAACAGTTACTCTCATGCCCCCGCTCACATCGCTCATTGGAGGCAAGGCCAGGATGAGAAAGAAAGGTCTCCCGGTTGCTCATCCGGGGCTCCTCCTGCTCACTGGACCGAGAGACAGAAGAAGCAATTAAGCCATTGATGCAAAGCGTAATCTCTCCCTGCAGTTCGCCCTGTCACATGAACCACGGTGAAGTCACCACAAACATCCATTTATTTATAAACCTACAACGTTAACCTCTTCACTTAAAAGCCTCTTGGAAACGGGCTGGTTAAAAGCATTTCAGATTCTGTCAGAGAAACAAGCTCACACGGACATCTTGTCTCCATATGCCTTTAAAACCTGTTCCGAGCCCCCTAATCCCTCACCAAGGGACGTTCCCCCACACTCCCTTCTCCTTAAGTTTCCACCGTTGGGTGTGGATATTCTCTGAAAGCTCTCTCTTTTGAAAAATTCCCATGCTTTGAGTCGGCAAACTCTGAGGGAAGTGACTGCAGCCAGAGGTTTCGACATTTACATAAGCTCTTAATCAGCCCTCCAGTTCATTACCGTGTTATGTATCGATTACACTGCTGTCCTGGAAAAGGAACGGGGTCTCTGAGTCTGCTGTTCTGATTTAGAGCATGGAAAGGGGCCTTGGAAAATGGGGCTCTGTGAGGGGTGGCTGAGCTTTAGGAAGACATTCCAGCTTCTCCCTTTCTAAGAGTTTAATCTTGTGCTGCGTTCTTATTTATTCATTCAGTACGTATTCATTGGTTTCTATTATGGAAACCATACTAAGTACCAGAGATACGATAATAAGTAAAGCAGATATGACCTCTGGTTTCATGGATTTTATGCTCTAAATGGGGCGATGGGCACTAATCAAAATGAAGAGTGGTATGAGACGGGGGTTGGGTGGGGAACGGTGTGGGGGCCTGTACCTGAGCACATCTGGGTCAGGGGAGGCTTCCCCTAGTAAATGAGTTTCTTTCACCTGTGATTTGAAGGTTTGGGAGTGGAACCTCTAGCCAGAGCACATACATGCAGGATAGATGACGTGAAGAGAGAGCAGGAAAGATGAAGACAGGAGATGAAGCCTGTGAATTAAGTGCTTTATTCTAGAGCAACGGGAAGCCCCTGAGAAGCTGTAGCCACTATACCCAAGGGCATCACCGTTCTGGGTTATTAGAAGATATTTTCCCTTGTATTATTTCTCTTTCATTTTATACCAACTGTGTTAATAGCTATAATTTTTCTAACCCTGTACTTTCTGTGCCATTTACATTACATATATTATCTGTTAACCCTCACTTTAAGCTATAAGGAGTGGACTATCATTATGCCCATTTTACAGATAAGAAAAGTGAGGTTCTAAAAGGGCAAATCATTTGCCCAAGGTCACACAGATAAGATGAGATTGGAATCCAGGTCTCTCTGACTCCAGGTCCAAGCTTTTGACAGTAGGGAATATTATAAGTTCCCTGCAGGCAGGAGCTGAGTCTTTCTAATTCTGCTTAGTTTGCTAGTGCCCAGACCACAGTCGGAGCTCACTGCAGGCGGGTGGAATGCCTCACTTCCCCCAGCTTCCCGCCCATCCCCCACCTAATCGCCACTGACGCTTCTGTAACACTGACCATGCACCGGGTACAATTGATGTGTATTAGCTCATTTTCATTTTTATCCCAACCTATGAAGTAGGTACTGTCATTTTCATCCTCTGCATTTCACAGGTTAGAAAAGCGAGTCATGTCAAGGTGAACAGCTTGGGCCAAGGACCAGGTAATAAGTGGCACAGGCAAGCTGGAGCATACCAAGTATGACCACTAGACGTGACTCTCCCCCCCCCCTCCAGCCATCAGGGCCTCCTTGACGTTTCTTGGAAAACGTGCATTCTCCCACCTCCAGCCTTCATAGATGCTACTACCTCTTCCTACACACTCTCAGCCCACAGCCTGACCTTGTCTTCCTTTGGGCTCTGTCCTATCCTCCAGGACTCTTGGTCAGGGTCCACTGGCCCTGCTGTTCTTGCCCCTCATAGCCCTAAACTTCCCAGCACTCACCAAATAAACCGGGTAGTCGACTCCTGGTTCCCCCATCCACCTCCCACGTGGGGCATCACCCACGCTGCCGAGTCCTGGCCACATCCACAATGCTTGGGACTCAGCAGGAGCCCTATCATTATTATGAAATGAGCAGATAAATACATAAGTTAATGAGTGAATGCTGAATAATTCTTTTCTGTACCCCATTGTGCGTGGCACATAGTTGGTCTCATTCAACGTTGCTGAATGAACAACCGACTGTATAGTCTGATTCCAGAATTTATTTTTCCCTTTGGCTTCCCCCCCCCTTTCTCCTTGTTTGCATAAAAATCCCAAAGAAACATGACAGTCCTACAGAGATCAAGGATGAGGCTGTTGGTTAACAGGAAAGATAAAGGAAAGTGAGAATCTGGAATTTTCCCTCTAGCTTCAATGTGGGAAAAAATATATATATATTCCAAGGTGTGTTCTAGACTCTAGAGCCCTGCTCTTGCCATCTGCCTGTCCCTCCCCAAAGCACGAGGCCCAGGGGCTCTGCCTGGAGTGGCTGAGGCCCCGCAAGGAGTGAGGAAGCTGGCTGACCTGTGATTGTTCCTGAGCCGTGGGGACAGTGGCTGTTCTGGGCACTTCAGGAAGTACTTGCTCCAAGAGGCCCTTCCGGCTATTGTTGTTCGGGCCAAGCCTGCTGGGCTGGCACTGGGACAGGGTGCCCCTCCAGGCCAAAGGTCTGCCTGGGGCACTGGGGGCGGGAAGGTGAAAGGCGGGGGCGTTAGTACTTGAGCCAGGCAGGGGTTCAAGCTTCTCTCGTCTTCAGGCCATTAAAGCCAGGAGCTGGGCACCTCAGTTCTTTCTGTGTCCTCTGGCCATGCTCTGATTAGAGATAAGCCAGATGCTGCGGTTGATAGGGTAGCCGGGGCTAGGGAGAACTAGCTGGTGCTGGGGAAGGAGCATGGACTTGGGAGTCGGGCCTCCGCCCCTCCCTGCGCCCTGGGACACTTCTGAATCTCCTCTTCCTCTTCCTCATCCATAGAAGAGAAAGAATGACCAGCCTGAGAGGTCACGAGGATGAGCTGAGTAAGATCGATGAACCTGTCAGGTACACAATAGCAGTGGGAAAGGCTGGTTTCCTTCCTTCTCCCGAGCAGCTGGACAAGGGCAGGCGGTGTGGGGATGTGGTAGGGCAGCAGATGTCACGTTTCACTACATTCCTCCCCGTCACAGGCTGCTGGCCCGGGCGCTGAGCCCACTCCTGCCTGACTTCTCCCGACAGCTGCCTGCTTCTTTGCTCGGCCTTGCCCGTGACTCCTGTTGGAACCATAAAGCCTCTGCTCCGGTCACAAAAAAAAAAAAAAAAAAAAATTACAGGAATGACGTAATATGTGGCTCTCCAGCCACGGAGAAAGTCCAGACTTCCATCCAGATCTCTACCCCAAATTCATGCCAGGATTGCAAATCAATGCTCTCCTGTTCCCGTGAATCCTGGGTAACTCCCATGCCACCACTCCACCCAGCAGCAGCTCTGCCACCCCCTGATCTCATGACAAAGGCCACCAATCCAGCCACTGAGGCACAAAACTGGCTGGGGCAGGGGGGTGGGCCAGGAAAGAGTTTCCAAGCACCTAATCCCTGCAACCTGACCCTTAATTATAATAGCAGTGACACTGATTAAAGACTAGTGCCCAGCACTGTTCTGAGCTCTTTATGTTAACTCATTTCATCTTCACCAACAGATTTTGAGGTAAGTACAGTTTATATCTCCATTTTACAAAAGAGTAACTGAGTTTCAGGGGGCATGATGTCAGCATTATGGCAGCATGAGACATTCCTCCACTCTCTCTCCCTTTTTCACAGCAAGTTAAACACCCATTCGCAAACAAAGATGTCTCAGAGTGAGTTGTGGGAACCAGTACCATATGCCAAGGGACCCAGGAGAAGTCTCACCCACCTGTGCATCCAAAAATAGGCAGACAGACCTGTTGGGAAGGGCTGCGGAAACCATCTCAGCTCAGTGGCTGGCCCCAGGCCACAGAACTGATGTGTTGCAGGTAAGATTTAAACCCATTTCTGCAGCTGCCAAGTCTAGTGTCTTTTGTTTTCCCACCAGGCTACTGATTCCCAAACCAAACGAAACTGGCCAGCTGGACCCTTTCAGAGCAACACCGCAGAACAAAATTTCTCCTAGCAGACCTAACTTGTCAAACCCCAAACTAAGTTTGATGAACAAAGCAGGGGCCTGGGAGCTCTTCAAAGGGAGAGAAGGCAGGGGGTGTGACGGTCCGCCCTCTCTCTGCCCTGGGCGAGAAGTGGGACACTGGACTCGCCACTCTCCCTCTCTGGTCTTCAGGACCCTCACTTATCCAAGGAGCAGATGAAATTAATTTGGCTTCGGATAAGTTCTCTCCCAACCCTGGCATTCCAGGGTCCCATGAAACGGCTGCCATGTGCCAGGTACTCGGCAGAAAACTGTATATAAGCAGAAAATGATCATAGCTATTTGCCGGGCTCTGCTGTCACTACCTTCCCTGGTCTTAGCTCATTCAATCCTCGAACAGCCCTGAGACAGGCACAGTGATCTGCAAACCCCCCTGCCCCCCAGGAAGCTGAGACTCAGAACAGTGATCCAAACCCACCCAGACTCACCCAGCCCGGCAGTGATGTCGGTGGGACTTGAACTCAACCTGTCCGCCTCCAAAACCCATCACTGGACTACTTAAGAGCGCCTCGTCCACCTCAGCCAGGGACAGGTGCCAGGAACAGCACTATTGTTTTTTGCTTATCCCACTGCCTGTCCATCTGCAGTTGCTATTTTTCCATTGCCATCATCAATCACGGCGTGACTTAAACGGGTCAGGGAGAGGGTCCTGCAGCTGCCCGTGTGTGGCTCCAGCAGTCCACTGCCCACAGTCCTTCCTGCTGGCTCCATGGGGACATGTGTGGAAAGCCCTTTCTTTGAAAATAAACTGATCCAGTTCGGGTGGAGGGGGGGCGGGGGGCTGTCCCTCTTACTTATTTAGTCACAGCCTCAGGGCTAAACTGGTGGCCCAGCAGCTTGGAGTATGTTCTCTGAGCTGGAAAACCAACTCCAAGCACGGGTGAACAGGTCGGGAAACTTGAGAACAGCACAGACATCGGGGAAAATTCCACGTGCCATTGCCTGCAGCGGAAGGCTGTGTGGCCCAGCGTTCCTTCTCCCCAGGAAAACTTGCAGGCTGCCCCCTGTTCTCCCCCACCAAACTAAGTAAGCTGGGGGCCTCTAGGAAGTACTCCAGGCCTGCTGGGAGCTGGTTTCTCCAGGAAGACGGAGGGGAGGGTGCAGAGGCCCAGGGGCCGTTTGTCTCAGGGCAGTGGGTCATTCAGAAGTCGCTGACCTGCATGCCGGGGGCAGATGGCTCTGGCCTGGGCACAAATCCCACTAATCCCCTGGGCTGTACTGCCCCAGCTGCCTGTGGACAGGAGCCAAGATGGGGTTCCTCCCAGTCGGAGGAAAGGTATCTGGCATGACTTCATCCGGAGGGCCGCTGAGGTGCCGTTCTTAGGGGAGCCATCCAGAAGTCGGCAGGCTCTGAACTGAAGAAGCTTCCAATAAGAATGCCTTCCTGTGAGGGGCGCCTGGGTGGCTCAGTCGGTTCAGGTCATTATCTCAGGGCTGCGAGATGGCGCCGCTTTGAGCTCCGCCCTCAGCAGGGAGTCCGCTTGGGATTCTCTCCCTCTCCCCGCCCTACTTGCTCATATGCCCGTGCACACACTCCCTCTCTCTCTTTAAAAAAAAAATGGATTCCTGTGAGGTCACTCACTACCACCAAGTTCACCACATTGCACTGTGTTCCCCTTTCCGAAAACATTTTCTAACATTCACTTAGAGCTTTCTTTCTTATGTCACAGTTGAAATTGAAAACAAGCAAGCAGTCATCTTTGGGGAAAAAAAAAACAAAAAAAAAAACCACTTGAGCAAACAGTGTGGACCTGGCAAAAACTCCATTTCTTGCCCAGGGGAGGACAAGTCTTGACCCCAGACTGTGTGTTTTGGCTGCACTGGTCACCAAGTGCTTGCTCCATGCGCGACATACCTAGACAGCACTTGGTCCGTGTCCGTTGGCCTGCGTCACACTCATGTGGTTTCACTCCTGGGCCCCAGAGGGAAAGAGAAGAGCAGGCTTTGGGGTCTCAAGGGTCGGATTTCAAATTCCAGCTCCACCATTTTATTTCTTCATGATCCTAAGGTAGGCTTCCTGGCCTTGGTTTTCCCATCTGCAAAGTGGGGCTAGTGCTATCTGTCTTGAAAAATCGTCATAAAGCTGAAAAGAGATGATGTCTGTAGAAAGCATCTGGCACACGGGAGGGACTCTATAAATTTAAATTTTCTCCCCTTACTTCTCACACCAGGCAAAGGAAATATGATTAATAAAATACTTAAAAAGAAAAGAAAAAGGGAAAGAGGAAAAAGGAAGAAAAGCCTAAGACACGCTCCCTTTAAGGTTGACTGTGATTTCACCTTCATTTCCTGATCTCACTGCCTGTGCCGTACACCCCCACACCCTGGTCCCGGTGCTAAGAAAATGTCTGAAAGTCTTCTCCTCCCCTATGTCTATCAGGACAGCTCGCAGGTGATGCAAGGAGAAGGCTGGGGGTGTCCACTCTCAAGTCCCTCCAAATGCTTTCAGCCACACGGGCACGCCCTTGCTCCATCAACTGGATGACTGGGACTCTGCTGTGATGCCCCAGCTCCCAGATGCCAGAGCAGTATCCACCAACGTCCCTCCTGGAGGACCATTTTACATTCCTTCAGAGAGAATCCCATCTCTTTCCTCCTAACCCCACCCCCATCCAAGAAAAGTTTTATCACCACAAAGAACAGTGTTCTTCTAGCCAAACTGATGAAGATTTCAAGACCTGCGGTGAAGCAGCCTCGGTTTGAATCTTGGCTCTGTCCCTCACCTGTATGACCTGGCCAGGTTACTTAACCACACCAAGCAGAGTCATGCTTTCTATGGGATGAGTCCAGTGCATTCCTCACAGGACTACTGCGATAACCCATTGAGACCATTTATTTAAAATATTTAGCACAGTACTTGGAACCCAGTAAATGCACAGTATACAATTGTGTTTTTATGACCTGGCCATTAAAAATTTATAGACCATCTGCATTCCTAAAATTCCAATTTTGCAACTCTAACCAAAAAAAGTGGGTGGGGGGAGGACAGGATAATAATATTTAGAAAGGAAAATTTTCTAAGACTTTTTTAAAGAAAAGGGAAGCATGTAGATTGGTCAGGCTTTAGGCACTATATATGCCTTCTTACTCAACTCTTGTGATACCTTTTGGAGTAAACTGGAGGGATAAGTAGAGGAATAGTTCAGAACAGACTATCTGAGTCTGAACTCTGACTTGGTCACTTAGCTGTGTGACCTGAGGTGAGTGGCTTACCCTCTCTGGGCCAATTTCTCAATCCAGTAAAATGAGAATAATGATACCAAAAGATAGTCATGAAGACTAAGTGAGTTAACATATGCAGTGCAGTAAGAAGAGTGTTATGCACATAGTAACATTTTACTCATGACTGCTGTAACCTTTTCTAGAGCTTGAGAGAGAGGTTCAAGAAGGTTAATTAATTCACGCAAACTCACATGCTGGTAACGCAGGAGCAGAATTCAAATCCAAGTCAAACTGATTACAGAGCCAGTAGAATGCTTATCCCACTACTCTTTATCATATACCTAGGAGGAAAATAGGACTTTCTTTGGGCAGAAAAGATGGGGCCAAATAAAGGAGACCCTGGGTGTTGGGGACAGTGATGGTTCATTTCTAGCACAAGTAACAAAGACAGAAAAAGGAACAATTTGGAGAGAAAGAGAATCAATTATATTATGATATCAGAAGGTAACTCTGCAAATTAAAAAAATAACAACAAAAAAACAGTGTTTTAGGCCATATTACTGCCTATGAGTAAAAATGGCATTCCAACCAGTTTGAAAAAGCCCTTGTGGGAGAATTCCAGACACTGTTTAAATTCTGATGCGGGGAGGGGAGCCCTGATGGCTGTGTGTTTCTGCAGAGCTGGTTTTCCTGTGCACAGACCCTCCCCTGGGTCCAGCCCTCAGGGGTACATCGTTCCAAAGCACTGAACCAAATATGCTATGCCCCTCTGCTAGGCCCAATGCCCACAGTTCTCAGAACCCGAAATCCTGGTATATGAGGCCCGGCTGGAAAGAGCTGGGAAGGGTGGGGTATTCAGAGACTCCAGGCGACTCTTGTTGGCTTGTGGGATTAGCAGTGATTAATTTTTCCTTTTAGTATTTGCTTGAGCATTGAGTGTATATTGCTTTGGTGACTGGAAAAGAAACTATTGAAACAAAAGAGTTAAAAACCACATGTGGTCATCTCTGGGTTGTGGGATTACTGGTGATTTGTGTTTCTGCTTCTTTCCTTTGTGTGTTTTCTGTTTTACTTCATTTTCTGCTTTGAACGTGTAATGCTTTAGGATTTAAAGGAAAAAAGAATAAACGTTATTAAAACTCAAAACGAGAATGATTTCACGTGAGTGTGAGCTCCAACCACGTAGACTTCCCTGGCTCCTGTCACAACATGTTGAAGGTGGAATTAGGTAACGTCCTCCCTCAGCAAAGAGAAAAACCTGCCAAGAGGGGGTGGCTGCTCTCCCAGGGTCTGGGACTCAGAGGGCTCACTCCACCAGTACGACCACACTGAGCTGTGAATGCCTCTTTTTTTTTTTCTTAAATCATTGTTGTTGTTCAATGGACTTGTCTGATTATTTTTTTTACCAAATGGAAAAAAAAAATGTGTTTCCACCTGATCAAAATTCATGTTTTGTCCATTAGCTCCATTCTTTAAACTAGGAAGGAAATGTTCAAGTTCCCTAGAGAAATCTTTGAGGGTTGTTGATTCAAATGCAAATACATATGAGCCCCTCAGGGATATAATTTCTGTCAGGAAAGAATAGAATGGGCCAAAGTCAACGCTCTGGGGGCTTTTTGTGTTTCTTCTCTGGAAAGAAAAAAAAAAAGAGGGGAAGAGAAAGGGGAGAGAGAGAAAGAGAGATGGAAAGAAAAAAGAAAGGAAGAAAGGGAGGAAAGAAAGAAGGGAAGGAGGGAGGAATGAAGAAGGGAAGGAGAGAGAGGAAGGGAGGAAGGAAGGGGGAGAGGGAGAAGAGAGGGTAGAAGAGAAAGAATACAAAGAATGTATGGGGAGGAAGAGGGAGAGGGAAGGAGTGAGTTTAGAAACATCACGGAGTGTTGACAGTTAGAATGCAATGGGAATATTTAGAACAAAAGGAGCCTAAAAAAATGATTCTTTCCACCCCTGTCATTTTCCAGATGAGAAAGCCAGGCCCAGAGAATTCAGTGATTTGCCCATTTCAAACACTTACATGATGATAGAAGCAAGATTACAAGCCAAATTTTCCCAATTCCAGCCCTGGCCCACTTTCAATTCAACTCTGTGCACTCTGCCTTCAGGTGCAGGGAGGTATGTGTGACCTACCCAGCCTATTACAAAGGCCTTGACATTTAAAGGATTAAACATTTGGATGATGCCTTGGGAGTATTCCTTCAAAGACGGTTCTCTCAAAAGAGGTGGATCAAAGAAGACTGGTGGAAAGAGGGGTCTGTATCCGTTAGGGTGCTTTCAACTGCCAGCAACAGAGAATCGGACTCAAAGTGGCTTAAGTAATAAAGGAGATTTTGTTGAAAGCACCACGGTATGGCGACCTTCAGGGGAGGCTTGTTCTTGGCAGCTAAATTAAATCACCAAAGATCCAAGTTTCTCTCCATCTTCTTGTTCTGCCCTTGGCAGCACCATCTTCCTCCTACAGCTCACTCTCTTTGGGGCCCCAATGCAGGAAGTCTCAGGCCAGGTCCCTTCCCTTCCCTGCCTTCGACCTTGATTCCCTGACCTGTCAGTTGATGGGGCTGATCACTGAATGAGCTCAAACAGCCCTTGCACCTCTAACTTATTTTCTCAAAAGGAGGACTATGGGCCATTTGCATTAGAACTGTCTTTTACAATTTTGTTTAACCAACCATACAGCTCCTACACTCTAGCTCAATGCCACTAAGCCATAATCTCTGAGGAACACAGGGATCTGCGGTGTCAGCAAGCTTGCCTAGAATATCCTTGTGCCCATTGAAGTTTGATAAATATTTATTTCCAAGAGAGTCTAGAACGGGAGTAAACTATGGCTGCTGAGCCTAATTCTGCCTGAGAATTAAGAACGGTTTTCACATTTTTAAAGGGTTGCTTTAAAACAAACAAACAAAAAAGGGGGAAAAAAAATAAACTCACACGAAGAAGAATATGAAACAGACCTTCCATGGCTCCCAAAGTCTGACATATTTACTACCTGGCTCATTACAGAAAAACTTTGCCAGCCCCTGGCCTAGAATAATGAGGTCATTGGATGGTGGAGAGAAAGGCAGGGGGTGGATCTGGAGAGTTTATAGGACTGATGAGGCCAAGAATTCCTGGGAGCAGGAGTTTGCAATGTTCCATCAGCTCCATGGAGAATCAAGCAAGTCAAAAATAAAATGTGCTCAAGTTCTGGAGTTCAGTTTAAGAAATATCTTTTCCAGGGGCACCTGGGTGGCTCAGTAGGTTAAAGCCTCTGCCTTCGGCTCAGGTCATGATCTCAGGGTCCTGGGATCGAGCCCCATATCAGGCTCTCTGCTTGGCAGGGAGCCTGCTTCCCCCTCTCTCTCTGCCTGCCTCTCTGCCTACTTGTGGTCTCTCTCTCTGTCAAGTAAATAAATAAAATCTTTAAAAAGAAAAGAAAAGAAAAGAAATATCTTTTCCAGAAGACCTCCTAAAGTCTCTAGTTGGGCCACCCAATGTTGAATATTGACCTAAAGGCGGGGGTGGGGGGCACAGTAAAAGGCTCAGGAAGGGATGATGTCAGTATGCAACCTCTTTGCTCTGATGGCCACCAGTCAGCAGCCCCCATAACATGGGAACCAATTGGGAGTTAGCTTGTGGGACTTGTTCCTATGCCTTACTTCCAACCACAGAGCAAACATTAATCAGCTAAGGATACGGTACTCAAAGAGCCACCCCAGGTCAGGGAGGTAATTTCCTGGGGACTTGACCAGGAAGAGATCCCAGTGCTTCTCAGACAATGGGCAGGCAATGTTCTGTGTTAGGAGCAATAGAGGACAAACCCTCGGCTTTGGGAGTCAGACAGACGTAGGGTCAAGTCCTAGCTCTGAACTTACTTGCTCAATGATTTTAGACCTGCACATGATTTTTAGACCTTAGCCACTGGCCCCATCTGGCTATTTACATTTAAATTCATTAAAATTGAATAAAATGTAAAATTCAGTTCCTTGGTGACAGTAATCACACTAGCAGTCACTAGTCAACTCACTAACTACATGTGGCTTGTGGCTATCATATCAGACTATCCAGATGCAGAACTCTACCACCATCATAGAAAGTTCAAGGGGCAACGCTGCTGCAGGCAATTTTTTCTGGGGGGTGGGAGAGGTTAATTCCAGCTAGTTAACATACAGTGTAATATTAGTTTTAGGTACACAATTTAGTGATTTAACACTTACATAGAATACCAGGTGCTCAGCACAAGTGTACTCCTTAATCCCTATCACTTATTTCACCCATCCCTCCATGGAACTCCCCTCCGGGAACCATCAGTTCATTCTCTATAAGAGTCTGTTTCTTGCTTTGCTGCTGTCTTTTCCCCTATGATCATTTGTTTTGTTTCTCAAATTCCACATGTAGGCAATCTTTTGACAATCATTTTGAATCCATCCTCTGGCTTTCTTTCTACCGTCCAACGGCCTCATTATTCTAGGTTCTATTGCCTTGGGGAGAAAATGGTTATCAAACTCCAACCCAAGCTTCCACGGGCTCATTCATAAAACAGGCATAATAGTCTATCTGCCTGTCAGGGTTGTTGTGAGGATTACAGGAGACAGAATGGGTAGAGTGACTAGCACAATACTTGCCACAGAAAAAGTACCCATCAAAGGGCCCTCACTGGTATTGTGTGCAAAATCTCAGGCTCTTACGGCTCAGGATACTCTCCCATCTTCCTTTAGGCCAGTGGTTCTCAAACTGTAGCACGCATAAGATTCCCAGTCTGCAGGGAGGGTCGTATCCCCAGAGTTCCTGTTTCAGGAGGTTTGGGAGCCTGGTAACGTGCATTCCAAGTTCCTAAGTCTTGTTGACACTGCAGCTCTGGGAAGCACATGCTGAGAACTGCTGCTCTAAACACTTCTTTTTCAGCCATTGCTGCCCCTTTTTGTTAGGGAGTTGTTAATTCTTTAAGAATATTGTCCTTTCCTGAACATACCTTGTTGAGTTATGCACCTGCCTGCAAAGAGGCTATTCGCTCTACCCCTGAGGAATCTTTATCTGCATTTTCCAACCACAAGTCAGACTCTGATAAGCCTGGTCAATGGCTTTCCCCACCCCAGATCTCCACCCCGAGTTTGTCAATCATCCCTCTGTGCTGCCTCTTAGATTTTGCTTATTCTTTGTTTGCTGTGACGTAACAGTTATTTGTTTCCCTATCTGTGTTTTCTAACGTGTAAGGAGATGTTCCACTGCTGGTCCCCAAGACAAATTGTTGTGGTATATCAATAATTTCAGGTGGTACACAGAGAAACAAATAACACTGAGCCACAAAATAAGACCGGTCTTTCCAAACTCCTATTACATCAGGGAGAGAGCCACAGTCTGGGGCTGTTGTGTCTTCACTCCCTTGCTAATAACCCTCCAGCTCAGAGCCCAAGTCAGATAACTCCATCACCTTACCATCATCATCATCCCCAAACAATGGTGGCTTAAATCCATGTAGCACTTTTGGTGTACCTGCCAGTGTTCTAAGGTTTACACATGCTTACATAAGTTAATTCGGTGAATCCTCACAACCCTATGAAGTAGATAGAATCATGATGTTCAGTTTAGAGATGAAGAAACTGAGGCACAGAGGAGTTACGTGCCTTTATCACAGTTGTATAGCGAGGAAGTTTCCAACCTAAGCAGAGTATCCGGTGTAGGCTTTTAACCACAATAATCCTGGGGAAGAGTTTCACAAAGTTGTTCTCTTACCCTTGTCTTCTATTTTGGGAAGTATATTCATTTTCTTTCTTTCTTTCTTTCTTTCTTTCTTTCTTTCTTTCTTTCTTTCTTTCTTTCTTTTAAAGATTTTATTTATTTATTTGACAGAGAGAGATCACAAGTAGGCAGAGAGGCAGGCAGACAGAGAGGAGGAAGTAAGCTCCCTGCTGAGCAGAGAGCCCGATGTGGGGCTTGATCCCAGGACCCTGAGATCATGACCTGAGCCAAAGGCAGAGGCTTTAACCCACTGAGCCACCCAGGCGCCCCAGTATATTCATTTTCTATTTAGCTAGTGATAAAAGGCTCTTTTTCACCTGAAGGAAAGTAGGATACTAGTTGGGCGCTAGTGGTGGAGCCAGTTCGTAGATGGAACAGCTGCAACATGGCATGCACCTGACTGAGGTTTGGGGTAACAAACAGATGGTGAGCTTCCCGGGGGCAGGATCCTGTTAGTGTCAGTCAGGGTCCAGCCAGAGAACAGATGGCACGTGCAAACACTTGACAGGAAAGAGCATCGTGAAGGAGGGCTCAGGGATGTGGGCGGGCAGGACAAGAGAATGGCAGAGGGAGTGATGTGCCAGGGACCAGCCAGGGAGTGAGGCTCTTACCCCCCTGGAAAGGACAAGAGCAGAAAATGGCCTTATCACATTATGTGAGAGCGCTCTCCAACTGCAATGGTGGAAGAGTCACCAGACAGAAACTGTGGCCAAAAGAAAGCCAGCTAGGAGTAGGGAGGGGCGACCTGTTTCTCCTCTAACCATCTAATCTCCATCCGGCCAGCCCCTGCCATAGATGGAATCCAACGGGAGGCCCAGAGGGCAAGAGACCTCTTGGGGATGCTGGCCATAAAGGTGGCCTCCCTTGTGCAGAGCAAGGCAGGGGTAAGCAGGGATGAGTATGAGGCCAGAGAATAATCCGCTCAGCAGCTGGCACAGTTGGTACACGGAGCAGCATAACACACAGTGTGTGCGTCTAGGATATGCACAAGACACATTTGTTGCTCTAGACTGAACTGAACTCAATGGAGAAATTGGTTTCAAGGAAAAAAAAAATGCTGTGTGCTAAAAGCAACTGGACCCTGGACCTCGAGGTTTGTACTTCCAGTTTATCTGAACACATGAATCATTAGATTTCACTGACCTCTTAGAGCTTGAGTCACACACGTGAGGAGCTGGTGCACAGAGTGTTTCAAGGTGTAATTACATCCTCCACCTCGTCAGGGTGTCTAGACTAGATTTCAAGAGCTGGCCCTCAAAAAAGTAGGAATTCGTGGTAGAGGCCTTGTCACAGAGTGCACAGGAGTAGGTCCCAAAAGCAGCAGCAGCCTTGGCCTGAAGGATGAACATAAAAAGGGAAAAGAGGTAGTCATGTACAAGTCTCAGTAGGAAAGAGAGTCCTTGGGATGCCTGGGTGCTCAGATGGTTAAGCACCTGACCCTCGATTTTGGCTCAGGTCATGATCTCAGGGTCATAAGATCAAGCGCCACATTGGGCTCCTAGATGGGTATGGAGCCTGCTTAGGATTCTCTGATTCTCTCTCTGCCCTTCCCTCTATCCCAGAACCGCATGTGCATATGTACACACACACACACACACACACCCCCACACAAACACTCTCTCTCGCTCTCAGAAAAAAAGAGAAAGAAAGAAAGAAAGAAAGGAAAGAAGGAAGGAAGGAAAGAGAGTTGAGTCAAGCACTGGCAGTAGAAATATAAAGGGATCCTACTGATACTCTCTAGGAAAAGTTTTATATGACCTATTATTGGCAATATTAATAATAATATTTTGAATATATCACACATATTTTATGTACTAAGCTAATGTGGTAGGCATCTTTGCTTAGTTGATTCCTTTAAGCTCCACAACTATCTTATGATGTAATAATTAAGCCTATTTTTAAAAGAGCAAAATGAAGGGGTGCCTGGGTGGCTCAGTTGGTTAAGCATCTGACCTCCGTTCAGGTCATGATCTTGGGTCCTGAGATAAAGCCCTACATTGGGCTTCCCACTCATCAAGGAGTCTGCATGTCCCTCTCCCTCTATCTCTACCCCTACCCCTGCTCATGCTCTCAAATAAATAAATAAATAAATAAATAAATAAATAAATAAAATCTTTTTTAAAAAGATCAAAATGATGCTTAGTAAGGCAAAGAAAACATGGTGGTTTTTTTTTTTTTAAGATTTTATTTTATTTATTTGACAGAGAGAGAGAGAGATGACAAGATCTACAAGTGACTGAGCCTATATTATGTACCTGCTACTGTCTGGTAGGTCTATCAGGGCTGTGTATCACAGTAGCTGTCAAAGTGAGGTTCGTGGAACTCTGGATCCCAGAGCTTGACAGGGGACCCACAAGGTCAAAACAATTTTTATAATAACACCAAGACATTATTTTTTTTCTTCCAATGTATTTACACATCAGTGCAAAAGAAAAGGTGCAAAAAGCTACCACCAAACCACACTAGTGGTCACTGCATTCTCCAATGTCACCCACTGACAGGAGAAAAAAACACCATTTCACTTAAGCATGTCTTTGATGAAGCAGAATAATTATTAATTTTATTAAATTTCAACCCTTGAGCACATGTCTTTTTCAGACTCTGCATGAGGGGCATCTGGGTGGCTCAGTTGGTTAAGCAACTGACTCTTGATTTTGGCTCAGGTTGTGATCTTCTAATCATGCTCTCAGGGTTGTGAGATTGAGCCCCACATTGGCCTCCACAAAGGGCTTGGAGCCTGCTTGAGATTCTCTCTCCCTCCCTCTTCTTTTGCCCCTCCCTCCACTCGAGAACATATGCTCTCTCTCAAAACTAATAATAATAATAATAATAATAATAATAATAAAGACTCCACATGGGGAAATGGTAAGATCCATGTACTTCTACACATGTCCAAGTACCATGGTTGGCTCAAGGAAAGGCACCTGCTCAATTGTTGGAGTTGCAATCTAAACTAAACTTTTTTTCACAGATTACCATTTGTACATGAAAGAACAAATGGAAAACTATGGGCATTCAGACCTGAGTAATAGGCAGACATGTTCTCAAAAATTAAGTAAATGAGTCTGTTATGTAAAAGAAAGCAACTGAAAGTATATGTTGCCAATGGTAACATTCGAGCTTTCGCATGGAAAATAGGATTTTGGAAAATATATATGCCATCGTTAACTTGCCAGTTTCCCAATATGTAAAGCCTTTTCTGATGAGATTTGTGGTAGCATTAATGAAAGTGATATTTATGATGTCATATAAAGAAATGTGTTAACACCTGGATGATCTGTGTAATTCAGTAAATCACTATTTTCCAAATGCTCAATACATCATGTTGCAAAATTACACACAGGCGAAAACACTGACTTCAGTGCAAAATAGCCAATGGATTTTAAGGTAACATAGTATGAAAATTTCATTGATAGGGTTTCAGATTCCACCTTACAACCAACTTCAAGAAACTGGCAGTCGAGTTTTGATTTAGTATCAAAAGTCTATTAAATGGGCGCCTAGGTGGCTCAGAAAGTTTAGCTTCTGCCTTCGGCTCAGGTCATGATCCCAGTGTCCTGGAACTGAGTCCCACATCTGGCTCCCTGCTCAGCGGGGAGCCTGCTTCTCCCTCTGCCTCTGCCTCTCTGTCTCTCATAAATAAATAAATAAAATCTTTTTTAAAAAGTCTATTAAAGTACCTTTCCCTTTTACAACTACATATTTGCAAGAGGCTAAATTTCTTTTTGTACCCCCAGCAAAACAACATATGGCAACACATTGAAAACAGAAGAGGTTATGAGACTCTGTCTTCCATTAAGTCACACATTAAAGAGATTTGCAAAAATGGCACTGTCCCCACTGAAATTTTTTTTTGGAAAATATAATTATCATAAAAAATGTGAATTATGTAACTTTTAATCAGTTCATTATTATTTTAAAACAAATTAGTAGATAAATGATTTTTCAATTTCTCAGTTGTAATTTCTAACACAATAAATATTAGTAGATACAACCCACACTTAAAAATAAAAAGGTTCTTTGGGGACCTCGATAATTTTTAAGAGTATAAAAGGGTCCTGGAGCCAAAGTGTTTGCAAGTTACTATTCTGTAAGAATCTTACCAGTGCAATGAGATCCCAGAGCTAAGAGCTTCTAGGAGCCTAGAAAAATGTACAAGACCCAGGTAGAAAAACAATTTGTTGGCTCCAAGTCTACAAAAGAAAACAATAAATGTAAAAATTAATAAACGTTTAATTAAATGTCTACAAAATGTACCAACATGCCAGCTTCATTCACTGTTAAATTCAGCATTCATAAGGATTTCATTCCATCAAATACCACTTATAGGTTCAGTTTTCTCACTTCACAAATTCCCCTATTCATAGTGTCCACAGTAATTGTTGGGAACTCATAGCCAATCATAAATTAAATGAGTAACATGGCACCAAATAATTTCTAAAGCACAAATATAAAAGCCCTACAAAGATTCTTAAAACAAAAAAGTATATTTAATGTGAGATATGGGTTCAGCTGGTATATTTGATATTTTGTGTGGTTGGGACTCCAAAAGTCAGAACAACTAGGACTCATGAAGGTCCTGCTTTAAACACAGCATGGAATTGCCTGTAAATTATAGCCCTCCTGAAACATTTCAGTGCTGTGAGAGATCATCACCAGATAAAGGAGAGGTCTTCACCAGGTGAAACAGCTCCCCCTAATCTTTGGCAGGAATGAGAGAGACACATAATGAAAATACACTACATTGGTCAGCAGAAGAGCAAAATCACAAGGAAAAGAGAGACCACGTGGTCTTTTGTTTGGGTCTGAGCAATGGCACAGCTGGCCAGGCCTCTGAATTCTGGGCAGGGCTTACACTGCCCTCACACCCAGACTTTCATCATTAGGTGTGAGCAAGGTGGGCCTGATGGTTTAGAAGAGCCCTGCGACATCTCAAGGAAAAGGACAGCATCTGAAAGCAAAGGCTAAGGGCAGCCAGCTTGAGGCAAGAAGTCACCCAATGATGGCCCCCACTTCTGGTCCATGAGGCCCTTGCCCCCTTACTGGCACCTCATAATTACATTCTCTTGTCAAGGAGCAATGTCCAGGGGCATCTGGGTGGCTCAGTCAGTTTAGCACCCAATTCTTGATCTCAGTTCATGTCTTGATCTCAGGGTAGTGAGTTCAAGCCCCTCCTACTTAAAAAAAAAAAAAAGGAGCCATGCCCAGCACTGCAGAGATGTCTCTAGAACTTCAGTCCCTTAAAAAGTGTCTTCCTTATCTTTCTGCCATGCTAAGCTCCACTGCCTGGAGGAAGGCAGGGTTGGCCCTTCATCCAACTTTGAGGTATCATGACTCTGAGACAATATGGAATATGGTTGTCTCTTAACATGGATCTCCAGTGATGGGTTTCCTGCAGTATTGCAAGTAACTTATTTTCTTCCTCATTTGATTTTTTATAGTGTCTGCTATAATGCACTTACTTTAATTTTTTTTTTTAATTTTAAAGGATATGGGTAAAGCAACTGGCTTCTAATAGATAAAGAGTAATCACTATTATTTGGGAATTAATCAGAGTGTGCCCTAACATTTCCTGCATTGAAATCAGGAGCTCTCCACTGTCAAGAGACGACAGACTGACTTCCATTTTCTGGAGCTCCCAAGTTTAATAAAAAAGTAAAATAAAAATAGAAAAATGGAAAAACAAAATTATAAAACACATGATATATTTGAAATGTTTCACTTAACAAGTCAATGTTTTAAACACATGTACACATCCAAAACTGCAACACAATAAAATCATGCAATTGACGATATACATCAAGATTTATGAAAAACAAATTAGGCACGGAGCACACATTTGTGTAGGCAATGTGGCCTGAGAAGGACACTAAGCTGTCAAGCTCTCCATGTACAAAGTCTCCCTTCAGTCATGTCAGCGAAGCTATGCAAGTCAATGGTATCATTTAGAGATAAAAACAAGTCTAAAATTGGGTTCCATTGCCAAATTGCTTTCCTTGGGTACCTCTTCCCTTCACCAACACCACTAGATTCTGATTGCCATCAGCCTTTATTCCTCGTATTGATATGGGCATTTCTCAATGCAAATGTCTGAACTTCCCAACCGGAGGGAAAGGGTCGTATGGTCTGCTATGACTTTTCATGCTTATAACAAACATGTAACCTACTAATCAAATTACTGATACTTTTCAAATATCAAGTTTTCAAAAGTGCAAACAGAAATATACTTTCCACTATAAACGCATATTTTTTTAATCTTCCAACTTGCACACACCTGGAGATCTGCATCAACTCTCCAAGTCTACTCTATCATATTAAAAGAGGAAACCTCAAATCAACTTTTTTTTTTTCTTTCTGTCCAATCCTTTTAAGCAAGGATACCACCCCTTCCTCCGCCTCCCCTCTGTGGAAGGCTAGCAAAGATCTCTTGGCAGCTGTTCCTTTCACCCCTCCTGGGGCAGACACCTCCTTGCATTGTTATTTCAGTTGATCCAGTTGTGACTAAGCCATCAAAAGCACTTTCTCTGAAAATTCAACTCCTGATCACTGAGAATCAAGAGGTTTGGATGATGGGTCTCTGGCATGAATCTTCTCCCATCTGGTTCTAGTTCAGGGCTGGCCTTTGATGGCCCTTCGTCTCACACCGTGGCTCTAGGACGTTGTGAAGACTGCTTGGCTCTCTTGCAGGTTGAGTGGATCCAAGGACTGCTTGGCTCTCTTGCAGGTGTTTGTTTTTCTAAGCAAGAACAAGGAGAGTTTTTTTGCACCATGTAGATGTAAGCTTATCACCAATTTCTTCACAACAGGTGTGTCTTATTTGACATAAAGGAAGACCTGTTATCACACACAAAGTTCTTTTTCATTACGACTTTAAGAGAACAACAATAGTTTTAAAGATAGAAGCAACTGGTGTCTTCATATATCCGTTGAGGATATTACAAAAGGTGTATCCCATCCTTGCCACTTCCTCATTCCACTCCCTATAATTGAAGCCATTACTTCTAGTCTAGAAAACAATAGCTCCGTGGTTGGTCTCCCTGCCTCCTCTCTTGCTTTGCCATCTTCTCTCTGCTGTAAGAGCAACTTGTTTGAAACATAAATATGAGCCTAACCGCCCTCCTTGCTCAAATACCTGCAATACCTCCTCGCTGCTTATAGTAGAAAACATACATTCCTTAGCAAGCGTGTCTATAACAGAGGGAGATAAAACAATAGAAACTGGTGAAAAGTGTTTTGTTTTTTTTTTTTTAAGGAATTCTTTTTTTTTTTTTTTTTTCTCTCCATAGAAGCTGAGCCACACCAGGCATAAGCATTATGTACTTTTGGTCTATGGTGACAAGCTTAAAATTCTGACTCTTAGGTTTTCCCTCATGCCACTCCAAGTGCCTAGAAGGACCTCAGTGCTGCTTGCCACTCTTGCCTCCTCATGTAGCTCAGTATGTATCTCACAGAACTCAGTTCCAAGGCTAATTCCTCCACAAATCTTTTCCTGGTAGTAAGTCTGGGTTAGATGTCCATCCTCTGGGCTCCGGGTCACCTCTGGTCCCTCAGTGACAGCAGTAACCACACCATTACCTGCTTGACACTGCTGCTTCCCAGACTGTCCATTATACCAAGACTTCCCTGAGGAAAGTGAATGTCTTTCACCTCCTCGAGTAAGTACACAAAATAAATGCATATAATAGACATGCATTTTATCTACCTAGGACCTCCTCTTCCCTGTTCTTGGAAATAGCAGCTACTACCCTCCTTTTCAAGGAACTGCCCCTTCTCTACTTCTTATGGTTCAGGCAAGGCTATTAAACCAGAGAACTCCACCACTGTCCTAGGGAGGGCTTGTGACCCGAGATGAACCCAGCAAATTCTTTTACCCAGGAATGGGCAGGGCTCAAAAAGAATAAAAGGCAACCGAAACTATGTCATCTTCTGGCAGCTCTGCAGAGGAGCCTCATGTCACTGAGTTCCTGGATTCTATTCTTCTCAAGGCTTTTGTACCAGTGAGCCTTTGCTGTATAACAAAAAATCTCCAAAATTAGTAGCATAAGATAATATCCACTAATTTATCTCAAAATTCTGGAGGTCAGCAATTTGCACTCGGCTAAACTGGGCCTCTCTTCTGGTCTTGGAAGGATTCATACATCATCTACAATCAGCACTGGTGAACTGGAAGCTGGTTGGTCTAGGGTAACCTCAGGTGGAATTATCTGTCCTACGTGGTGTCTCATCTTCCATTGAATTTATTCACATGCAGCCGCACAGAATTCCAGGAGAGGGAGTAGAAGCATACAAGACTTGCTGAGGCCTAGGCTCAGACATGGCACGCCATCACTTTCACTGCATTCCATCAGTCAAAGCAAGACACAAGACCAAATTCAAGAGGGTGGGAACTAAGACCTATTTCTTGGTGGGAGGAGCTGCAAAGTCACATTGCAAAGGGTGTGGATACAAAGAAGGGTACAAAAATGTGGTCATATCTGCAAACTACCACAACTTTGTTATTTAGTTCCCTGTTAATCTTCCAATATATATCCCTTTTTAAATAGTCAAACTCGGCTTCTGTTGTTTGTGCTTTAAAAAAAATGTAACTTATACCTGCTTGGAAATGAATGAGAGGATGCATTATAATGGGTCAAACTTTCATTCAGGGGAGAGTGATGAAGCGGGTGTAGAAAAGTGACAGACCGTCATAGAGCTAAAGGAGTTGCAGGGTGTACTATACACTGGTTGCCTATGAGCACCCCAGAAATTAGGATACCACTTTCCTTTACACCTTCCTAACTCACCCTATAGTCAGAGCCACCAATACCTTGAAATCTCTTTAAAAGTTAGACAAGACATGGAACAGTAAGCCATTCACTGGGAACTGCTCTCTTGTCACTACCTAAATTGAAATGGCTGAGTGTTTGTTAGGTGACTATCTGCAGGTGTGTATTAATATAGCCATCTTTTATACTCTGGATGGGCTTAAATATCAGACATAATTTTTTTTAAGGAAAAGATATTTCAAACAAAAGAAAAGTCTTAAGGCTGACAGGAGTCTTAGATATGGTCAGTGTTCCCCAATCTAAGTCCTTCCCACCTCCACTCCACTACTTTCCAATAAAATCTCCACTTCTTCTTCCCTTTCTTCTTCCTCTTCTTCTTTCTTCTCCTTTTTCTTCTTCTTCTGTCTTCTTCTTCATCTTTTTTCTTCTTAAAATCTCCATTTCTTCTTCCCCCTCTTCTTTTTCCTCCTCCTCCTCCTCCTCCTTCTTCTTCTTTTTCTTCTAGGATGGGCAGAGGGAGAGGGAGAGAGAGAATCTTAAGAGGGCTCCATGCCTAGCACAGAGCCCAATACAGGGCTCAATCTCACAATCTTAAGATCATGACCTGAGCCAAAAACAAGAGTTGGACACTTAACCCCTGAGTCACCCAGGAACCCCCAAATTTCCATTCTTTTAGGTGCTGGTCAAAATGACATCAGGAAAAAAGCAAGTTACAGAATTAAACGACATCAAAGCATGAATGACTGATGTATCATGTGCAGGAATTTAAAGGATAATATATAACAGTTGAGAAAAGATTTCTTAACTCAGAATATCTTTTGAAAGTGAAATCCCAAGAAATATAAAGGAGACATTTTTAGGTGCTACAGGCAGTTTTGTTTTGTTTTGTTGATTTTGTGGTGGTGGTGGTCGTGGTGATGATGTAAATAATGAAAAAATAAGCATCTGTACTTACAGATAACAGTGGATTTCTGTGATGTTTAGAATTTTCTCTGCTTTGCCAGATGGACATAACAGATACATACAGAACATTCCATCCAAAAACAACAGAATACACATTCTTTTCAAGTACACATGGAACATTCTCCAGGATAGATCATATGTTAGGCCACAGAACAAGTCTCAATAAATTTAAGAAGACTGAAAACATATCATGCAACTTTTCTGACCACAAAGGTATGAAACTAGAAATTAATAACAAGGAGAAAAACTGGAAAAAACACAAACATGTGAAGGCTAACCAACATGCTAGAATTTTCTCTCCTTTGAAAGACGTGGTTACCTTGGCCTTCAGAACATTCCAGAAGCTAATAATTATTGAAATTTATAATAAAGAAATACTGATGAAAATGAAAAGTTCCTCAAAGTTTTTGCAAAGTTAAACCCAATATTCAAGGTTTAAACAGCACCCTCAGATTAAATGAGTGCTCCTTCAGTTCCATGAGTACTTCTCACCATCTGTAAACCACAAAACTGTCACTCATAGTGCTGAGATTTACATCTTTGTGGTTGAGACAAGGAGGAGCCATATCTGCTCTCACCATGTCTCAGGCTCGGGACATGTGCCAGGGCAGCCAGACAGGATCTCTAAGGCGGAGTGAGATGGTGTGATGTTCTCTGTGTGGGAGGCCTCCTGGGGAGGCAGAGTGGTGACCTCACTGGGAAAATGAAAACAGTTCAATAAAAAATACTTATCTTGAAATGATCTGCCTGAACTTGAGACCAGTGAAGGAATTGTATTTCCAACACCCTTTCAAAGAGAAAAGCCATTTTCCATTAATCCTGTATAAAGAAGAAATCCTACAGTACCTCTTCTTGACTGAGAGATGATGATTCAGGCAAAAAGGAGCTCAACTCAAGCTCTACATAAAGATACAGTAAGAGAATCACCCTTACTTTTAAAAGAACCAATTAAAACGTTTTCCTTTTAAAACTAGGGAATAGATTTGCTCCTTCAAAATTCAGTTTTGGAGAGGATTCAGCCACACAAGTAACCTCAACTTTTGGCCTCTGATATTTTCCTCCCCCATAGGATTTCTCTCATGACACTTCCATTGGCCACCTACAGAGACTCAGTGTGTCCCTGTGTTTGAGGGTTAAATGCAGACCAAGGAACAAAGGTATGGACATTTTGAAAGGATCTCTGCCTAAAATGCCAAAACACAATAGGAAGATTAATCAAGAAAATGTTAAAATAATCTAGAAGCACCATCAGGCTGAGAGCGGCCTTCTGATTCCTCTGTGTTTGATTTGTTCTGTTCTGAGCCCTGTTGCTTGCCTATAAGGCTTGGAAATTCCTAAGGATGGAAATTCCATC
The DNA here is from genome assembly GCA_028533885.1 of Nasua narica. Taxonomy (NCBI): domain Eukaryota; kingdom Metazoa; phylum Chordata; class Mammalia; order Carnivora; family Procyonidae; genus Nasua; species Nasua narica. Next base: position 26,789,063 of record CM052815.1, on the reverse strand, counting down.
CTATAAGGATGGAAATTCTTAGTCCTATGGCCCTTGGGTGTGTATCATTCAGGAAATTGGGAGTATCAGCTCTAAGGATAGGCAATTTTGTGGGGGCTTAATATTCTACCACCATTAGTACAACCTTATCACCTCTTTAAATGATATTTATAGAAAATTAACACAGCCAAACACATTCTATAGGGCTATATCAGAGAGCACTTTCTTCTTTGTTTGGCTTATAGTAGGTTTAGACCCATGGTCTTGGTCTAATTAGAAAAGGGCTCTGGCTAGAAGCATCCAAGAGAAAATGTAGCTTGGCAAAAAAGCCTGAGAATCCTTGGTCCCATAGAATCCTAATCCCATAAATTTCTCAGCACCTGAAGCTACAGGCACTTCTGCCAACAATTTAACTAATATGTTTTGGGGTCTTTTTTTCCCAATTAAAAAAGAGACCCAAAGTCTGTTTCAGAATTATCTCTGAATATGACAAATCTTAAGAGTTCCATGGTTCTCTCTTTGGTTCAAGAGCTAGAAAGCACATAGTCAAATCTGCCAGCCTTTCTTAGAAGTTGTAGAAGATCTTCAGGTATAAATTTCCAAGTCGAACTTTGCCCCTGGATTCACTCTAGCCTTACTTTTCTCTCTTAAATTTACCTCATTAACAATTTTTTTTGCACTTTTCCCAACTATGTAGCTTTGTTAGAGACCTCAAATTCATTTTTCAACAACTCAGTATCAGAAAAATTATCTAAGACTTGCAAAGGAATTGCTGGATGTTCTCCCAGTACAGTGTTCCTCCTGATGATCTATTGCCTGAACTATTTATTTTACAGATCTGCTGGGGCAGAGGGTACCTTGTACATTTGTGTCTGGTTGAGATGGAAATAATTCCCTTCCCATGGAACACATAATCTCAGAATTCGTGGTTTATGGCCCTGTTAAAAAATAACCAGTATTGTATCTAATTAATATGTTTAATCTAATTTTGGATATTTAGACTCTAAAATACTCTTTGAGGGCACCTGGTTGGCTCAGTTGGTTAAGTGGCCAACTCTTGATTTCAGCTCAGATCATGATCTCAGGGTCCTAGATTCAAGTCCCCGAAACGAAACAGGCTCCATGCTCAGTGGGGAGTCTGCTTGAGGATTCTAATAGTATCATTCCCCTTGCTTGCACACACATTCTCTCTAAATAAATAAATAAATATTTTTAAAAAATAAAATGCTCTTTGGACTGGTTTAAATATTTTACAGTTTTCTTCATTGATTAATGAGTTAAATATAATCTTTGATACACCTTACATTTGTATAAAAGTAATTAAAAAAAAAAACTCCTGAAAAGTATACCTTAGCAGTAAGTAGAAAAAAACAAATGGACAGCACTACATATTTGTAAAAAATCTGTAGAGCTTTTCAGAACAAAGAGTGAACTTAACATGTGCAAATTAAAAATAAATTATTTAGGAGGTCAGGGGAAATCCCAGATGAAACGCAGAATGTGATGAAAGACTCTAAGCTGGAAACGTATGAAACAAACCTCAGTGAAAGGGATGGGGAAAAGGTGCCGTGTAAGAAACTTAGGAAATGAGTGGACTCTGTAAAACTGAGGGAAAAGGTAATTGTACCAAATACTGTACTCTAGTTAATAAATTTGCTTCCTATAAGGATATAGGTCAACAAATCTCCAATCATTATACATGTATACTGGAATTCACAATTAAATAAATGAATGGCAGATGGTAGGATCCAGGTTTCTTACTGTTGGAGAACGAGTTTATAAATAAGCAGAGAGGAAACTGCATTAGAATTAAAGATATCAGTATGAATTCATGTCTGGCTTAATATAACTACAGATAGTTTAATATAGAAATACTATTAGAAACATGGGTTATTATAAACATATATTTCCTTGTTTAGTCAGATAAGAGGGCATAGAAACAACACTTCATAGTAAACAGCACACTTAGCCCCAAGATCTTGGTTTCTAATATCATTAGAGAAATAAAAGGAACAGTAATTCTTGGAGAAATGGCTGATTTTAGAATTGGGGGAAGATTTATGTAAAATAAACCTGAAGCATCTTGTAGGGCTCACCGAAATAAGTAAACAAAACAAAATGAGGGGCACCTGGGTGGCTCAGTTGGGTAAGCCTCTGACTCTTGGTTTTGGCTAGGTCATGATACAAGGGTCATGAGATTGAGCCCTGTGCCAGGTTCCACACTCAGTGGGGAGTGTGCTTGAGATTCTCTCCTTCACCCTCTCCCTCCATCCTCTCCCCCACCCGGCCCCGCTCACACTCTCTCTCTCTAAAATAAATAAATAAACATTTTTTTAAAAATAAATAAATAAAACAAAATGATAGAGCCATGTCAAATTTGGGGATACAGGAGCCAAGTGACAGAGCTCCCAAACACCAAAGTTGGGATGATTTGAGCAAAAAAATAAGTAAAGTAATATTGGGTTATTAGTCAAAGCACAAAATAAATATCGAGTCCATACTAAAATAAATAAATGCTTAAACATATAAATGGGAGAGAGAAGACAAATTTTACATGCAGAAAAATTCTAAATAATGTAGGCAGATATTCCGCCCTCAAGGAGGTGGAGAATAACTCCCCACTCCTCAAAGATGGACTGTCCATAGTGACTTTCTTAGGAAGAGTACAATATGGATGGGGGGAGTAAGTTCATGGTGTAGAAACCTGAAAAACACTACTTTAGCCAAGGTAACAAAGTCAACATCAACAGTCATAAATTATGTGATAGTACATACCCTTTATATGATACAATAAGAATGGCATTTTACCTCTATAGTCTTTGCCCAAAAAGCCATAACCCCAGTCTAATTATGAGAAAAAAAAAAAGTCAGACAAATCCCAATGGAGGGACAGTCTACAAAATATCTGACAAGTACTCCTCAAAAGTATCAAGGTCATAAAAAACAAAGAAAGTCAAGGCACCTGGGTGGCTCAGCCGTTTAAGTGTCAGCCTTCAGCTCAAGTCATGACCCTGAGGTCCCGGGATTGAGCCCGGCATCAGGCTCCCTGCTCAGAGGGGCATCTGCTTCTCCCTCTGCCCTTCCCCTGCTTGTGCTCACTCTCTCTCTCTAATAAATAAATAAAATCTTTAAAACACCAAGGAAAGTCTAAGAAACTGCCACAGAGCAGAGGAGCCTAAGGAGACCTGACAGCTAAATGTACTTTGGTGTCCTGGATAGGATCCCAGAACAGAAAAATGACAGGAGGTCAAAGATAAGGAAATCTGAAAAAAGAATGGAGTTTCGTTAGTAATACTACTATATCAATATCAGTTCATTAATTATGAAAATACATCATAATCATGTAAGAATTAATAAGAAAAATTGGGTGTGGGGTATGCAGAATTGTTCTTTTTGATTTTTATAACTCTTAAACTATCACAAAATTAAAAAGTTATTTAAATAATTAGGTGTATCAGACAAACCCAAATAGAAATAAATTCTGTAAAATATTTGTCAATGTCATGAAAGAAAAAGAAAAACTCTGAAACTGCCACAGATCAGAGGAGACTAAGAAACATCACAATTTAAAACAATGTGAAATCCTGGGTTGGATCATGGAACCCAAAAAAAAAAAAAAAAAAGAAGAAGAAGAAGATACTAGTGAAAAAACTGGTAAAATCTCCCCCACCCCCCATAAAGTCTATGGCTTTGTTAATACCATGGTACTTATATTAATTTCTTAGTTTTGACAAATGTACCATGATTGTGTTAGATGTTAGGGAAAGTTGGGTGAAGGTACATAAGAACTATCTGTACTATCTCTGTAACTTTTCAGTTTCTTTCTTTTTTTTTTAAGTCGGTGAACCATGAGAAAAAACAGATATATGTGGACTAAAAGCATGGTATACCACTTTGATTTGGTTAATAGAGATATACAGTTGCCATCACTGGAACTCACATGTTTTCAAGGAGGAAATGATCGCTAAGAGCTTAAGGAAGACTGCCCAAATCAGTGATTCCCTACTGGGGATGGGGCAGTATAATACTCAGGATAATTAATCTTACCTTAGCATTTGTCTGGGGATAGTTCAGGCCAAAGCTCAGGGAATTCTGATTTTCTTAGAACTCTTGGTGACAAAAACACCTCTCTTAACAATCTCAACAAGAGTGGTCTATTTCAGGCATTGGTGTTAAAAATGGGAAACAGCAATTAATGAGATATCTTTTCGTATGTGATCGAATCATCTGCTCTTTCCACACCCAGGAGGCCTAGGAGCTATTCCCTCATGAACTTAAGAAGAACAGGTCTTATCTTACTGGCCATTTAGAAGGCCAACCCCTGCAGGATACCCACAAACAGCTAAAATCCAATGGAGACTGGGAAGAGCTTCTGATCCTTGCTTGGCTGAGCTACTTTAGGCTTTTCCCAAGGTAGCTAGAAAAAGGTTTCCTGGAATTGTTTACTAGGATGCCAGGAGGTCAGCCAGAGTTCTCAGTCCCAAAAGTCATTCATTTCTCCTCCCTTCCCAAGGTAACAAAGCATATGTTACCCTCACAGAGCTGCTCACATACTAAACACCTGTCACACGCTAGCTACAGTACTGGATGCTGGGGAGGAGGGAGCAGATTCTGAAAAAAATGTAACAGTAATGAGGAGGAGAAGGACAACACATAACACATTTGTAAGAGCACATATTAATAACAGATCAAGTCTTATGCAATAAGCACTGACTGATTTCATCCTACAGTAACTCAGTAAGATAGGTTATATGGTCTCCATTTTACAGGTGAGAAAACGATTTCTCCCTCCAGGAAACCGAGGATTAGAGTAACTTGCGTAAGGTCAACTAGTAGTTAAAAACATCAAAGTAGTTTCCTGTAGACCTAGAATCAAAAACCAGTTCTGTCCCTTATTAGCTGTGTAGCCTTGGACAACTAATGCCATCTCTTTATCAAGTGGTCAATAAACTGAGGATAAAATCAGCACAAATTTATTAATGTTAGCTGCCGCCAGTGTGGGGGTGGGAGGGGCCTCACGTGTACTCAGAACTTGCCAAACTGTGCCAGGTGCCTTACAGGCTTGAACTTATTTTATCCTCCCAATACAACATCAGATAAGGACTTATTGTTTTACTGATGAGGAAATGGATGTTCAAAGAGGTTCAATTAACTATCCAAAGGTCACCCGGCAAGTAAGTGGTCTAGCCGCAATTTGAGTTCAGCTCTATCTACCCTAGTACCCTGAGTCAACCATTGTGTCAACCAGATGCCACCCACTCAACATTCCCGAAACTCCAGACAGCTCAGTTTCTTCTAGGTAACATATTTCTCATTTTAACTGAAGGCCTAACCCAAAAGAATTGCTGAAAGTGCTGTAAACTTAAGAGAGTCTCAGTTGAATTAGGTGGGCCCTTTCATCACTGATAGCAAGTACCTTGGAAAGCAGAGTCTTCCCTGGGAGGCCAGAGTGCATTCTGAGAAGAGGAAGCACGGAAGTAGACAGGAGTGGGGAGAAAGAAGGTACAAGATGTCTGAAGGCTCGGGAAGGAGTTTCTTTTGCATTCCGAAGCAAATCTACAGTTTATCCAACTAACCTTGCCTTTAGCCCTTACCAAGGGCTTGAGCCCTTACCGAGAAGACCAAGCCTTCTGGGCCTCAGAGCAATCTAGGGTAAGGACAAGAATGCTAAGTGGATTCCAGTCACTAAGCCAACCTCAAGTACTGTTAGTAGCTGCTGGGGAAGTTGTATTAAGGAGGATCATGGGATTATCCAGGCTCAGCTGACAGGGGAAAAAAAAGTCGTGGTTTATTAGTAATTTCTGCCACAAGTTTGGGAGTGGAAAGAGGCTCACATGTGCCAAGAATTTGCCATTCATGTTTTAGGGGATACTACAGCCTGGGCATACTCTACAGCAGTGCCTGGGTTCAGGTCCAGGCAGGAAACCAAAATATCCCAATGGCATTCTTTTCCCACCTATCTACCTCACAAACTATGGCAAAACAGCATTAGCAGCAAGAAAGGACGTAATTTTAATTCCTTTGGTTTTAATTACTTTGAAAATAGAAGCAGGCCACCCATGCCAAAACCCTTTAAGAAGTACTAAAAGCCAAAGAGATTCAGGCCAGCTAGAGAAGGGGAAGGGGGAGGGTCCAGCCAATTAGCCTTCCTCTGTGACATGGTCACCATTCACCCCACCCTCCAGATGCCTTAATAACACTCATCTGTGAACAGGACCTCAGGAGAGGGGAAGAAGTGGTGAGCCAAACCTCAAGAGTGAAGAAGGAAAAAAAAACAAAAAACAAAATATGGAATTTCAGCTCAAAGCTCAACCTTTGAATGTTCTAACTGCTGTCATTATTTTTTGTAGAGTCCTCACTGGGCTTTCTTGACCACCAGGAACTTGGTCTCAGAGCTTGAGGGCCCATGTTTTCTATCTGAGGCCATGCTACTGTCTTGCCAAACACACTCAACCTACTGTCTCAATGTCTACAATCTTTCACCTCCAAACTCCCCTAGTGGGTCAAACTTTCCACGGTTACACTATAAAAGGGGAAGCAGTCCTACCATTTCCTTTAATAAGCTGTTTTTACAGGGTGCCAAGTACCCTTTAAGGAGCCCAGAAGCCCAAGCAGTCCCCTGGATTCCAGAAACTCCAGCCTAGCCCAGAAGTAGCAGAAGGCAGAGACACAGACCTAGACCCAGTAAAGTTAGCCTCCAGGGAATCTGCTTGGTTCAGGCTATCAGGAGAGGTGTGGGATGCTGCGTTACTATTAGCATTGATTTAAGGCTCTGCTAGGTCCTTGCCAAGAGTGAGCCCAGTCTCTCCAGGGTGGTGGTCCTAGAGAGGAAATTTCTACCATCTGTCTTCTAAGAAAGTTGGAATCTGTAACATAGAGAGCCTTTTGCTCTCTTGAGCATCTTGATGGATTTGGATTCACAAAGGTGAACAGAGTGAAGCAGAGTTTGAAGTGGGAGAAAACTGAATGGTCCTACCTAATAGAAGAAGAAAAATGTGGAATTTGGGAAGACCATACTGATAATGACTATTCCTGACTGTAGTGCGCCTTTAGTTAGGGGAAGGAAAAAAGGTATGGCTAAGTAGATTTTTTTAAATAAAAGAAAATAAATCTTGTAAATATGCTCTAGTGGTTGTCATTGGACCATGAAGTGAACAGGAAATAAACTTTATTATGCTTGTCATTGAGATGGGAAGATTGTTTCTTATGACAATTAGTCTATATGTGCTAATGCAAGCACCATTCCACACTAGCAAAGTTTGGTGGGGATATTAAGGAAGGGGGTTGGTGAGGTGGGTATGAATTTATACAAAGAGACAAGTGAATGATGAACTCTGTGCAAAGTCTTATCAGATCAAATGTATTACACCTGGCCTTTTCCTCATGCTATCTAATATTTTTCATAACTATGAGAGTTGGGGGATTGTTTTTGTCCTGGGGAGATATATAATATATATGTGCGTATATATATATAAATATGTATGTATGTATATACATACAGCATATGTATAGTATATGTTTATAGTATACTCACACACACATATATACAGTCTTTTTCCCAATTTGCATTTAGTTAATTTCTAATTTTCTACCCTTAACAGACTTTTTTGGATAGAACCATCATTTTTTTCAACCTTTATTGAGATATAATTGATAAATAATGTATGCAAGATTAAGGTATACAATGTGATGATTTGACACACATAGATTAGAAATGACCACCATAGTACAGTTAGTACCTCCATACCTCACAAAATTACCATTTCTTTTTAGTGGTGAGAACAATTAAGATCTACTTTCTCTAACTTTCAAGTACATAATATAGTATTGTTAATTATAATCTGCCATGCTGTACATTATATTCTCAGAATTTATTCATCTTCTAGCTGAAAGTTTGTAGCCTTTGACCAACATCTCATCTCCCCAATCCTCCTTCCACAATTCTACTATTTCTATGAGTTCAGCTTTTTTAGATTCCACATATGAGTGACATCATACAGTATTTGTCTTTCCATCAGTCTTATTTCACTTAGCATAATGCCCTCAAGATTCATCCAATTTTCACAAACTGCAGGATTTCCTTCTTTCTCATGGCTAAATAATATTACATACACACACTTCAGCTTCTTTATCCATCTATGTGTTGATACACACTCAGGTTGTTTCCATATCTTGACTATTGTGAATAATGCTGCAATGAACATAGGAATGCTGATATATATCCAAGATCCTGATTTCATTTCCTTAGATATATACCCACAAGTGAGGTTGCTAGATCATATGGCAGTTCTACTTTTAAATTTTTGAGAAAACTCTACACTGTTTCCAAAATGACTACATCAATTTACATTTCCATCAACAGTGCACACAAGTTCCTTTTCCTCTACCTGCTCACCAATACTTTCTCTTGTCTTTTTTGATAAGTCATTCTAACAGGTGTGAGGTGATATTATAGTTTTGATTTGCATTTTCCTGATGATTAGTGACATTGAGTACCTTTTCATGTATCTCCTTACTGGGAAACTCAATTCCCAGTCAATTTAGTTCCTGTGTCCATTTTTTAACCAAATTGGTTTTTTTGCTATTGACTTGTATGCGTTCCTTAAATATTTTGTATACTAACCTCTTATCAGATAAAAGGTTTGTATATATTTTCTCCCATTCCATTGATTGCATTTTTACTTTGTTTATCATTTGCTTTGCTGTGCAGAAGCTTTTTTTTTTTTAATGTAATCTCGCTTATTTATTTTGCTTTTGTTCCTTATGCTTTTGGTGTCACATCCAAAACATGTTGCTAAAACCAATGTCCATGAGAATTATCCCTATGTTTTCTTTTGAGAGTTTTATGGTTTGAGGTCTTACACTGACATATTTTATTCATTTTGAGTTAATTTTTATGAATGGTATTAAGGGTCTCAGTTTCATTCATCTGCATGTGATTATCATTCTCCCAAAACCATTTATTAAAGAGACTATCCCTTCCCCATTGAATATTCTTGGCTCCCTTGTCAAATAATTAGTTCATGATATCTGGGTTCTCAGTTCTGTTCCATTGGAACAGAATGCCAGCACCATACGGTTTTGATTCCTATAACTTTGCAATATAGTTTGAAATAAGAAGTATGATGCTTCCAGCTTTGTTCTTCTTTCTCAGGTTTTCTTTAGCTATTCAGGGTCTTTTGTGATTCCATATGAATTTCAGGATTGTTTTTTCTATTTCTGTTAAAAATGACATTGGAATTTTGACAGGTATTGCATTAAATCTATGGATGGCTTTGGATAGTATGGATATTTCAACAATATTAATCCTCCCATATGGGATGAGAGAGAAATGAGCCTCTTTGGTAGAGTTCTGCACAGCTGGGGAAGCAGGTTGCTCATTTACATGCTCTCTCTTTCTCCCAAAGGAGAAGTAATAACTGAGAAGGTCTTTCTTGGCACTTAGCTGTGCTGCCTTGGAAGAAGGGTGACATGAGTAAAGCTGAACTGTTCCTCTTACCCTCTCCAATATATCCAAACTCATATATATTTTTTGCCCCAGTGGTGTGCCAGAACTTCTCCACTGGACTCTTGAGCATCCACAAAGACTCTCTTGTACATAAGTCTAAGAAAGTGTTTTCCAGGGCTCCAGACCATGGCCAATAGGGAATGGAGTCAGTTCATGGGACACTGCACGGTCTCCAGATGGGACTGAGTCCTGTATGCCTATAACCCAATGCACAGGTGGGTGACACTTTTCCTGGGTTTCTTGGCATATGGTGCTGGATCCCACAGTTCCCACAAAGGCATTTTTGTCTGTGGACTGATACCAAATTGTTGAGGGGGCATATGAATGAAAGACATGTTATTCAGCCATTTGTTGACACATAGAACCATCATTCTGGACCTCTGGCCACTCTCCTTCCTGACACACACACACACACTGCACTTCCTCCTCTGGTCCAGCTGCCCCAGAGGAGACTGTTGAATAAAAAACTTGGTACACAGTTAACTGGGTTATCTTTGTCTGGGGCCCACCATTTTGTTTTCAATCTGAAAGATAATACCTCCCCCAAGCTATAGAAGCCAAAAGGAATTCATTTCCTCCAAAAGAAGTTTTAGGAGATGCTGTATCAGAGGCTTAGACAAATCCAGTTTGATTACATTCATTGTCTCCTTGTCTCCCCTTACACAACAGTCAGGGTTTTAAATGAGGGTTTAAAGTGAAACTGAGTCTTTCCAGTTTCACATTTCCACCCTACTTTCTGTACAAAGGCCCTACCTTTGAAAATAAGAGTGAGAATTGTTTCATTAATCATGAGATTTCAGATCTTCTCAGTGGGGCAATAAAAAAGATGAAAAATAGTTATTTTAGCAGAGTCAAGGCTTGAAAACACAAAAGCATACTAAAAGGGAGAGTTTCCTGCAGCCATGGGGGGGGGGAAGTCAATTGGCTCAAAAAACTAAAAATGTGACAAACCTTGTTTGATGTAAAAAATTAAAATAAATTAAAATAAAAAGGCATATTTCATGGCATGGTTGGTATAACATAGATAAATGTTTTTTTACTGTCCAAAGTCACTTCTAGTGGATCAGTTTCTTTATTTTATTTTATTATTTTTTTTTTTTATCAGTTTCTTTAAAAACAAATCCATGAGGGGCGCCTTGGTGGCTCAGTCGTTAAGCAGCTGCCTTCTGCTCAGGTCATGGTCCCAAGGTCCTGGGATCCAGCCCTGAGTCAGACTCCTGCTCAGTGGGAAGCCTGCTTCTCTCTCTCCCATTCCCCCTGCTGTGTTCCCTCTCTCACTGTGTCTCTCTCTGTCAAATAAATAAATAAAATCTTTAAAAAAATAAAAATAAAAACAAATCTATGAGTATGTCAGCATGCTTTTTGCTAGCCACTAATTTTACTATTTATTCTCTCCCCTTTAAGTGGAAAATCTCATTTTGTGCAATGAGATGAAAAACAGCTTCACATCTGACTTGATTTTTGGATCACAACTCTATTTATCTAAACTTCTCTAGATCTTAGTTTCTACCTACGTAAAATAGGGAAAATAATACCTACATTATAGAGTTATTTTAAGGATTCAATGAGAAATTTTATTTTCTTATCATGACTATAATAAGTAAACATTTATTATTACTATATTACTTACTATACGCAAAACACTTTATATATAACAATTTGCTTAACCCTTCAACAATCAATTCCATGTTCTATATACCAATACCAACCCCATTTGACAGATAGGAAAATGAAGGCACAAAACAGTTAAGTGACTTGCATAAAGTCACTCACTGTAATAATCAATCAGAGAGGTGAGCATACGCAAAGAGGAAATAGAATGTTTAATAAAGGTGAAGGTAGAATTAAGGGAACTAGTATGATGATGGATCCAGGAACTACCCAACAGAAAGTCATTATCACCTCTGGGTCTAAAGGGACAGGGGAAGAGACTGATGTGGCTGAAACCAGGTGAGAGCTGTGCATGTGGGAGAGATGGTGATAGATAGTGAAATCCCGCCATGCCCAAACCACAGCCTGGCAGGAAAGGATATCTTGATCTCCCTTCTCTCCCATTCTCTCTAATTTTCTGCCAGCCTCCCATTCCATTGGTCAAACTCAGATGGAAGTCAGAGGTCAGGGGCATGCCAGTGGTATAGACACAAAGGTCAGCCACCCAGGGTACAGAATAAAGCTAGGAATAGACCAGAAAGGGCAAATCGAGAAAAACTAAAACACAGTAGAGCTAGGATTCGAATCTTTACTCTAAACTCACTCTATTGCCTCTTGAGCATAAATCAGTGGTTAGCTTTTCTCCTCCCTACCTGCAAAACCTAAGTGTGTCAACTCCAAGTCCATGTTGAAGCCAAATAGCCATTTTACTGGAAATCATGACTCATAATTTTAATAATGATTTGTCAGTGGAGGACTCAGAGCATAGAGAGCACAAATGGTTCACTTGAAAGAGTTCCTCCTCCTGGTTCTAGTCATGGGTGCCTCTTCCCTCATCCTCTATATACAACAGTTTTTGGATCCTCCATCTTATCCCTTCCATCCCCACTTGGTAAAACCAAGATCTCTCAAACAAAAACAAAAACAAAAATAAAAACAAACCCCCCCACACACAAAAACCCAAAATCTCTCCTTATTTTTAAACCTGGCACCACCACCCCCAACCCCAGAAGCTTCCTTCCACATTTCAGTGAGTTGAAGAAATTTTTCTGCAAAAGATGTCTCTCTCCACAAAACATTCCTACATCATCTACTAAGAAAATATGTGTTCTTTATCACTGCATACGTATGGATAGGGCTTGGCACCAAAGAGGACTGCTAACATAGCACGTAGTGGTAGCAGTAGCAGTGGTAGTAGTATTGTCACTTTGCCCAAATGAGGTTAAATAGAAAGCTTACAGTGACTGTAGAGAATGGCAAAAATGCAGAAGAGCCAAGTTCTAGGCAAGGAAGACAAAGCTTTCATGCGAGCATCCTGAGATGCTTCCCAGAAGACACATAGCAACCTCTCGCACCATAATGCATTTCTACTCAACCTTTTCACTACGGCTTTTGGCAACATTCTTTGCACTATTCTATTCCAGAATCACTCTCCTAGGCACCTTCATCCACAAGGAGACTTTTTTCAAAACAAGTTCCAGATGTTTTTCTTTTCCTGAGAAACACTCCAAAGCATATTATTTTTCAAAATGTTGAGTTTCATGCCATGAACATTTTATTCCTGGCCTTGGGTTAGCATGATATAAGAAACTTAAATAACCATGACGAGTGGAGGGATAAGCTTTTGTTTTTTAATCTTTAAACAGGCATTTTTAAAAAATTGTCCATAAGTCTTCTACCCTTTCAGACATTTGTCTAAAGCAAAGTGCATTTTTCTGTCCAAATATATAGCAAGTTCAAGTTTATTCCCATTACATCACCTTTGTTTGCCTCTACAATCTATCAAATGTGTTAAACACAGAAGACAAATAAAGTGAAAGAGACTTGTTTGCATATTATTAAATCTTCATTCATCAATTTCTTTGTGTTAAATGGTAAACTTTGATGCCTACAAAATAGGTAGCTGTGTGAGTGGGAATGAGAGTAGGACTATGAAGTGGAAATATAACATCACGGATACAAGGTGGAGTGAGATTAGCAGTCTGTTTCACTGTGAAGATAGAGGCATTTCTATTCCGATGCAAAGTTTCACTAAGTAATTTGGATACAATCCATGAACCTGTCCACATGTCACTACCTAGCTACTGCCCTCCAAATCCAAGTTCCCATCACCTCTACTGCACAAGCTTCTGTATCAGGTGCCTCTGGAGTATACCTGTCTTCTTATATCTCAGCTGCTCCACAGAATTCTGGCTTCTGCAAGAGCTCTCACTTGGAATGTTTGGGATGACTGCAGGAACTACTAGTCATTCTATCTCATGCACAAACCTGGCAGTGCAGGGGAGTTAACACTCCAATAGGCAACCCTGGACCAAAGGGGTCAGAGCTGAACAATTCAGAGGTATATTCCCACCTCTCCTTTTAGAGGTCCCCAGTGACATATACATCCAGTTGTCTGTAGAATTTATCAGCATCTTCTTTGTAACTGGATTGATTTTGCCTTCTTTCTCACCTAACACTTCCTAGTCTTCCACTTAGGTTCCTTGGATCACTTTCCAAGACAAACTACCAACATTCAAGCCCTTGCCTCGGACTCAGATTTATAGAGGAAACCAGACTTTGCAACAGCCTCTTAATTTCCCCCAACTCTCCCCTTTAACCTTCAATAATCTGTTCTACAGCAGCCAGAGCAGGTCTCCTAAAATATCAAGCATCCTATGTCATCCCTCTGCTCAAAAACTTCTAATGGTTTCCATCACACTCAGAATAAAACCCAAAGTCCTTTCAATGTCTCCCGAAGCTCAGCATGATGCAGACACTGGTCCCTCTCTCACTCTATTTTATTTTTCTCCATACCACTTATACCACATGATGTTATATCGTGTATTTATCTGTTTATGGACCATCCCCTGTATTGGAATGCAAGCTCCATGGCAACAGGGATTTGTCTTTCTTACCACTATATCCCCAGTGCCTTGTTCAGTGCCTCACCATGTAAGTATCAAAAAATACTTGTTGAATAAATAATGCAACACATGATTTTCATTATGCACATGGTTGTAATGCTAGAACTAACATTATCTCAGACAAAGAGAAAAAAGAACTTGCAGTCAGCTGCTTTGTTTGAATGACTTTAGGATATGCTTATCCAACAATGGGTGAAAAATGTGATAAAAATGGCTAAGAAGCCTTGTACCAATGATAGTCTTGGTGAGGATTGAAAAACAAAGGCCATTCCTCTTGATCAAAAGCTAGATGTAATCAAGGCTGGATTTTCCCAGGGATGTTTAGCTTTATAACTATAGACTTTAAGCTATAAAAACACCAGTACTATTGAAATGCCTGCAGGCAAAATTACTCTATTATTGTGAGTCTGAATGCTCCAGACCCAAATCCCATATTTGCTTTCTGAAATAATTATTTTTAAAGTTATTTTTTTAAAATAAAAAGTGACTTCTTAGGAATGCAACTATAACGCTATAGCACAGGCTATATCCCTGACCCCAATGAAGACAGAAAAGCTAAATCTAATCTTTAAGAAAGCTTTCCTTAACACATAAAGGGGAATCTTATGGCAAAGCCCTCAGAAATCACAACTATGATCTTAAAAGAAGATAGGCACCCAAAGAAAATGTTACCTATTAAAACCATAATTACTAAAATTAAACATGGCTGACAACTCCAGAAGTCAATCTAGCATTTGGTTGGCAGCCAATAGGGTGACCAGACCTCAGGTATAGCTCCAGATTTAATACTATCTAATGATGTGAGCCTGCATAAATCACTTAACCTTTGTGTCAAATGCTGTTAAGGGCAAATACTGTGTCATTCACAATAGATCCTGATATCCACCTCACACCTGGCACACAGAGGAAGTGCCTAATAGATAAGAGCTGAATGAGTAAGTCTGCAGAACTAGGTGAGGCATAATCTGTACTCTTAAAAGCCTCATGTAACTTTTAGCAAGAATGAGTATGAATTATGTCTCTATTCCTTCTGAAGATATCCATTTGTATTTTTGCCAGCACTGAATCCCTGGGCTAAATTAGCTAAAAATTTCCATGGACAACATCATTCTCATGAGGTATCTAGATTATCATTTCAAATTAGAAAATAATCATGTCTAGTCAACAGAGATTATTGTGTAAGTAGATAAAAAAATGTTACATATAAGTTGGACATTATGACATGATTTTGGTTGAAAATTCCCTTTGAGCAGAAGACATGAACAGACATTTCTCCAAAGACATCCAGGTGGCCAACGGACACATGAAAAGATGCTCAACATCATTCATCATCAGGGAAATGCAAATCAAAACTACAATGAGATATCACCTCACACCTGTCAGAATGGCTAAAGTCAAAAATACAAGAAACAACAAGTGTTGGTGGGATGTAGAAAAAAACCCTCTTGCATGGCTGGTGGGAATACAAAGTGGTACAGCCACTCTGAAAAACAAAACAAAACAAATCTGGTGATTCCAAAACATTAAATATAGAACTACCCTACAATCCAGTAATCACCCTACTGGGAATCCACCCAAAAATACAAAAACACTAATTCAAAGGGATACATGCACCCCTATACCTATAACAGCATTATCTACAATAGCAAAGTATGGAATCAACCCAAGTGTCCATCAAGAGATGAACGGATAGGAGTGCTTGGGTGGTTCAGTTAGAAGCATCCAACTCTTGATTTCTGCTCAGGTCATGATCTCAGGGTTGTGAGATCAAGCCCACGTCAGGCTCTATTCTGGGTGTGGAACCGACCTAAGATTCTCTCTCTCTCTACCCCTACCCCTCTCCTTCCCCCTTGCATGTGGATGTATTTGTGCTCTCTCTAAAGAGAGAGAGAGAGAGAGAGAGAGAGAGAGAAGTGAATGGATAAAGAAGATGTGGTATATACATATAATGGAATATTATTCAGCCATAAAAAGGAATGAAATCTTGCCATTTGCAACAACATGGATAGACCTAAAAAGTGTAATGTTAAGTGAAATAAGGGAGTCATAGAAAGACAAATACCATATGATTTCACTCATATGTGGAATTTAAGAAACAAAACAAATGAGCAAAGGAAAGAAGAGGGGGGCACCAAGAAATAGACTTTTAAGTATAGAGAACAAACTGATGGTCACCAGAGGGGAGGTAGAGGGGGAGTTAAATTGGCAATGGGGATTAAGGAGTGCACTTGTGATGAGCACAAGCTAATGTATGGAATTGTTGTTTCACTATATAGTACACTTGAAACTAATATAACACTGTGTGTTAACTACATTGGAATTAAATTCTTTAAAAAATCCCTTTGAAACTAAAGATATTCCAATGGCTCTTCATGGAAGGAATATTAGATGCTGAAATCAGGAGACCTAGACAAGTAACTTATGCTCTCTGAGCCTCAGTATTGCATTTATAAAATGAACACATCTGAGGGGATTAAAAAAATATCTTCCCAGGCTAAACAAGGGCTGATCATTGTGAACACACCAACTCATTTTTTAGAGATATATCAATGGGTGTTTCTATTTGGTCTGCCCATGGGTCCTGGAGGAAGGGAGGAAAAAGACTATGTATCCATTATCTATTGTTACATAAAGGAGCCACTCAAATTTAATAGCTTAAAATAACAATGTATTATTACCTTTCACAAGTCTATGGGTTAACTGGACTGAAGTGGAAGGTTTAAACACTCTGTAGAGTGTTGCAGAGATCACTCAAGTGCTGCATTCAGCTGAGATGGGAATGTCTAAATTGGCTTCTTCCAGATGGCCTCTCATCATCCAGTGGTCTAGCTTGAGCTTCTTTACAACACAGAGCCCAAATTCTAAAAGGAAGTATTCTTAGAAGACATGCTCCTATGTGCAGTGTTTATCAAGCCTCTGTCTGCATCACATTTATTAATATCCCATCGGTCAAAGCAAGTCACTTGGCCAAGCCCAGAATCTAGGTGCAGAATAAGGGCTACACAAGAGCATGAATGCCAGGAAGTATAGCTCATTGTAAGAGAAAGAAGTACAAAATGGAGACACGAATTTGTAGATTAAGATATTTCTGCAGAACTTGATCACTTTCTTTCAAGAAACCTGTTTTCTTCTTCTCCAAATACCACCAAGTCACCAGAGGTCATTGCTTTTGGCCAGGGCAGATCAACCTCTTAAAAATCATGAAACATTTTCTTCCCAGAAATACATCCATGACATAATGGCAATTTCAGCATGACAGGAGTTATCTGGCGTTCATCATACATGAAACATTTTTGCCACCATTAATCAGATTCATTCAGTAACCCAGTGAATAATGAGGGAGGCTGTATGGTCTAAAGGGCTAGAAAAATGAAAGGAATAGATTTTAATTTTGCCTTTGGAAGGGTACAATAACAAACATTTATTGAGGCCTTGAAATACATTCGGACATGTGCTGACCAATGAGATTGTGACATAGAGGAGAAGTATGATGAAAAAAAAAAACTTATTAGAACAAAATATAACTAGAAGGAGACTTAATCTACAGATTGCATTCTAAAAACAATAATAAAGATTATTATGGTGCTTACGGCTGCTATTGCTATTTTACTTTTTAAAAATCACCACGCTCTTACAATTTACAGGTATTAGTTCATTGAATCCATACAACAATTCTACAAACAAGCACCCCCATTTTAGAGATGACCAAACTTGATTTAGGGATGTCCAGAAGCTTTCTAAGTCACTCAAGAAATTAGATGCAAAATTAATTAATTAATTAATTAATTAATTAAAATTAAAAAAGAAAGAAATTAGAGGCAAAGGCAGGGTTCAAATCTGTGTGCTAATTTATCCAGTCACCAAACATTTATTGAATTCTTCCTATATGCCAGACTCTGAATCTTTATTCTACATTTTCACCCATTACATGTTCAACAACAGCTTCTCAATCATATGCCCAAAGGAGTTCAAAAGAGGACGAATGAATAGATGTTGAAAAAGAAAAAGAAAAGAAAAAAATTCAGTGAGATGAGTTTCCCCTTTGTTTAAGAATTGAGTCTCTGGGACCCAGCACTACAATGCCCCACCCCAACTGGGTGTTATGAAAGGTTGCACATGATTTACTCTCTTCCTTGGAAGCTCAGTGCATCAGCCTTCTTGATCTGGGGTTGTTGCCCTATTATCCTTCCTAATCACAGGAGGAGGTCCTGCCATGACTTTGAGATGCTCTTGTCTCACTACCATCACCTTTCATCACTTTCACTGTCAACTTGGGTAACTCAGATGCAGCTGATGACCAAAGGTCAAATCTTGGGAATAAAGAATGAGAGAAATGATGCAAACTTGAAACCTATATTCTTGCTTCAAAAGTTCAATTTTGGCAATAAGAACCCTTTCAAGAGTGCCGAAACTGCAAGTGCTTCAAAAAATTATTGGAAAATCTCAGATATTCTCTAGTCTTTATTTTGAAACATGAAAGAAGACTCAAGTTGTTTTGGATATATTCTGGGGGAAAAATTCCAATTAATCTTGAGCAATACATTTACTGTAAAATGCACCAACTCTGAGGTACTCAAGCATTCTGATTAAATGAAATTTTCCTGTGTAAGCCATAGATTTGGCCCTTGAAGTCATGTCTGAATGAAAGGTAGGCCTTCTTTATAAGAAAAACTAAAGAAAAATACAAGGCTGGAAAAAGGCAAGTAGAAGAGACAATAAAATGACAATAAAATACAATAGGAATTCAGAGAAGACTGTGACTAGCTAGGTGGCCTGTCCCTAATTAACATCACTGGGAGTTGGAGAGCTGCCTAGGAGTGGGAAGTGAGGACTGGGATGAGTAACTGAGCGAAGAAATAGGGGAAGAGTATTAAGTTGCATCTTCTCCACATGGGATCTTGAGGAGAAGGGATGCATTTCCAAGAAGGTGGAATAAATGGTTGCCTTACTGATTTCATTTGAAGAAAGCTAAGAAAATGCTCTGGCAGCTCCATGACAGTAAATAAAATGTCCACTAATAAGCCACTCCTTGAAATTCAGGAATACAAAGACTAGTTAGTTTAGAATGAAAAAGAGTAACCACAGAGGAAGAAGGAACTAAGGCATTAACTAAGGCATCAACCACCCATAAACTCCTTAAACCAAATGGATTTCTAATACACGTTTTTATTAAATAGAGGGGCTTTCTCTGGGTGTTTGAGCAGTGAGTGATGGTCTTTATATTTTTCTGACCTTTATAGATTAGTATAATAATATTACTTTTAGAGTCAAGAATATAACCATAGGGACGCCTGGGTGGCTCAGTTGGTTAAGCAACTGCCTTTGGTTCAGGTCATGATCCCAGCATCTTGGGATCGAGTCCCGCATCAGGCTCCTTGCTCCGCAGGGAGCCTGCTCCTCTCTCTGCCTCTGCCTGCCTCTCTGCCTGCTTGTGTTCTCTCTCTGTTAAATGAATAAATAAAATCTTAAAAAAAAAAAAAGAATATAACCATAATGGGATAAGTGATGGGATATATAAGGAAATAATACTCAAGATAGGTAAGGTAAGTTTCAGTGTAGGTCAGGAGAGCTGAAGACGGGGTCTGAACTTTAAGGGGCGGCTGTCATGCGGACAGTATGATGTCATTACCTGAGGACAGA
Source organism: Nasua narica (assembly GCA_028533885.1). NCBI lineage: Eukaryota > Metazoa > Chordata > Mammalia > Carnivora > Procyonidae > Nasua > Nasua narica. The sequence goes on along the minus strand of CM052815.1, from coordinate 26,769,380 downwards.
AAAAGGTAGATGAAAAGAAGAATTTTAAAAAACTTTATCCATTTCATATTTTTCCCTCAAAGTAAGCTTCAAGGAAAAACAGTATCAGTGCCATTCAAAAGACAGAAAGCCACAAACTTAGAAAATGAGATGCAAACATATTTTTAAACCTTTTGGGTGATTAAGATAGAAAAGGATTGATTCCTCCAATCCCAAAAAGATTGTATGCCTTCTGTTACTTATAGGACATCTCCTAATCCCTATTTCTGTGAGAATGGGAGGTTCCTTAATAGAAAGCACTGATTTTTGGAACAGTAATGTAGTAGTCTTTGTATAAATGTATGTTTTTCATTATAAATGTAAAACCGATATTTCGAAACAGAGAAGAAAATTTGCTCATAATATAACTTTGCATTGTGTTTTTTCCATTTGCTGTACATCACAAAGCTGAATCATTATCTTATGTTTCTCATAGTCTTCAAAACCACCATATAAGTGGCCAACTATCATATATCATAATTTATAAATTTTTCAAATAGGTTGAGTATATAAAGGCAGCAACACATCCAGTTGGAATGTCATTTAGACAGCTATAGAAAAATGTGTTTCTTGGTTGAAGCATTCAACTCTTTGCTTTCTATTTAATGCAAGGGTCTCTAATTTTTTCCAAGGGATCATTAAGTTATCAGTGCCTAAAGAAAGGACTCTCTCTAGGGACAATCAACATATTTGCTTGTGAGTTGGAAAGGAATTAGCTAGCATATTTATCAAATGTGTAAGTGGCCCATGAGTTGGAGCCATAACAACTATGGTAGATGACTGATTCTGAATCCAAAAAGAATTTCATAGCTTGAAAGAATAATAGGATGAATCAAACAGGATGGCATTTCACAGAGTGAGAGTTAAAACGACTAAGTGTGTTTCTACTAGAGAAAAGAAGCCTTAGAATGAACAAGATAATGGTATGAAATATCTGGGGCCAGACTGGGGGTGGGAGGGGACTTTATTATGAAAAGGGAATTTCAATAGAACTATAATAAAAGATAACCATGACTGTAAGGCTCAAATCTAAAAAATTATCTCACAACAAAAAGAGCTGTTAAATAAAAACAAATCTGTCAAACAAAAATAATCCACTGCCATCTGTTAATTCTTTCCATAAAAATATATTTTTTTGATATTTTCTTTGAGAGAGAAAGAGAGAGCGAGAGAGAGCATGAGTGGAAGAGAGGGGCAGAGGGAGACAGAGAAGCAGACTCCCCATTGATCAGGAAGCCCAATGCAGGTTTAGATCCCAGGACCCTGAGATCATGACATGAGCCGAAGGTAGATGCTTAACCGACTGAGCCACCCAGGCGCCCCTTCATAAATATTTATTGAGCACACCTAGTAGGTGCGAGCATCTTGCTAGGTACTGAAGATAGGGTGGTGAAGAAGGCAAGCACGATCCCCACCTCAGGGTGGCCCTAAGGGCTCCAGAGAGGCAGGATAAAACTAAACAAATAATCAAATAAGCTTAAAAAAAAAAAGTTACAAACTATGTGTTATAAACAATAAAAGGGCTTGAGATAAAGATTAGTAAAAGGGATGCACTGTAAACAGATGGCCAAGAAAAACCTTTCTATATACTTGACACTTGAACGGAGACCTAAGGAATGAGCAGGAGCCAGTTACATGAACAGTAGAATGAAAAGAGTGTTCCAGGCAACTGCTCTCAGGCAAGACTGTGTGTGTCTGAAAAAAACAAAAGAAGGCAAATGGTGCTGGAGCCTAGTGTGTAAGGAAAGGGACAGTGAGTGAGAACCTTGGAGAAACAGGCAGCCAACAGTCTTTATGGGCATTGTAAGAAGAGTGGGTTTTAACCAAAAGGCAATGAGAAGTCGTTGGAGAGCCTTAAACAGGGACTGCCTTGACGGAGTTTTGTTGTTAGACAAGCACTCTGACTGCAATGTGGAGCCCAGGTTAGAGAGAGGCCGAAGTAGAAGCAGCAGGCCAGTTAGAAGACTATTGCAGTGGTCTAGGGGAGAGAAGATGGGGGCTCAGCCCAGAGTGGTGGAAATGCAGATGGCGAGAAGTGAGCAAAGGCAGGACAGCATCCTAGGAGGAAGTGTGCACAAGGTCCCTGAAAGACTTCGTAGCTAGCTCAAAAGGCCATAGAAAGGATTCTGATCTTGTAAAGCCCCTTTCAACTCTGCCTTCAAGAGACAGATTCTAGAAGAGACATTGGCATGTGAACAAAGCACCTTGTGGATTCAAGACCTTGTTCCTATTGATTTACAAGCACAGGCCCTGTTTTTACGAAAATTTTAGCAATGAAAGACACTAGGTTGGGCCCAATTCCTCCAAAGAGTTAATTACTGGCCTGGCCCTAGGAGGATCAGTATAAAACAGGAGCATGTGGAAGGCATCAAGCTTACAATGTGAACATGAGCAGCACTAATGGGAACACTCCCTTGCCAGGCACCGTCCTCATAATTCTACAAATTAGCCAGAGCCTCTGGAATCCCAGTTCTGCAGCTGCTGCACAGATGTGGCCTGAGCACTGGGATGGGAGCAGAGAAAGGAGGTTGGAGCCTAAAGATGACTTATCCAAATCAAACCAGGACTCTTGGAATTTAAGGAAATGAGTGCCATTCCTGTCTATACCGTGTACCCAGAAAGATCTTCTCGAAATGCAAATCTGATCATGTCCTCATTTCATCCCAACCTTAAAGGCTGCTTAGCATTGTTTTTAGGATGAAGACCAAAATCTCTAGCATGGTCTTAAAGTAAGGGGAACACGTGCCCTGCTTTGCCCAGGATAGTTGGAACTTATGACTGTTGTGGTCATTATCAATAACCCCTCATTTTACCCTCACAAGTGTTTCCATTTGGACAATAAATTATATGTCCCCCCACTACATACAAGGTCCCATAGGCTCTTTTCATCCTCATGTCTTGCCATGCTCTGAGACACAGCCACACTGGACTTCTTTCTGTTCCTCCAACTCCCCCACATCTCTTCTGCTATAGAGGTGTACATTAGCTGTCCTGCAAGCTGGAAATCTCTTGCACTTCCCTCCCTATACCACATTACTTTTACTTCCCCTCCAGACCTTCCCTGAGCAGAAGAGCTGTCCTTCAGCCCCTCTCCAAGTTCCATGTATGTTTTTCCCCTCCTCAGCACTTACCATAGTAGGTTTCATTTTGTTTATATTTATTTGGGTGGTTCTTTGATTAATGTTCAACTATCTCTCCCATTTGAATGAGGGTAGTGACCATGTCTTCTTTACCACTGAAGGTCAAATGCCAACCAGATTTTAACTGAATGGATGGATGGATTTATTTATTAATAAATGAGTTAGCAAACAAACTACTGGTTCTTTATTGACTACTCCTGCCAAAACTAATAAACAAAAACTGTGTATTAATACACTAGGAAAATGGTAAAAGATGACTTGAGATGTTTGGTATAGGTTTGTTGTTCTGTGTGTGTGTATTCCAAATAAGTATTGACTTCCATACTGGTCACCTCTTAAAAGCTGGTCCCTTATCCCAAAGACATAGCAATAACTGAGTGAATTTCTAAAACTCCTCTTTGGAACTTGCCTGAAAAGTCTCAGTATATTCTAGTGGATCTCCTGAATAACGGCAAAACTACAGCCTTCAGAGGGAGGTTTTGACTGTTGGAAAAGCCAGCTGGCATTTTGTACCAAGTCTGATGAACAAACCTGGAGACCAAGCCAGACAGGAGTGATTAGGTCAAAAATGAGGTGAAACTTCACAAATCTCTAATACGTCTTCAAAACTGGCTCAGAAGGTAATTCCAAACGTTTTGGTAGCAAATGGGGAAGAAGAAAAAAAGCATCCAATGGGACCTTTTTGAAAAAGAAGCCCTGTTTTGTCATTCGAAAAACGTGTAGAAAATTAACCTCTGCGAACAAATTCCTCAGAATGACAATCCTTCCTCCAAACTGTGTGCTGCTTTTAAAGTTATAAAGTGCTTTCCCTCAAGTCATCCTTTCAATAAATGACCACTCTAAGAGATTTTGCTATGTTCATTTTTAAGAATAAGGCAAATAGAGTTGAGGAGGTAGGGAGTGGAATCTGAGCTCTCCTGGGGTCATGAGTCATGAAGGCTTTAAAGAAATCTAACACCTCCCAGGACTAGGCATGACTGGAAAAACAAATACCAGCTCCCCAAGACAGCATCACAATACGTTCATGCCAAGTGTGGACACCCCTCAGAGCCCACCTGTTTATGCTCCTTCACCCCAGATCTGCTAGGGCCTGCCCAAGGACTTACAAACAAAACTCAGCTCTGAGATTCCATTAGCACCACCAGAATGTTTGCCTAGTAGCTTCTGGATGGAACAGGAGGGGAAAAAGCATTTTCTGAGCCCCACCTTAAATATGCGGGAGCCAAGTGCAAAGAAGAGTTACAGAGCCTAGAGCTTTGGATCTGCTTTATGTGACCTACTTTATTGGCCCTTGAAATGCATCAGGAAGAATTGAGAATTAATATGTTGGGGAGTCCTAGAAAGCTTATGTCTTAATAGCTCTCCATCTTCCTACTCTTAACCATCTGGTGTCAAATCTAGTTTTAGTTTCAGAATTTCAATGAAATAAATTGGTATAAAAATATTTTTCCTCTTTGCTACCACTAATACATTAGCCTTCTACTTCCAATCCAGAGTGCAAGGAATTTCAACTACTTGGAGCATGATCTCCTCTATCCTAAATATGAGTCAGGAGATACAAAGGCCAAAGAAATCATCTAAGATTCACAGAAATGCACTCTTCATTGTGTTGTGGATAGCAACAGAAGGTCAGGGAAGTCAAAAACAACATGATCTGATCCCAGGTTGAGGCAGCATAACCAGAAACCATAACGTGACTGTACAAGTCAAAGTTTAGGCCAGGCTGACAAAGGATAATCTTGGAACTAGCACCAATCTGGGTATTGCTCAAAACATTCCAGGTGACCAAAATGCCCTCAAATATCTAGTGTCTGGGCCATTGATTGAGGGGACATCTTTTTCCTGGCCTCGTGCCCTGGCAACAAATAGAATCTATGGTGTTTATCTCTCCAGCTTGCTAGAGTTGTTTTTACCCAGCCCTTAAGCAAGGTCTGCTTCCCCCTGGACTCGATTATAACGATACAGTGTGACCACAACTTAGTGTTCAAATTAAGACACATTTAGTGAAAGTGGATACTATTAATTTTTCTGGGAAGCAGGTATTAACATGGGATGGTCTCAGAAAATCCAGAACTTGCCACCCTTCTTATAACAGATGCATTCAGTGGACAACCTCCAACTCACTCCATTTTTCCCAAAGAAAACAAGCAGAATGATGCCTCTTTCTGAGCCAACTGAAACCAACATGTCCTCCAGCTGGTGTCTAACAACATACAACAGGTCCTGAAACCACAAACCACCTCACCCAGCATTCCTTGACAAACAAGAAAAGACTTGATATTTATCAGGATAGCCAGACATTTGTCCCCATGACTAAACATGTTATGTCCAGAGTCCCAGGGAAAGCCACCACCTCCCCATCCAGGCATCCAAGCCCTCACATATCTACACCTGCCCCACCCCAACCCTATCTATTTTCCAAGGGAGAGGAGCACCTTCCATGACCATGTTGATAAAAGATTTTCAAAGGGTTGTTTAAGATGATGAATGCAATAGCAGTGCTTCTCATACTTGAACGTTCATAAGAATGACATAGGGTTTTAAAATGCACTAAGTCTGGGGCAGGGCCTGAGAGTCTACAGTCTAAAAAGCTCCCAGGTGATGCTGAGGTTGCTGGCCAATGGGCCACATTTTGAGTATAAAAGGCCTAAGGCATTTATTTTAAAGGCTTAATGATATCTTAGATATCTTTAGTGCTGACATGAGGGAAAGCATCCCAATTAAATATGTACCCAAAAAGCAACATGGTAGAAGGAAAAGTAGAAAAGGAGGGGAAATAGAGAAGGAAAATATAGGGGCACAGACTGAGAGGAAAGTAGGAGGGGAAAGAAAGAAGGAAGAAAGGGAAGGAGGAACAGAGGAGAGAGATAAGAAGGGAAGAATAAAAATACACTAAGTTAGTCTAGGGAAGATGAAAATAAGTATGGGTTCAATGGCTTTCTTTGGCATAAGTGGGAAGAAGCAGCTCCACTCCCATTGCCTGTAGCACCAGAAAGTTATTTCCATTCCAAAGTGATCCACTGCAATAATATCTCTAATTCCTTTACTTTCACAACTGCTGGTCAATTACTCACAGACCTGTAACAGAGTCCTCTAGTCCAGTCCAATGACTTTCAAACTTCTCATCATAGGTCACTCAAAAATACTCATACACACACACACACACACACACACACACACACACACACACAGCAGATGGATTCAGTTTCTGGTGAGAACCACTTCCTAATGTGGAGGAGGCAGCCTTCTCAGTTTGTCTTCACATGGCAGAGAGACAGAATGAGCTCTGGTCTCTCTTCTTCTAAGGACACTAATCCCATCATGGGGGCTTGTCTTCATTACTTCATCTAAACCTAATTACTATCCAAAGGCCCCACTCCTAATGCCATCATAATGGGGGTTAGGGTTTCAACATAATGAATGGGGGGTGGACACAGTCCATAATACTATTTAACAAATCATCCGAAAACTTAGTGCCTCAAAATATTTATTATAACTCTCTTGGTTCTCTGAGTTGACTGGGATCAGATGGGTGGTTCTTATTTGGGATCTCTCATGCAGTTGTAGTCATATGTTAGCTGGATGTCCAAGATAGCCCATTTGCATGCTGACAGCTGATGACAACCATCAGCTGGGAGCACAGCTGGAGCTGTCAACCAAAGTGAACACATGTAGCTTCTCCATGTGATTTGAGCTTCTCATAGCATGGCAGCTGGATTCCAAGACAGATTGACCCAAGAGCACGCATTCCAAAAAGGCCCAGTTGACAGTTAAGTGATCTCTACATTACCTGTATATTGGTAACTAGGTACTGAATCTTGATTAGATTCAGCTTCTATCTTTTTGGTAAGAGTTTTTCCCCAGGTGACAGTTCCATTCGGAGGGATATTTGTTTGTCTTTGCATGATAATAGTCATTGATGCCTAGAAAAAAAAATTTATCAAGAGCTCAAACTTGCATTTTTCAAAGATCAGTCTGGCTATAGTGTAAAAGGAATAAATGTAACAGCTATGTGCTGCTTCATGAGACTAACAAAACCAAGTCAGAATGACAGGAAGATTTTAGGGTACTTCATCCTGGCTTGGTTATCTTAATAGTCTATAAAAATAAGTAAGTTCAGTTCTAGCAATTTTGGGGTGGAGTCTTTTGGGTTTTCCACATTAAGTATCATGTCATCTACGAAGAGAGAGGGAGTTTGACTTCTTTGCCAATTTTTTTTCTTTTATTTCTTTTTGTTGTCTGCTGTTGCTAGGACTTCTAGTACTATGTTGAACAACAGTGGCGAGAGTGGGCATCCTTGTCGTGTTGTTGATCCTAACAGAAAGTCTCTCAGCGGGATGCCTGGGTGGCTCAGTTGGTTAAGCAACTGCCTTTGGCTCGGGTCATGATCCCAGCATCTTGGGATCGAGTCCCACATCGGGCTCCTTGCTCCGCAGGGAGCCTGCTCCTCTCTCTGCCTCTGCCTGCCTCTCTGCCTGCTTGTGTTCTCTCTCTGTTAAAATGAATAAATAAAATCTTTTCAAAAAAAAAAAAGAAAGTCTCTCAGCTTTTCCCCATTAAGAATGATATTTCTGTGGGCTTTTCATAGATGGTTTTTATGAAATTGAGGAATGTTCCCTCTATCTCAACACTCTGAAGAGTTTTAATCAGGAAAGGATACCGTATTTTGTCAAATGCTTTTTCTGCACCAATTGAGAGGATCATGTGGTTCTTATCTCTTCTCTTATTGTGTTCTATCACATTAATTGATTTGTGAGTGTTGAACCACCCGTGCATCCCAGGAATAAATCCCACCTGGTCATGATAGCTAATCCTTTTAATGTACTTTTGGATCCTATTAGCTAGGATCTTATTGAGAATTTTGGCATCCATATTCATAAAGTCATCCATAAAATGACTTTATGATAATTAGCCCCCAGGACATGATTTAAAGGGAGGCATTATTAGACCCGTATTAGAGGTGGACAAACTATAGACATGGGGAAGTTATTTTCCAACCCAAGGCCACCCAAAGCATCAGGGATCAAAATGAGGTCAAGAACAAAAAACCTATGGCTCATCAGCCCTCAGTCTAAGCCACGAGACATTTTCTATGAAGAATGTTTATGCTCTGATTTAGAAGTCTATATTAAAAGTGAAGGATAGAAGAGCAAAAAGAGCTGGTCTAAATATGTGCCTATAATTCTCCTTTTGTGATGGGGTCTTTGCCTGGTTTGGGGATCAAGGTAATGCTGGTCTCATAGAATGAATTTGGTAGTTTTCCTTTTGTTTCTATTTTTTTGGAAATAGCTTCAGAATAGGTATTATTTCTTCTTTGAATGTTTGGTAGAATTCCCCGGGAATCCACCAGGTCCTGGATTCCTGTTTTTTGAGAGGTTTTTGATCACTGCTTCACTTTCATTACTGGTTATTGGTCTATTTAGATGGCCAATTTCTTCCTGTTTCAGTCTTGGTAGCTTACAGATTTCCAGGAAGGCATTCATTTCTTCCAGGATGCTTAATTTATTGGCATAGAGTTGTTGATAATAATTTCTGATAATTATTTCTATATCCTTGGTGTTAGTCGTGATCTCTTCCCTTTCATTCATAATTTTATTAATATGGGTCCTTTTCTTTTCTTTTGGATAAGTCTGGCCAGTGGCTTATCAGTCTTATTAATTCTTTCAAAGAATCAGCTTCTAGTTTCGTTGATCTGCTTTCTGGTTTCTAATTCATTGATCTCAGCTCTAATCTTAAATATTTCTCTTCTCCTGTCTGTCTTAGGCTTTATTTTTGTTCTTTCTCCAGTTCTTTAAGGCGTAAAATTTATGGTTTCACTTATATGTGGAAGATAAGGAATAGCATGGAGGACATTAGAAGAAGGAAGAGAAAAATGAAGGTGGAAAATCAGAGGGGGAGACGAACCATGAGAGACTATGGACTATCGGAAACAAACTGAGGGTTTCAGAGGGGGGATGGTTTAGCCTGTAATAGATATTAAGGGGGGCACGTATTGCATGGAGCACTGGGTGTTATATGCAAACAAGGAATTGTGGAACACTACATCAAAAACTAATGATGAACTGCATGGTTACTAACATAATAAAATAAAAAAATAAAAATAAACTAGTTCAAAGGGAAAAAATAAAAGGAATAAATTGTTTTGGCATACCCTTTCACTGATATTATTCAATTATTAGAAAAAGATTTCCATTTAAAAATTTTGAAATACAACATAAAACATCTACTCTTGAAGATTAACCAAAAAAATGCAGATACCCCACAACTAGGAAGGTTTCTTCAAATGCTTGCTTCTTCTCTCCTTTCTCCTCTTTTATCTCACCTTTCCTTCCTCTACTACTACCCTCCTACCCACCTTCCCCCTCTCTCTTTCTCTCTCTTACTTTTTGTTTTTTCAGGTAAGGAAATACCTTGAGAGTTTTAAAAAATAAAGGCAGCAAATAAGAATGTAACAAGATTACAAATACTGTGATAAAAGCTGCTTTTACCAAGACGTTTTCTTGAGGAGTACATACCTCACTGCAGGAGCCATGGTCAGAATTCTTACTGGAAGGTGAGAGTGCATTTCAGCAATAAACCAAACCCTACCTGTATCACCTGAGAGAGGACAGAGCAGCAGAGAGGATAGAACATCAGCAGTGGCATCTGAAACCTTAGCTGGATTCCCAGCTCTACCGCATACTGTGTCATCACTGCTACTGGTCCAAGCAGGTGGTGCTTCTCATGCTTTCACAGGCCTTCCACCCACATGTGGATGGTGTTTGAAGGCAGAATCTGATTCAGTTAGTGCTGGCATGGGGCCTGAGATTCTGCATTTCTGACAAGCTCCCAGGTGATATGTATGCTGCTAGACTGTGGACCACACATGGAGAAGGAAGCTCTACAATCCACAGGAGCCACTGTCTCTCCACTGAAAGTCAATCCTTTGTAAGTTTTTTCTACGTTGAACAGTATTCTCCCTACCGCATCATGAGCATATCAAGTGACATCATCAGTGCCTTAATGATCCCTATTAGTTGAAAATGTTTCCCGAGTAACTTTATAATAAATGGTATCACTTACTCCTTGACCACAGGGTATTTATGGTAACCTACTTCAAGTACTGCTGCATGTGAAAAAAAGAGATCCAGCACTGCCCTGTGCAAAGAGCAGACAGCAAGATGGTTTGGAAGCCAACCAAGAAGCAATACTCTTGTCTCTGTCCAAGAGAAGCCAAGATTTTACCACAGGGCTGAAGTCTGGGTGGCCCTTTGGGTTTCCAGTGTAGATCAGAAGCACACACCAAAAAATGACTTTATGATAATTAGCCTCCATGAAGTGCTTTAAAGGGAAGCATTATTAGACCCATATTAGAGGTGGATAAACTATAGACATGGGGGAGTTATTTTCCCACCCAAGCCCACCCAAAGTGTCGGGGATGAAAATGAGGTCAAGAACCAAAACCTATGGTTCATCAGTCCTCAGTCTAAGCCATGAGACATTTCCTATGAAGAATGTTTATGTTCTAGTTTAGAAGTCTATATTAAAAGTGAAGGCCAGAAGAGCACAAAAGAGCTATAGATAAAATATTTTATTTGTTTCAATTTGTGATGATTTTGAATTTATTTGTTGCCAAAAACTTTCTTCACAATCCTCATTTCTTGTTTGTCTTTCATTATTATGCCTGTGCCCGTGTGACTTAGACACATTATTTAACCTCTCTGTGCCCCTCTTTCCTCACCTGTGAGAAACTGGAATCCTCACAGAGGATGAGATGACATAACGCATGCAGGGAATGTTACCAGTCTGGCATGCGGTAGGCATTATCTAAGTGTTAGTTATTCCTACACAGATAGCCCAGTACATCTCCTCAATCATAATGTAGTTCTGCCCCTGGCAGGAGCCACGAGCTGTTCTGCTTTGTTCTCTTTGATGTCAGAATGGTGCTGAACTTAGAGTAGGCTTAAAAAATGATTTCCTGTCTGAATCCCAAAGACCACCAGCTTCTCTGTGTGACTCAATTCCCTTGCCAAATTTCATACTGTATAGACATACCCCTCTGAATTTCCCAGAATATTTACCATTATGTACATGAGATACCCAATTTCCAAGAACATTTTTAAGTTACCATGATTTTCTCAATATTTTATAATCTTCAAAGTGATTTCACAAAGACCCTCTTATTTAAACCTTTTAGAAGATACTATGAAAAAGGCAAAATCTTAATGTGTCCATTTTACGGGTGGGGAAACTGAGCCCTTTTGAAGTAAAGTAATTCTCTTAAGGTCATACTGATTATTGGCAATAATAATAATAGTTACTACTACTGACATCTTTGAAGACTTAATATTAGATTAAACCCATGAGATTGCTGATATTCTACCATTTTTAACCTACACGAAGAAGGTAACCTCATACTGTTTAACCTAAATGATAAGTGTATCATGTCATTTAATTCTCATACAAATCCTATAAGGTAAGAGAAAACCTCTATTTTAACAACAAGGAGAATGAAGCCCTGGAGGTAAACATGATTACATAGGTCAAGCAGTGGAGCTAGGATTCAAACCCAGACCAATATGTCTCCAAAACTCATACTGGTAGCTCTCCCACACCACCCCTCTAGTATACAGCTAGGAAATGGTGGAGCTTGCACTGCTAGCTGGATCTCTACTGATCCAACATTTTTTGTATTAAAAACATGTGTATACTAAATCTCCATAACAACCACAGAAAGGAAAAGAGATCATCCTCATACTACAGATGAGAAAACCGACTCAAAAAGTTTTCAGGGCTTGGTCAGTCACACAGCTACTAAATGTTGGAGCTGGGACTCAAATAAGAGCTGTGCATCTTCAAGGTCTGGGCTCTTCACCACCACATCAGTGGTCCTCCAATCACCTGGGCACATTTTAAAATTTCCAATGTCCAGGTGACTTTGCAGACCAATGAAAGCATAGCCCCTTGAGGTGGAACACAAGTTATGGGTAGTTTTTGAAACTACTAAGGTGATCCAAATGTACAGACAAGCTTGGGAACTACTGCACGACACTCCATCCCTTCCCATCCCAGTCTCGTACCTCTTCTACCACATGGCACCTACTGGCTGATAAAATCTGACCCTGAGGTCTCTGCCATCAGTGCAACCACACAGTAGTGATCTTTACCGTGCTTTGTACAGAGTGAATGCCTATTTCCCAGACACATTCTGCAGAGAGCTCCAAGCAGAAACCAAAACAAACCACAGCAAAGGGCCAATGACAGTACCCTGCCATTGACAACAATCAGCTGTCACCAAGGATGAAATGGAAAACACTTCATCTAGGGAGTTCCTTCTGAGTGCTTAGCTTTGGCTTCAGTAGACAGCCTGAACCGGGATGGTTGAACTTCATTGGTGTCTAGCTGGAGAGAGAGGGGGAGGCGCTCATCAGCCTTGCTGAGTGGGACAGCCCTCTGCCTTCCCCATTACTCACATTCGCCATATGCAGCGTCAGGGCCATGCTACCGAAGGTAACCCGGGAGGCATGCATTCCCACCCACTGTGTCCAGCCACCACCAGTTCAGAATGCTTCATCTTTATGAACTTCGCTTATTCTCAAAAATATGCTTCTTTGATTCCTGCAATCCAAGTCCATGGAAAAATAACGGAAACCAAATGCCAGGGAAATGGCGCCAAGGCAAACACATGTGAGCTCTGAAATAACAAGAGATACTGTGGTCACATTTGACCTTCTGAACTGTGCTATGGGTTGAAGCAAAAAACAGCTCTCCCTGCTGCTGAAGGGATGCATGGTAACACTTTATTTGTAATGCAGAAGAGCTTGCTTTTAAAGAGATGGCCTTTTGAAACTGTTAGGGACTCAGCCAAGGGGCCAGAAATAATATTTTGAAGAATGACTTTTTTTTAAAGGCCACACTTCACTTTCCATAAGTTCAGAATCTTCTGATTTTTATCTGTCAGTGATGAATATGCAAGACCTCCAGAATTTCTACAAGTGTTTGTCTTTTGGTTATACCAATATTTGGGTGCTAACACTGAAGTAGAAATCCAAGTTCACTTGTTTATTTTAGCAGTCTGCAAAAGATAAATGTGGAAAGACCCAGATGGAAAAGAAAAATGGGGGGTGTCTGGGTGGCGCAGTCGGTTGAGCATCTGACTCTTGGTTTCAGCTCAGGTCATGATCTCAGGGTTGTGAGATCAAGCCCTACATCGGGCTCTGCACCAAGTCTGCTTGGGATTCTCTCTCCATCTCTCTCTGCCCCTCCTTCCCATTACATGCTCTCTCTCTCAAATAAATAAATAAATCTTAAAGAAAGAAAAAAAAAAAGTAAAGTAAAATGACCCAGGATCAAAAGTGAATTCAGAGAAGTCTCCTGGTTTTCACACTAACCAGTTTGGTCCCCAGCAGTGGGCAGTCTCAGACCTGCTGGGGTGCGTGCTGCCAGCAGTTACATTCCTATTAGATGCCAGTAGCTACATTCTTGGGCACACAAAACAAGTCACCAGGAGGAATCTGCTCTAGGTCAGCATTACCAAGAAAAGACCACAAGCTAGAGTTTATGCAAATGAAGATTGGTTCCCATGGAAAAGATTCCTGTATTAAAATAAGAGCCAAGTTTGTCTAAGAGTGAAATACTTATTTTCATATTGTTTTTCAGATAATATTCTTTTCCTTTAAGTTATATTATTTGTGTCTTAAAGAGAAAAAACATATGGTAAGACTAGCTTTATTGCAATTAGTGTGGGGGAAAATACTCTAGAAAGGAAATAATAATAGCAAATACTTTGTAGTACTTACTATATGTTCAGGCACACAGTAAAAAGCTTACCTGCTTTTCATGTATTAATAGATTTAATCCTCACAAACACTGATTGCTGTTGTGTCCTGAAGTTTTATTTTTATTTTAATGGATCATATTTATCAATCTTTTCATCTGTCCTTTCTTTTGTTTAGCAGTCAAAAAATCAAAACATTAAGAATAGAAAAAATCCCCCAATCATAGAAATATTTCTCCTGTATGTTCTTTTACAAGGTTTAATTATTCAGTTGTGATATTTGAATTTATAATTTATCTGGAATTTATTTTGGATTAAAACATGAGGTAAGAAGAGAATATATATATATTTTCCAAACAGAAAACCAATCTTCCTAGTATCAATTATCCCCAATACTACCATCTTTTCCACACTGATAATGTCACATTCCTCATATGCTGAGTTTACATATCTTTGTGAGTTGGGCTATGGGCTCTGTCTATTCCTGTCACAACACCACACAACCTTAATTACTTAGTTTTAAAATAAGCTTATATTTGGTAGAGTAATTCCAACACCCTTCCCTATCCATCTTGTCTCTCTTCTATTTTTTTTAATTTATTATTTTTTTATTATGTTCAACCAGCCACTGTATAGTAAATCATTAGCTCTTGATGTAGTGTTCAGTGATTCATTAGGTACATATAACACCCAGGGCTCATCACCACAGCATGTGCCCTCTTCAATACCCATCACCCTGTTACCCACTCCCTCCACTCCCCTCCCCTCTGAAACCCTCAGATTGTTTCCCCCTTCAGATTTCCCTCCTTCTATGCTATTGCTTATGTTCCACATATGAGTGAAACCATATGATGTCTCTCTGCTTGACTTACTTCACTTAGCATGATCCCCTCCCATTCTATCCACATCGATGCAAATGGTGGGTATTCATCATTTCTGATGGCTGAATAATATGCCATTGTATATATGTACCACATCTTCTTTATCCATTTATCTCTTGAAAGGCATCTCCTCTTTTTGATGGTGACCTCTACCCTTTCATATCAAGTTTACAATTACCTGATTAAGTTCTAGGAAAAACTCTACTGAGATTTTTGTTGCAATTTCTAAGTTAACTTGTTAGAATTGATATCTGCTTGATACTGAGTCATCATCTCAACGAAGGTGGTATTGTTTTCTATTTCTATAGCCTTTCTCGTCATCCCCTGCCATTGATAAAAGGAGTCTTTATCTTATTTCTGATTCTTAAGAAAAATATTTTAAGAGTTCCTCCTTAAAAATATTTACTTGGGTTTTTAGTAGACACCCTTCATTAATTAAGCAAGGTTCCTCTATTCCTATTTTGCTAAGAGTTGGCTAAGAGAGTTTTAGTTGTAAATAGGTATTAAATTTTATCAAATGCTATTGAGACAATTACATGGTTTTTCTCCCTAAATCTTTTTAATGTCAAACCATTTTTACATTCCTATGATAAATCTAATTTTTTTCTTTAATTTCCTTTATCTATTTCACCCATACCTTCACCTACCTCCCCTTTGGCAACCACCTGTTTGTTCTCTGTATTTAAGAGTGCCTCTTCTTTCTTTGTTTATTCGTTTGTTTTGTTTCTTAAATTCCACATATGAATGAAACACATGGTATTTGTCTTTCTCTCACTTGTTTTCTTAGCATTATATCTTCTAGGTCCAACCATGTTGTTGTAAATGTCAAAATCTCATTCTTTTTTATGGCTGAGTAATATTTCATTATTTCTTTCTATCTATCTATCTATCTATTAAACCTTCTTTATCTATTTATCTATGGACATGGGTTGCTTCCATATCTTGGCTATTGTAAATAATGCTGCAATAAACATAGGAGAGCATATATCTTTTTTTGAATTCGTGTTTTTGTTTTCTTTGGGTAAAAAGTGGTAGAATTACTAAATCATATGGTAATTCTATTTTAACTTTTTGAGGAAACTCCATACTATTTTTCACGGTGGCTGCACCAGTTCACATTCCCACCAACAGTGCATAAGAATTCCTTTGTGTCCACATTCTCACAAACACTTGTTGTTTCTTGTCTTTTTAACTTTAGCCATTCTGACAAGTGTGAGGTGATATCTCATTGTGGTTTTGATTTGCATTTCCCTGGATGGTTAGGGATGTTGAGCATCTAGTATTTTGCTTATTTATACAAATATATTTATGAACATGGGTGGTTCTTAATCTTTCCTACTTGTGGTCTCCTTGTATCAGTTGGAAAATGTTCCTTATCTTCTACTCTTCAATAAAATTGGCATTAGTATGTGATTATCTGTTCCTCGAGTGTTTAGCCAAACTCATCTGGTCCTATGGAAGTGCAGGGGGCAAACTATTAACAACTGATTCCATTTCTTTAATGATAAAGATTATACTCCTATTTCCATATCTTCTTAGGATAGTTTTTCTAAGTCATATTTTTCTAGGACATTGATTATTTCTTTTTATATCTATTGGCATAATAGTATCTTCTTATTTATCTTTATTACAATGTGTAGTTATGAATCCTTTCTCATTTCTATACTACAGGGTTTTTATGAACAATAAATGAGAAACTGTTAAGCCCTAGTCACATTACCTGGAATAAAGTAAGTAGCTATAATTAATAACTCCAAGCAGTAAGACCTATTGTTAGTACTGTTTATGGAGAAAAGAACTAGTAGCATATAATGAGGAGATACATGATACGCAGTTGTGCTAAGGGGCCCTCCATTTATTATGGAGGGAGGGATACTAACACATGCTACCTAGTGCCAATTAAAAAGAATTGTGTTCCTGAGTTTATATGAGTATGTGTGTATGTTTTGTTTTGTTCAGAGGAGGAACAGTTTCAGCAATTCTGGCACAAGAAGCATAGCATGTTCTAATGGGAGTTGTGTGACTGAGGCACCTTGCTGCTATTTCTGAGAAAGCAAGATAAGTGTACTAAGGGACCCAAAACAATTTCTCATGTGTGATCTTATCATGAAGTCTATCCCTCCCCACTAAAAAGCTACCACCTAGGGGCCATTGGAAGACATGTGTTTGACTAGATTAAGAAATTATGGTGCTGAGACAGGAAGATACACAAGAGCTATCTTACACATTACCAAGTGTTGTTAAGGGACCAAAACACATTAAGAAACAAGGTCATATTTGGATAAAACCAGCTGCTGAGAGAATCAGACACTGGACAGGTAGGTTTTGGTGAGGAAAAAGGGGAGGGAAGAGGTAGTGAAGAGCCCAAGACACAAGTTGATCCTGCCTGGGGGAAGCCTTGGACGTCAGGTCACCCATGGAGCATCAAATAGGAAAGGTAGAATGCTCCTGAAGGGGGCATAGGAGAGGAAGACTGGAGTCCAACTTTGCCATTTTTAAATTTTGCTTTAGGTGATAACTAAAGAAAAGAGAAATATTTTGGAAATTGGAACCATTTCTAAGATTCCTATCCAATGATGTGGTTGCATGAAAATTCATGAGTAATCATGAATTCTTATCCTGAATTTCATTGAAGGCTTAAGTCAGGTTGAATATAAGAAAGAAATGCAGGAAATCTCAACCTCCTGGAATGAAGCAGCATAAAGGACTTATGGGCAATAACTGTCCTGCCTTCCCCTGACTCACAGTCTGGCTGGCAGTGTAGCTCTGAGTCTCGCCCCAGGTTTATTCCTCAAGCCAGACGTTGAAGACTACCCTGCTGCATGAGGAACTTCCAAAGGTACTGGTAACCCCCAAGGGCTGGGCCTGAACAAATCAGTCATTCAACAATATGTGTTATGTCCATATTCTATTCAAGACAAAGGAATTGCCCCCGGTGAGTAAAACCAGGCTAGTGGGCAAAAGCCAGAGAGACAACTATTGATTGAAATTAGGAAAGACTTCCTAACAGAGCTGTTCAAGGGTAGAATGTAACATACTAAAATCCCCATCACTAAATGTGTTTTAAGCAGAGGCTGACTTACAGAAATTCAGGTATTAAGGAGGAGATTGGACCTGACAAGTTTACAATTCATTTCCATTTTCCAGTCCTATAAAATAGAAGAAATGACCACTAGTTACAATGAACTGACAGTTTAGCCAAGGAAACAGAAATTATGGAAATAATAGCAGATCCAAAGCAACATATAATAAGCCAAATTAAAGGTCTAAAAACTCAGTACAGAAGTACCAAAAATAGCTGTCCCGAAAAAATTCAAGAGAGACCCCAAATTTCTTCATACCAAGGAAGGTTCATCCCCTTGCATAAGCAATAATTAGATGGGGTTCCTGGGAGTGAAGATAAAGGTGAAGTATGCAGATGGTTCAGAGTCGAAGGAATTGCTACACAAGTTCTCATGCAGTCCCCACCAGATTCCTACTTACATGCAGTAGAGAACATGATGCTTGCCAATGAATATTAATAATGACCTTAAATAAACAATTGCTTTGCCATCTCATGAGAAAAAGCAGATATGCTTGAATTCTGTTCTCTGTATTTGTGCACATTACAGGTCGTTTCTCAATATTTTACTTTGAAATACATTAGAAGTCAAAGTCATGGCTTACCAAACTTAATTGTCAATTCAGAAGATAGAATCCATGACCTCATAATTTCCCATGGACTTAGTATCATTATTTATCCTTCATTTCTGACAGTGCCTGCAGATCAGATTAGAGAAGGTATTCTTAATCCTCCTTACATGAGTCAGCTTGAAACAGGAAAGAGAGATAAAAATTAACAAGGGCCTTGCTACTCGGTGTGGTCCAAAGACCAGCAGCAATGTTACCACCTAGGAGCTCTGCAACAAAGCAGAACCTCAACTCTTACCACCCCACTCCCAGATTTGCTGAATCAGAATCTGCATTTTAATAAGATTCCCCCATGAAACAAAAGCAAAATAGAACTATTGGGACTTTATTAACATAAAAAGCTTTTAGGGGCACCTGGATGGCTCAGTCAGTTGAGCATCCAACTTTTGGTTTCCGCTCAGGTCATGATCTCAGGGTTATAGGATTAAGCCCTGAGTAGGGCTCTGCACTCAGTGCAGAGTCTGCTTGAGTTTCTCTCTCCCTCTCCCTCTGCCCCTTCCCTCCCACTCTTTCTCTAAAATAAATAAATAAATCTTTATTAAAAAAAAAAAGCTTCTACACAGCAAAGGAAACAATCAACAAAATTAAAAGGTAATCTGTGGAATGGGAGAAGATAGTTGCAAATGACATATCTGATAAAGGGATAGTATCCAAAATCTATAAAGAGCTTATCAAACTCAACACCCAAAAAAATAATCCAGTTAAGAAATGGGCAGAAGACATGAATAGACACTTTTTCCAAAGAAGATATCCAGATGGCTAACAGACACATGAAAAGATGCTCAACATCACTCATCATCAGGGAAATACAAATCAAAACCATGATGAGATACTACCTCATATCTGTCAGAACAGCTAAAATTAACAACACAGGAAACAAAAGATGTTGGCAAGGATGTGGAGAAAGGGGAACCCTCTTACATTACTGATGGGAATTCAACTGGTGCAGCCACTCTGGAAAACAATAGAGGTTCTGCAAAAAGTTAAAAATACGTTAAATTAAAAATTCCTCAAAATTCCTCAAAAAAGTGAAAAAAACTACCCTATCACCCAGCAATTGCACTACTAGGTATTTATCCAAAGGATACAAAAATATTCATTCAAAAGGGCTTATGTACCTCAATGTTTATAGCAGCATTATTAACAATAGCCCAATTCTGGAAAGAGCCCAAACATTCATCAACTAACGAATGGATAAAGATGTGGTGTACAGGGACGCCTGGGTGGCTCAGTTGGTTGGGCTGCTGCCTTCGGCTCAGGTCATGATCCCAGCGTCCTGGGATCGAGTCCCACATCGGGCTCCTTGCTCGGCAGGGAGCCTGCTCCTCTCTCTGCCTCTGCCTGCCTCTCTGCCTGCTTGTGTTCTCTCTCTGTTAAAATAAATAAAAAATAAAATCTTAAAAAAAAAAAAAAGATGTGGTGTACACACACACACACACACACACACACACACTGGAATATTACTCAGCCATCAAAAAGAATGAAATCTTGTCATTTGCAATAACATAGCTGGATCTAGAGTGTACTACACTAAGCAAAATATGTCAGTTAGAAAAAGAGCAATACTAAGTGATTTCACTCATATGTGGAATTTAAGAAACAAAGTAGACGAATGTAGGGGAAGGGAAAATAAAAAGAGAGAGGGAGGCAAACCGTGAGAAACTCTTAACCATAGACAAGTACCTGGGGGCTGCTGGAAGGGTGGTAGGGGATGGGCTAAATGGGTGATGGGTATTAAGGAGGGCACTTGTGATGAGCACTGAATGTTATATGTAAGTGATGAATCACTGAATTCTACTCCTGAAACCAATATTACACTGTATGTGAACTAACTAGAATTTAAACAAAAACTCAAAAAATTAAACAAGATTCCCCTATTATTCATATGTGCCTTGCCTTAAAATTTGAGAAGTGCTAAACTACAGCACAATGATTCTGTCGCCCACCTTCTGACCTTCACCCCCTGAAAGCTTTAAGAAGAAACAGTAGCTTCTGGAAAACAAAAAAGGGAGATAATTACTCAGACTGTATTCATTAATGAAATCACTGATCAAGTGTTTGCATTGTTTTAGAAAAGTTCCTATTGCTAACATAGTACAGCTGTGCTTAAAATGGGCTGGCTGACCCTCTGCTTGTTCCGACCCAAGTCTCAGCTGATCAGCCTCAGTAAGTCATTATTAGACTTCGGGGAAAAGGAGAGGAAAGACTTCCACAAGTGCTTGTACATGGAGAGGTGGCTGTTTCTCATGAGCTGCTGTGAACAAGCCCAGCAGGGCCTCATCCTTTATAACCTCCAACCTCCTGCCTCTTTGTCCACGGAGGCAAAACCTTTCCGCTCGGGTAACTTCTGAGACACCATTAGCCCCAAAGAGGGCAC
>CM052815.1:26713598-26748018 GCA_028533885.1 Nasua narica | reverse complement strand
TGGTAGCCATTTAACATTAACATTTTAATTCTGACAGCAGCTCTAATTTGTGAACTCACAGATTAAACAAAAAGGATACTGCCTAGTTTTACCTCCAGAGCTTTCTGCTGCAGACGGTCACGTTCTTCTCTTTCTTTGCCAACAAACCACACTTCCCATGGTGTCAGGGAGCTTTCTGGTAGGCACACCTGTTTCTGTTCTTCTTGGTTATCTTCTGATTCCACCACACTATTCCAAGAGAGGACACACAGCATTTGCACCCAAAACTCTTTGGTTTCACTCAACTATACAGTGAAAGCAGAATTTAATAATATATTTGCAATACTGTGACTTTTATAAATGTATAGATATGAATTAATTATAAAGATACACTTAAAAAATCATGAACAGGAAGTCCAATATTTGAATTAGTTTATCTATCAAACTGCCTTGGAATTCCTTCATCATCTAAAATCACACTATTTAGGGCACCTAGGTGAGCCTAGGTGGCTCAGTAGATTAAGCCTCTGCCTTCAGCTCAGGTCATGGTCTCAGGGTCCGGGATTGAGCCCCACACTGGGCTCTCTGCTCAGCGGGGAGCCTGCTTCCCACTCTCTCTCTGCCTGTCTCTCTGCCTACTTGTGATCTCTCTCTGTCGAATAAATAAATAAAATCTTTAAAAAAATAAAAATAAATAAAATCACACTATTTAAAAACCCATTGGGATAATTCAGATCCAGTCCATTTGCCTCAATGACAAGAATTTTTTATTCCTAAAAATCTCTTATCTGGACAACTAATTACAATGCATGACCCTAGTCATATCCTGGAGCAGACTTTTCCCTTCCTCCCTTAAGTAGTTCAAGGAAAAAAAAGAATATATGTATATATGCAGAGAGAATGTGTTATGTGTTAACAATTAATAATTCTGGGTGAAAGGTGAATAGAAATTTTTTTTAAGATTTTATTTAAAATAATTTTTTATTGGAATATTTATTTATTTGACAGAGACAGACACAATGAGAGAGGGAACACAAGCAGGGGGAATGGGAGAGGGAGAAGCAGGCTTTCCGCCAAGCAGGAAGCCCAATGTGGGGCTCAATCCAAGGACCCTAGGACCATGACCTGAGCCGAAGGCAGACACTTAATGACTGAGCCACCCAGGCGCCCCTTTTTAGATTTTTTTTTAAGATTTTATTTATTTGACAGAGAGAGAGAGAGAGAGAGAGAGATCACGAGTAGGTAGAGAGGCAGGTAGAGAGAGAGGGGGAAGCAGGCTCCCCACTGAGCAGAGAGCCCAATGCAGGGCTTGATCCCAGGACCCTGAGACCGTGACCTGAGCTGAAGGCAGATACTTTAATCCACTGAACCACCCAGGTGTCCCCTCTTTTTAGATTTTATTTTAAATAATCTCTACATCCATTTTTTCATGTGTCTGTTAGGCATTTGTATGTCTTCTTTGGAGAAGTGTCTATTCATGTCTTCTGTCCATTTTTTGACATGATTATCTGTTTTTTGGGTGTTGAGTTTGAGGAGTTCTTGATAGATCTTGGCTATCAGCCCTTTGTCTGTTGTGTCATTTGCAAATATCTTCTCCCATTCCATGGGTTGCCTCTTTGTTTTGTTGACTACTTCCTTTGCTGTGCATAAGCTTTTTTCTTAATGAAGTCCCAAAAGTTCATTTTCGCTTTTGTTTCCTTTGCTTTTGGAGACATGTCTTGAAAGTTGCTGTGGCCAATGTCAAAGCTGCCTATGTTCTCCTCCAGGATTTTGGTAGATTCCTGCCTCACGTTGAGGTCTTTCATCCATTTAGAGTTTATCTTCGTGTATGGTATGAGAGAATGGTCAAGTTTCATTCTTATATACATAGCTGTCCAATTTTCCCAGCACCATTTTAATAAATGTAAATTTCACTGATTTAATAATCAGACTATTTTAAATAATCTATAGATTATTTTTAATAATCTATAAGCTTACTATATTGTTTTATGATTTCAAATTATTAGAGATAGATTAATCAAAAGAACAATTCTGTTCTCCTAAATACATATATATTGTATATATGTAAATACATATTTAAATAAATACTCTGGTTTTCATTAAAGCTTCATTGGCTGACTTGTGGCATTCATCAAGGGATCTTGCCTGTAGCAGTTACTACCATGGTGTTCTAATGGTGGTTTTTACTGATTTCTATTTCCCTCATTCCTTGCAGATAAGATTTGTCCCTCCCCACCCTGTACATTTATTTATTTACTTATTTATTCAATCTATTATGGATATGAATCTAGAGATATTTATTTTATTTTTTAGATTATAGTCCAATGGCTTTCATATATTTTATTACTCAAATTGTTCCAGCTTTGGCCATTAGCAGCTTCTTCTGGTTGGCCCCTGTGTCCTTCTGACATGCCTTCATCCCCTCTTCCCTTCCTCTTTATTTCTGAATCTATAAGACACTCCAGGCTCATTTGTCTCTTTCCTATTCTAGCCCTAAAAACAATCAGCCATTTCTCCAAGGAATCCTGGCTCCTTTTACCGAAGACTAGCATTAAGAAAATAAGATCTTGGGTGTGCCTGTTGCTACTGCGTGTCATTTCTTCTCAGCCCTTCTAAGGAACGGAGCTGGGAAATATGTACATTACAGTAGCCACTGCAAACACACATATCGATATTTATATCTGTACTGACCTATTCATATAGGAAACCCTAGCTCCCACCCCATCCCATGTATGTTACTTTTTTCTCTGATGTAAAGAACCTGGCACCTGATTCTTATCATCTACAATATATTTACATATTTTTTCAACCCTAGCAAATATGTAAAATGGTATCAGAATAGCTAAACTGTATGTATGAGAGAAACAAATTTGCCAGTGGTTTTGTATAGTTCTTTTTGCCTTTATCCTTATAGAATCTAAGCAAAACACTGATTTCTTAAGTTTTGGGGGTCAACTCTTTTCTTTCCCATCCCCTTCAGGGAGACTATGCCCTATATTTGTAATATGGTTAGGTTCATTTGTCACAGTCTGCATTCCATCTTGAATTCCCCTGACATCCTAGGTGCTTTGTTTTTTGCAGGCAGTAAAAGCTATTCTTATGGTATACAATTCTATGAGTTTTGAAAAATGTATAGAGTTATGTAATTCAACACTACAGGACCATACAGACCAGGCCCATCACCCTAAAAATCTCATCGTGTAGGGAGCAGCATTTTTAACTACTTATCCAAACTCATGCCCCTTTAAAAATTCAATATACAATTGACTAAAATAATAATTTCTAGACTAATATTTTTTTACACTATTTTTACATTTTTTTCATCCAAAGTTCATGTTCCACTTTGAGAAATTGCTATCATTTATCAAACTCTAAAATTCTCTCTTGAAAAGATATCCAGTTTCCATTACTAACAAGTATGGATCAAACAAAGTTCATGTGGTATCCCACATGTCCACTTCCACTCTCCATCTAGTTATTGTGAAAACACTTCTCTCTTTATTTTTTTTTAAGATTTTATTTATTTATTTGAGAGAGAGAGTGAGAACACAAGCAGGCAGAAGGGCAGAGGGAAAGGGAGAAGCAGACTCCCCACTGAGTGGGGAGCCCAATGCAGGGCTCAATCCCAGGATCCTGAGCTGGGATCTGGAATTCAGATCATGAGACCTGAGCTGAAGTCAGACACTTAACCCACTGAGCCACCCAGACATCCCTAGTTATTGTAAAAACATTTCTAAGAAAAGCAGAAAAAACAGGTACAAAAATAACTTCCATAATATAAGTCACAAATTTAGTATTTTTTAAATTGTCCAATGCTTTGAATTTTCCATGTCACTGCAATCCTATTGGGCTGAGACGGGTAAAGGTTGACTATAACTCTGCTCCCTTTCTCATAAAAATTTAAATGACAGTTTTTCTATTTCTGTAAGCCAGAATGTTTTCACTGCCTCTCTAAATTCTTTAATTTGAAAAGGGAATAAATGAGGATGAGTTATTTAAAAGAAGTGGAAGTCAGAAGTCAGACAGGTGAAAATGAGGTAAGTCATTGTTGCTGGTTAAAATCTGGAAGGAGGCCTTTTCAAAAGCCAAGGCACATTGGCTAACAAGCCTAAGTGAGTGACATGGTTAGTCAACAGACAGGAATCCAGAATGGACAATCTGCAGACTGGGAAGTCTTAGAAGCACCTAGGTATACCCCTACTCAGTCTAGTGCTCCTTAGAAGGGAAAAGCGAAACAGAATTTCCAAGGCCTCTATAGGTTTAGTTCACCTAAGATTTAAGCAGGGGGAAATAGTTCATCTCCCAAGCTTTGGTACCTGACAGCACAACAATGTGTGTTAACATAGGGGTCCACAGAGAAGCTTGAGTAGGGATAGTTTGGGGTAGCTAATGGAATGAACTATGAGAAACTGTACATAAAATTATATGTGTATGCGTGTTTTTATGCATTTTTCTGAGGACAGAGTCAGTAGATTTTATCCAATTTTCAGAAGTCTCTGAGTCCCCAAAAAAGGGCAGAATACTTAGGTTTAGTTCTGGCGGGAGAGGTAAATTTGTCCAGTAGATATTGCTTCCTAGGAGCAGGCATCATATCTGAAAGGTATTTTATAGGACCCCTGCTATCTGAGCCTCTCAGAGTACTGGCCTCACAGTCACTCCCTGCTTCTTAAAATACTTCTTTCTCTGGTTTTTATAACACCACACTGGTTCTCCTACAAATCTTCTGTCTCCTGAACTGGCATCTCCTAATCACTTCATGTTTTCTGAAGGCAAGTGTTGTCCAATGATGGGTCATTTGTCCTTTGTTTTCTGTCTATACTCTTTCCCTTGGAGGCTCCATCTACCCTTTTCTGCTAATTTCTCCAGCATGTACTATAATTTTGTACTTCCAAAATATGTGGGGATATTTCCTTTTGGATAAATAGCACCCTCCTCCAATTTATTAAATATAAAATACAGAAAACTTTGTGATTGAACAAAATTACCTTTAAAGGTCCCTTCCAATATTGATATTTTATGATTCTAGCTTCTGTTAATCATAATGCCCTGCTCCAAATTACGTGGGTTCAAATTCTCAAGTAAATGAAATCAAAGAATTATAAAAATTGTAATTCTAGAAAAAGAGAACAAGGAATCTGGAACCCTTAAAACAGCTAATGACAGTGCAACACTGCAAAATTAACAAAACAAGTACACAGGGTCCTTGAGAATGAAAGAAGGGTCCCAACCTGGCTGGAGTAGTGAGTCAGAGAAAGCTTTGCAGAGGTAACCATAGAGTTGAGACTTAAGGGTTGTTTTTAAAACTTCAAGTTAGTTTTAAAGGGAAAGCACTGCTGAAGAAGGTAAAAGACAAGGCATTCCAGAAAGAGGGGACAGAAATAATCAAAGGCATAAAAGATGGGAACAACATGGTTTATACCAGCAACTTTCAGAAGTTGGGAACATAAGTACTAAGTAACAAGGTGAAAGATGAGGTCAGGGAGATAGAATCAGATCAAAAAGTGGTCTTGTATTCCATATTAAGGTTTAAGGCCCTTAGCAAGAGAGCATATAACAGGAATGGGTAAGAGGGTTAAGGAGAAAAAGGGGTGGTGGAGAAAGTGTTTTTCAAGTTGCCCAGGCTATGAGTCCTTCTCCAATGTTCAGACACTCCTTCCCCAGGGGGAACATAACATGTCCAAATATGTTGAAAATCATCATGTATAATACTGAGGATGTGTGTATTATGCTGGTGGATACTGTGGAGGCAGGGGGAAGAAAGGGTTGAGTAGCAATGCTTTAGATGTGAGGGGCTGTGGGAAAGCTAGAAACAAAATAGTGACATAGTAAGATGTACATTTCTGAAAGGTCAATAGGTTTCTCTGGACAGGATAAATATGAAAGGGAGAAGATTAGAAGCATAGAAACTAAATAGGAAGCTGGTCAGTCATCCAAGTGAGGAATGACTAGGGCCATGGTAGTTGGGATGGAGAGAAGTCAGATTTGGAAATATTTAAGACATTGGTTTCCAAACCTGTCTGGAATCATTTGGGAAGCTAAAAACAAAACAAACAAACAAAAAAAAAAACACAAAAGCTTGTGATTTAATTAATCTGGATGTGGCTTGGCCTTTGGAATTTTTAAAAGACCCCCAGAAGATTCTAAGGTACAGACACATGTGATTTAGGGGGTGAAATCAGCAGAACTCAGTGCTGATTGGCTGCAGTTGAAAATATGGAAGAGGAATGTCAAGGATGGATGAACCCCATGTGCTAGAAAGCACTGGACAAATCTATCATGTGTATCTCGATGCAGCACTACATGTTCCTTTTCAATCATTCTGTGACACTAATATCTGAGGAAAACATTAACTAGGTAGGTCATAAAGCTTTGTAACAATGGCTATGTAAGTACATGGAAGTGTAGAGGCCATGGAAACGGGCCTGTCAGATTTATTGTCAGAAGCATAATTGACCAAGGGCCCCACACACAGTTTTCTGAATCTACCACTGAGTTCTAACCAAGGCCACACTGTTCCCAGCCAATGACTGAGTTGCAGAGACTCTAAGCCAGATCTGTAACTACAAGATGTGGACTCTCTGATGGGTAACATGGGTTGGGGGCCTCATGAGCTGTGCTGAACTTTTCTTAGAACTTCACTGCAACCTAAGCCTCTTTCTACCAGCCTTTCTTCTCTCCTTCTGTCCTCCACATGGAGGTCAGACCTAATCATGGTCTGATAGCTCTCCTGGCTCCTCGGGCTCCCTCACCATTTCTCTTACAGGCTGGTACTCAAGCAATCTCTTGAATGACTAATCCTATCTTGGTGTGTCTGTTTCTCAGAGGATCCAAACTAACACACAAGGTTTTGACCTTTTTTAAAATTAATTTTCCTATTTGATTCTTATGAAATATGGGGAACAACTCTCCACAATTTCAGCCAAAGATAACTTAAATGAGCTTCCAAGAAGCATATGAGCAAGGCTTCAGATTGAAAGTCAAAATATACCTGAATTTCCCTCATCAAATTCATATGGAAAATTTCTGCAGTCTTAACAAAGAAACCCTTTACATTAAAAGCTCCCATAAAGCATACATCTATCTGAAAACACTACTGCTACTTTCAAAGGCCAAATGTTTTATGAAAAAATTACAAATTGGCATGATGACAAAGAAAACATGATAGTAGCATGAGTAAGTAATTCTCCTGAATTGTACAATTTTTTGAAATGTGTAGCCTTATTTAATCAACTGTCAGGAAGTAAAATATTACTTCCATTATTGAAAAATACACAAAATGATTTATAAAGTATCTTCTACGTGTCACACATTGTGCTGGGTACTTTACGTAGTATGTTCATCTTTGCAACCATCTTCTGGAGAAGGTAATTAAACCCATTTTTTCGAAGAATAAACTGAGGCCTAGAGAGATAGAGACTCGTCTAATTCCCACAGTGTAGGGAGCAAAGCACATACTCCAACTCAAGAAGTCTACTGCTCCCCTGGGCCAGGCTGCCTCCTGGCAGAACCTGCGCATGGACCAGAGGAAGGCTTCCTCAAGTCAGTTGTGTTTGTCACAGTCTAAGAGGAGATGATGTTGCCCTCACCATCCTTACTAGGGATAAGCAGTGACCAAGTCCTCATTCTATCAACGCAACAATCAACCACACAGAATAACAGAAACAGTGCAGAAAGGGACCTTCACAATCGCCTAGTCTCATGTCTTCATTGGACAGCTAAATAATGGGGTGCCTGGGTGGCTCAGTCAATTAGGTGTCTGATTCTTGATCGGATCTTGATCTTGGGGTCATGAGTTCAAGCACCATACTGGGCTTCACAATGGGCATGGAGCCTACTTAAAAAAAAATGCAATCTGGACAGCTAAGTAAATTGGTGAGAATTTCCTCTATTTTAACATACACCTTTTAAGATTTGCCTTTTAGATTTACCTATGTGGCCATTTTGCATCTCAGCCCACACCAATAGAGGAAAGCCCTGGGCTGAAGGAGTAGGAGTCACAGACAGGTAAGCACTGTATGGTTGTTTTGGTAAATTTATTCAAACTAAAGTTGAAAACATTCCACTCCCACACCACCAAAAAGAAACAAAGATTGCTTCCATCTCCCTCTGGCCCTCAGGTGGTTCCCAGGACCATGAAGCTGGTGGGAAGGGAGAGGCTCCTCCTTTTTTTCCAAGTTCATGTGCTAGTTCCATCAGCTTAGAGCAGGTGAATGAGAAAGGGAAAGGAGGAGATTCTGTGGTTTCTGGGAAAGAAAAGTGCAGTGTTCCTTGCCAACTTTTTTCTCCCGCACGTAAGGTACAACTTTCTCCCTACTGACAGATAATTGAGTACTTTCCCTTCAAGTGTTCCTCCTAACCCCTTCCAATTTTAAGAGGAAATTCAAGACACTACTGCCCTTTCTGAAAAATTTTCTCTCTCAGGCAGACTGCCATTATCAACAGTAGGTAAATATTCACTGCAAAGGAACTTCATGTGTTTGTTTTTTTTTGCCAGCCCACATATGAATTTAATTTAGAATACTAATGGGCACGGTAAACACTTGAATATTATTTGCTATGTTTCCTTTTTTGAATAAAGAAAAATTAGTTTTTAGTTTAAGTCATAAAGTGCAATTTGTTAGTGTAATGTAAACTATTTTATACTTTGTTTTTCATCTGGGCCCTGGGTATCACACTAAGTCTGTGAGAGTCCAACCTTTGAATTGCTAATTAGATCACTAGCAATTCATTTCTTAAATAAATAGTCCATCTGTAATACTTCAGACCCTGAAGCCACAGATGGTCTATTTTTAATCATCAAACTTCAAGGTTTACTTTCGCATGGAATATTTAAGATTCTTCTGTAGAAATTGCTAAGATTCTAGATTTTCCGTGTAACATTGTAGACTGTGTCAATGTATACAATCCATCTGAAAGGCCCTTTGATATTCAAAAGCTGTCATATAACCTAACCTTGAGTCTTTGAAAGAAAGGTTACCTGTGAGGGGTGCCTGGGTGGCTCAGTCAGTTAAGCATCCACCTTTGGCTCAGGTCATGATCCCTGGGGTCCTGGGATCAAGTCCTGCATCTCATCGGGCTCCCTGCTGCTTAAAGGTTTCTAGAAGCTGAAATAGATACTGGCTTGCGGGGAGAGGGTACACACAGAGAACTGACTCACCTACAGAAATTGCACAGAGACCCCAGGTTCCAAGGAGAGCTCATGCCCTAGCTGGGCTGAAACACCCTGAAGTGATAGTTCACATAATGAACGGGGATACAGAGAGCTGCCTTCCCAAACTCTACTCAGGAAAACTGGCAGCAGGCTTATATACCCCAGGAAGATTAAAAGATTCTTCTCTTAGAAACTGAATAGCCTAAGGAGAAGACTTCCAAGTATTTGGAGGTTTCCTCAACAACAAATAAAATCCACCATCAATAAGCTCTGCCCGTGCCGACACAGCTTCCATGCTCCTTTTTAATGCCCTATTCTTAAGTCTGAACAGACGGGATTCACAGTATGAACATAAATGTCAGACAGGGATTAACAAACATTTGAGGATTGAAAAAGAGAAAGTGAAGGAAAAAATGGGCACATGGAGGAAACATAGGCAATTAAGAAGGGGGGAAAGTGCGATTAATGTCCTTAGATATGAGAAAAGATATTATATCTATAAAATAAATATAGGATGCTATGAAAAAGAAATAAACAGAAGAGAGAGAGCATGCTTGGAATTTAAAATGAGGTAGCCATAAAAAACTTGCCCAAGAATTATTAGATGACATCAAAAAAATCTTGGTCCCCCCTTCTGGTGGGGGCAGGGTGCGAGGGTGGGACAGAGATTCAAGGGGAAAAAAACTTAAAAAAAGATTAGAGAATTGATTCAGAAATGCTAATAACTGCTTAAATAAATTGCAGAAAACAAGGGAACAGAGAATGTTGTGGGGAGGAAATTATTGAAGGATAGATATACATAAATATCCCCCCAGAAAACAGGACCATGAGGGTAGTGAGAAGTGAGGCAAAACAGTTTTCCATCAAAAAACTTTTAGTACTATTAGATTTTTTTTTTTTTTAAGAAGAGGTGGAGGGGCAGAGGGAAAGAATCTTCAAGCAGACTCCCCACCATGTGCTGAGCCTCATACAGGGCTCGATCCCTCGACCCTGAGATCATGACCGGAACTGAAATCAGGAGTCAGACACTTAACCAACTGAGCCACCCAGGTGCTCCAGTACAATTTAATTTTTAAACCATGTGTATATATTATCTTCATTATCAAGTTAGTAAGAGGAAAAAATCCTCCATTTCTTACCCCTACATCTGTCCTACTTCTCTATATTCCCTTTCTCCGCTAATATTATCAATATCAGTTAGCTCTGATACAACCCTTTCTAATTCTACTCTGGATAGATTTTTCACATATGCCTCCTCTCTGTACCTACTGTCCTCATCTGATCCTGTCTCCTCTCTGGGAACTGGTTCCACAATATCATTACTGGTAGCTCTGTCTTTGGTCTCTACTCCCTGCCCACCCTGCCCAAGCCATCCTGCTATTGCCATACTTTTAAAAGCTTTGCATGCCTGCAGTGGGCTGACAATGCTCTCCCTGACAACGCTCAGCCTCCTTCTTTCAGGGTACACGTCAAGACTTGGAGTCAGTGGGTAGGTGTTTTCCCTACCTACCCCGATCCCCACTGCCACTTGCAAATCACTTTATAACCTAATCCTTCGAAACTCACAGCCTTTCTGAATATGTCATCTAACCACACTAGCCAATACTGCTCTTTTTGACTGTCATACGGTTAAGTTAAACTAGTTACTGAAATCCTAGCACCCAGCTAACCACCTTCTGGTAATTTGAACATCCATATTAAAAAAGTCTTCCCAAATCCTGTCCTGTTGTTTTCTCAATTTTCTCAGTTCCATCAATATACTCCATGTGGGCCACCCACTGCCATGGTCACAGTCAGGATCTTGTCATCAACTGACTACAAGCTCCTACCTCTCCAGCTTCCCTCAAGAACCTCCAACCCGACATTCTGCCTCCTCTCTGCAAGAGAGAGGAAACATTCTGTAAGAGCACTGGAAACACTCATCAACTGAAAATCTCTTCCTTACCATCCACTATCCAGGGTTAAATACCATGCTTTGGTGCTATAACACTCCCCAAAAAACACTCTTTAAATCCTTTGTTCTTTCTCTCTCCATTCTACTTGCCCTACTTCTCCAACCCTAATAAAGCCTTACTGTACTCCTAATCCCAAGTAGCTAAACTTCTCCCCAGAAAAGGAATAAAAAATGACTATTAATTGATCTAATTTTGGACCAAAAATATCAAATCGCAAACAACACTGCCCATCACTAAGTCCCATTAATTTCTCTGGTACATTTGTTTTCCTCTCGGCAAGATGCTCATTCTCTGTTACTTCTCCCTTTCTCTCTCCTGCTTGTGATAACTTCTTGTATCCCTCTACTGGCCTCCCTTTCAGACTTCACTGAGAACCCAGAAACTATCAGAAAGAACTACCTCTCTCATCCTCCTACCACCAATGCTATTAATCCAGCTACATATGAACCAATATACTGTTTTCTCCTATCAACAGGAAGATTCCTTGCTTCCACATAAGCCATTTAAGAACTGCATTCCTAAAACCATCCTTGATCTCTCCTCTTTTCAAGCCCCCTCTTTTACCTGGATCATCAACACCAGCAGAGAAACATGTTTAATATTACCCATCTTAAGCAAGGTGGGTCCTTGACCTATGTTCTCTGCCAGCTCCCATCCCATTTATCTACTCTCCATAAAACCTCTCAAGAGTTGTCTTGATGTATAATCTCCATATTCTCACTTGCCATTCTCTCTTCAACTTACTTTCATGTGGTTTCATACTAGTTTTTCTATCATACATATTATATAGGAGGGAAACAGCATATGGTTGTTGGACTTTGACCTCTTGACCACAGACCACAGACCCCTGTTCTGTGACTCACTAGGTAAAAAACTAGCATAACTTGCCCATGTCTCAATTTCCTCAGCTATAAAATGGATAATAAAAGTAACAGTCTCATAGGGTTGTGGTGAGGACTAAAAAAGTTAGCGTACATAAAAGCACACAGAATACTGTTAGCATACAGAAAGTATTCAATATTGAGGTCAATAATGGCCTTCCTTCATCTTACCATGGCCAAATATGAAGGCTTTTTCCAGCTCTGCCTTATGTCTCAAGCAGCGCTGAACAGACTTCCTAACTCCTTGCTTCAAACACTTCCCATGGCTTCTGGGACATCATACTCTACTGGGTTTCCTTCAACTTCAATGAATGCTCCTTGCAGGATCCTTACTAGCTGTTCAATTTCTAAGTATTGGGATACTGAGCCCTCTCTTTTTACTATCTAAACCCTCCCTAGGTAACCTGATCCAGTCCTATGCTTTTAAATACCCCCTATATACTGATGTTGCTGAAATTTGTATCTCCAATCCCGGCTGTCCCCTAAGCATCAGACACAAATATCTAACTGCCATCTCCACCAAGTTATTAAGTTGGTACTGTAAACCAGAGATCTACATCAGAATACTTAAGGACTCCTCTCTCCCCATCTCAGCCATGCATCTGCTCCTATCACATCTTCTGATTTCTATAATAGTTATCATCATTCACCCAGTTGATCAGGCCTAAAAACTACAAGTTGTATCTGAGTTTTTCCTCATTCCCTCAGCCTGACATCCAAATGTTAGGAGCCCAGCTTGTCCCACTGCCAAAATATATCCCAAATCCATCTCTACTTCCTACCATACTGCTGCTGCCACTTTACTCCAAACTGCTGTGATTTTTTTCCTGGATACCGCAAAATCGTCCCCATGAGTTTCCCTGCTTTGATTCTTTGTCCCCAACAAGCCAGTTTCCTCACAGCAGCCAGAGTATTCTCCAAGTATAAATCTGATCAGAGCAATTCCCTCCTTATAATCTTCCAGAGGCTTCTCAACACAATTAGAATAATTAACTAATGAACTCAGGATTATATGTGACCTGACCCTCCAACCTTAACTCCTACTATCTTCCCCATCACTCGCTCCACTCCAGGCATGCTGGCCTTTTTTCAAACAGAGGAAATTCATTTTTTTTAAGATTTTATTTATTTATTTGACACAGAGAGAGAGATCACAAGTAGGCAGAGAGGCAGGCAGGGTGGGGGGGGGAGGAGGGAAGCAGACTCCCCGCTGAGCCAAGAGCCTGATGCGGGGCTTGATCCCAGGACTCTGAGATCATGACCTGAGCCAAAGGCAGAGGCTTTAACCCACTGAGCCACCCAGGCACACCCCCCCCCTTTTTAAATAGATTTATTTATCTGGGAGAGAGCAAACACAAGTGGGGAGGGGGATATGAGAGGTGGGCAGAGGAAGAAGCGGACTCCTCACTGAGCAGGGAGCCCATTGTGGGGCCCAATCGCAGGACCCCAAGATCACAACCTGAGCTGAAGGCAGATGCCCAACCAACTGAGCCACCCAGGCACCCCGCAAACTCATTTCTGCTTTTGGGCCTCTGTACAGGCTGTTCCCTCTGACATCCCTGTCAGACATCTCATTCCCCAGATTTTAGCAAGGCTAACTCAGCTGCATGTTACCATCTCAGAGAAGCTCATCCATCTAAAGTAGTGAACTTCCTCCTCCACCCAGTTACTACTTATCCCAATATTCTGTCTTATTTTCTTTACAGCATCCAGAGCCAAATAAAATGCTGTTTGTTTATATTTTTAATATGTTTCCTATCATTGTCACATAAGATCTCATGAGGGGGAAGGGGGCCCTTCTTATTCACAGATGAACCTCCAACATCTAGAATACTAACTAGCCCATAGTAGGTATTCAGTAAGTGTTAACTGAATCAATCTGAAGAAAACAAAAACAGTATTCACTTTTTACTTTTAGCATAGGGGTAAATGAGCATTGACAAGTACTGACAAGTTAACTCACCGTTGGTATATCCTCACTCAAGACCAGTATGTTAACTGAAGTCAGTTATTTTATCAATTGATCATCACTAAAGAAAAAGAATATTGGTACATCTTATCAGAAAAAAAGAAACAAACTTGCATTTTTAGGTACTTCTACTTATTATTTTGTAACCCCATGATAAGTTTCTAAATTAGATAAGGTATTGAGCACTGAAAAAAAAGAGGCATCTTCCAGATATATAGACATAAAGCCAGGACCCATAGACTCAGGTCTGCAATACCTGTGTTCTTTCTATCAGATCGTGATTTTGTTGACATTATAGGCTATCTAGATACTTCAGAGCACTTCCAATCACACTGGTAGTAGAGTCAGAGATATTTTAAAAACTTCAAAAGAAATTTCAAATGTTATAGGTTATAATGCCTAAAATATCAAGTACCCTGACATCAAGAAAAATGGATTCAGGTTTAAAACACTAATATCCTGGTAATCAGGTATGCTGATTCAAGTTTTTTATTAATAAAAATGGAACTTTAATAATAAATGAGCTTGGTAGTCAAAATCTTTTTATAATGGATCATTGGAGTAGTAAAACAGGAATTCACACGCCCATAAGATCAAGTCCAAATTCTGCAGCATATAGAGAGAGCTTTTACTCCAACCTCCACTTCTCTCCCAGCTACTTCTCGCTGCATGTCCATGAGTATGCTCAGCCTCATGACCATTTGGAAAATCCCTGCCTATCTCTTACCAGTGCAAATGTCACCTCCTCTTTGTAGACTTTCT
This sequence comes from Nasua narica, assembly GCA_028533885.1. Lineage (NCBI taxonomy): Eukaryota > Metazoa > Chordata > Mammalia > Carnivora > Procyonidae > Nasua > Nasua narica. The sequence continues at coordinate 26,733,321 of CM052815.1, read as the reverse complement.
TAACTCCTTACAGGCTGAACTACCTCTCCTCTATGTTCCCAGATGAACTTCGAATTTGATTGTAAGCAGCATATTATAGTATTTAGTCTGTTACAGGTTTTCTGGCTAGGCTGTAAATGTTGGCTGAATTAAAGAAATATTTAAATTCCTAAATCAATATGCAAAGCACCTGTCACAGAGTAAATGTTCGATTACAGTAGTCCCCCCTTAACTGTGGGGATACATTCCAAGACCCCTCTCTGGTAGGCACCTGAGACCACAGATAGTAGTACCCAAAAATACTGTTTTCCCTATACATACACATCTATGATGAAGTTTAATTTATAAAGCACAGTAAGAGATTAACAATATAGAACAACTATAATAATATACTGTAATAAGTTGTGTGAATGTTCACAGATGAACTTACCCTTCTTTGGGACTGCAGTTGACCACAGATAACTGAAAACACAGAAATCAAAACCACAGATAAGGGGCGACTATTGTAATATTGGTCAAACTAATTGATGATTGAACAAAAAGTCTGATTAGAATTAAGGTTATAGCCAAAAGGTGCCTAAACGACTTAATCTATGTGTGAATTGAAGGTTTCTTATATACAAAAATATATTAAACCCCCAGTAATTCAGGCCTCTGTATGCTTTGTTTTTAATACATAAAAAGTTTATTGCTACTCTGGCTAATTGTACATTCTCATGACACAGGTGAATTTTTTCAAAGGAATGATCACCTGGAAATATCACTGTGTCTAAGAGGTTCTGAGAAGGATCATCAAACCTCTCACTCTCAACAATATTCTGATCCAATGAACCCTACTGATTTCTCCCAAACTGTTCTCTGCTTAGAAGTGAATTTTCCTAAACCTTTGATGGCATGAACACCCTTCAAAGATTCTACTCCTGTTTCTTTCCGTTGGTCAGCACCACTGTACATTCATTACCAGAAACTCGACAGATGACTAACCTAGCAGAAACATGGAATACGCTCTAAATAGGTATCACTTTTAAATGAACTTACTGAACTTCATATTTCCACAACAAATCTTCATTTCTTGATGGTTCCTAAAAAAAGATACAGACTTTTAAAACTTAGTAAAAAGTGCTGAGTATTATTTTAGTAATCTTTTGAACTACTTTTCTTAATATGTATTTACTAGTAAGATCTCAGCTTCAATAAAATACCACTTAAACTTTAACATTAAAAAATAATGTGCTCATAATCTTAATTTCAAAATTAACCACCTAATTATAATTAACGTATAAGTATTTGTATAAAGTTTAGCAAAATATTAGTCTCAAGATTACATACCAATCTAAGATCCAGAGCATATAAAAATGCTTTAAAATTTCCCTTTCAAAACTCAACCCTCATTTCTTTTTTACAAAACATGCCTCTAATTGGTTATTTAAAAATATTTACAAAGGAAAATACACCAAAAGCTATCAACAAAGACTGTTTTTGGTTAACAGGAATCTAACCCATTTAAATTCTTCTAAGAATTATCTTGAGCATGCAGTTTAGAAATGCTTGTTTGAACAATTTAAGCTTAATCTTACTATGTTCATAAACACAAATAAACACAGAGTATGAAAGAACACAACACAAATTGTTGGTTTTATTGGTATTACAATGTAGTTTTAATACAAGCTAAATATAAACACAATTGTTAGATATTCAGTCACTTATCCTGTTAAACAAAATGCCAAGATCAACCTTAAAGCACTTATAAAAATGAAAATGTATAAAGCATCTTCTTCAATTAGCTCTAAGGACAACATATACAAATGCAAAAATGTGAAAGTGTCCATTATCACATCAAATGTTGAGCTGTTGACTGAGGAGTAAAAACGATTCTACTTTTAAAATTAAATGACTTCAGGTAAAAGCATGCAATTTCCCAGACCCACTATCTTTGTATTCTGCACAGAGTTCCAAGGCAAAGATTGCTTCTGGCTTTCTGAACCACCAGAGAGGATGATGACCTGCGTGGCTGACTTATCACAGGCCTTTTAGTCTTCTTTCCTGATAGGTCCTTAGCTTCTTTGGAAGGAGGCATATGAATGGGTTTCCATGGAATTGGATTATAAAAGGCTGGTTCTGGATAAGAATTTCCACTGTAAAAATCTAAAATTATTAAAAAGTCAGAACAAAACAAGAAAAAACTTCTTGAGATCAAAGAAATACTTATTTTTAAATTCCTAGAAAAATGTTACAGTATCAAAAGGGCAAAAATATCGCTGACAAGCCAATTTAATCCATTTAAAATTGGAACTCTAATATATTTTCAAACAAGTAACCTTTTTCAAATACAGTAAGTACTGCAGTAAAAATTAAAATATGTGATAATTCTGTAAGTCCAAAGGGTGTTGTCAAAATCTACATAAATAAAAACTCATATAAAAATTTTATTAAGAAATTACTTTTAGAACCCTTAAACTGAGCAAAATCTTCATTTTCTTAACTCAGTCTAGCAAAGCACTGATTGAGTATTAGTTTTCCCTAGTCAGACACTGAACTTTAGAGGAAAAAAAAAAGGTATATTGCATTATAACTACAGTGAATCAAAACTCTTGTTCAGAATCACTGAAATTCTAAATTATTATCAATCGAATTAATCCAATTTCATAATATCCCTATAATTTTGATTTATTAATAGGAGAGCATTTGCAGACACATGTTTATTAGAACAAAACTCATTAAAAATGCAAAAAATTTAATAAAATAATCCATTATTGTAGCAAACCACTTCTAGTCAATATGTATATTCCCACCTAAAGTTTTAACTTTACTAATCAACTGTTTGGTTAAAACCATTACTTATTCCTCTTTTTTTTCAAACAGAAAAAGAGAAAGAAAGGAGCAGACCATGACTAGCGCCTAGTAGCTGTAATGGATGACTTTTGTGACACATAGGAGAGGCCTAAACCCTGACAGCAGGAATGTGTTGTTCAGACACTGGTAACACACTTTGACTGCACAGATATGTCAACACGCACTTCACCAAGATGGTCAAAACAAAGTCTGGAATATGTTCTATTGTGTGAACAGAACAGAAATGGGAGTATTTTTAATAATAAATCACTTAAACAAGTGAAGGCAGCTGTCAGCAAGGTATGAGCTTCCAACATGAAGTACAAAGAAAAACATGCACTGCCATTTATAATCAGAGCAAGCATAAAGGCCAACCGGTTTTGTGTCAGGTTCATGGGCTGCCTAGTATTCCACCCTGTAAAAGGAATGTGCCAAAGACACTGGAAGCTCTGCCTCAGAGACAGAAGAAGGGGAGGAAAAATAACTTCTTAAATATATCCTCACGAAGGCTTCAAAAACCAAAAACGTAAGAAAGTTCTATGTGTTTCTTAATGGTAGAAATCATTACATTGCAGTTTTGCAACTACTGCCTTTAAAATATATCTTATTTAGGGGCGCCTGAGTGGCTCTGTGGGTTATTCAAGCCTTCAGCTCGGGTCATGATCTCAGGGTCCTGGAATCGAGCCCCGCGTCGGGCTCTCTGCTCAGTGGGGAGCCTTCCTCCTCCTCTCTGTCTACCTGCCTCTCTGCCTACTTGTGATCTCTCTCCTCTCTGTCAAATAAATAAATACAATCTTAAAATAAACAAACAAACAAATAAATAAATAAATAAAATATATCTGACATAAAAGAATGACAAAAAATTTGTAGTATCTCTATAGGAACATAGTGTGTTATAATCTTCCAGAAAATAGTCATTTGAAAGAAAAATGATTTTTACACATTTCTATTTCTGTCAAAAGGAAACATAATGTATAATATTTGCTCCTGCAAGCCATATTTATGTAAGCCACATAACATAAAAACCAACCTGTAAGTTTTCCATTGGCATAACCATAGCTCTTTGCAGCTGGACGAGGTTTATTTTTTGCACTTTCCAACCATTCCTTAAACCTTTTCTCTGCTATTTCCTTTTTTTCCTGTAATTCAGCTTGCCGTTGTTTTTCTTTTTCCTTAAAATGACAAGACCAAAGAATCTCTAGCGATGTTCCTGTAACTAAAAATTCTATTCAAATTCCATTCACTCTTTTTCCCCAATAGCTTCCCACCCCAATGGTTTACTGATCATAAATACTAAATCATATTTCTATAATTTGATACAAAAATTAAACATGATCAGGGATGTTATCTAAAGGTGGCTGTTTCTAAACAACAAGACATCAAATCCAAGAAGAAAACAAGCAATTCACTGTTTTAAAATAGAACAGTCATTTACAATGTAGTAAGACTTTCATAAAAGTGCATCAAAAAGTATTTAAAAGCACAAACCATGAAAAAAAGTTTGAACCTGACTGAAAATGTATCAATAAGCTTATAAATATTTCTCAACCTAAGAAAGCCACAAATGCATATTCATTTCTGAAATTTTCACATAGTATAAATAAGTAGGGATAGCTTCATGTCTTTATTTTATGCTAAGGTGGTGCCAATTTTCTATTAGAAACTTTTTATACAATATAGTTGGCACATATGAACACTAAAGCCATATATTCCAACTGGTTACTTTAATAAAAATACCTTTTCTTTCTTCTTCTTTTCACATTCTTCAGCATTTTTCTTCTTTAACCATTCTTGGTATTTTTCTTTTGCCTTTTCTTGCAAATGTTCTTTCTCCAATTCCTTTGCTGCTTTTTCCTCCATTTCCTTATTAATTTTTTGTTCCCTTTCTTTTCTTTTCTTAAATAAAAATGAAAGAATTTTAATTACATTATCTATAATTATGCCCATACAAGCAAGAAGTGTTATATACAGTCATTTTCGGAGCTTCAGTTATTTCTTAAAAGAGGTGGTAACATAGTAGTTGACACAATGTAGCTTATGAAAATATATAACATACCTGCAATCACCTGGTCAATTTTAGTCTACCAGCTTTGCTCTAAATTTCATGACCACAGTAACAAAGACTGCCCACGAAAGTATACTCAGAGCTTGTGACAGTGCTAGGTAAACAGTAGGTGCTCAAGAAAGATTTGTTGGTTAATGAACAGAAATTACAACCCATTAGACTGTTCTGAATCTTGCATTTTTTTAGTAGATGTTTACCTTCACTCTAAAATAGGAGCCATACATGTACATTTCCTGACAGTTTGCCAATACAAATACTTAGATAAAATCTTCGCTATCTGTGAGCTACAGAGGACAAAAATAACATTTTGGACCATTAAATACTGTTATACGGGCACATACAGACAAATCTCAGGATACATAATTCTTATAAGTCCTACACAGATCAGAGGTGGGCAAACTATGGTCCCCAGACCAAATATGGTCCTGTATTTGTAAATAAAGTTTTACTGAAACATGGCCAAACCCATTATTTATACATTTGTTGTCTATGGCTGCTTTTGCACCACAACACCAAGTTCAAGAGCTACAACAGATTCTATGACCTGCAAAGCCTAAACTATTTATCTGGCCCTTTACAGAAAATATTTGACTGTACCTCAATGTTTTTTTCCTTGTCATTCAGAAGATAATTTACCAACCTAGCTACATTCTAAATAAACCAATAACATGGCTTACTCTCCTTATTAAAGGTTTAGAAAATAATCTGCAAGGCCTAAGTGTATGCAATACAAATGCAAGATGCATTACCCTTCATGGAGCAAAATAAAGATCGAGGGAAAAAATTCTTCCCTTGAAAGCATCTTGTAGAATACGTTAATATAAGTAATTCAATTAACACCCAAGTAACAAACATCAGTTACATACAATATAGGTCAGATACTATGCAGGAAAGACAGGTCTTAAAATTTAAAGCCCGGAGAGCCAGGGTGGCTCAGTCAGTTGAGCAACCAACTCTTAGTTTTGGCTCAGGTCGTGATCTCAGGGTCATGAGATTGAACCCTGTCTGGAGCTCTGCTGCTTCTCCTTCTGCCCCTCCCCACTGCTCTCTCTCTCTCTCTCTCTCTCTCTCTCAAATAAATAAATAAATCTTAAAAAAAATCAAGCCCAAGATGCTATGCGTACTTCTGTCTTGCTGGGCAGCTAACAGCCACAAAAAGGAATCTTTTCTTGCTGAGAACCCAATTTCCATTAAAACAATACCGGACTTTACTTCATACTGTCAGAAAAGCTACAAGATTAAAAAGAATCTTGTAGTTTATCTCATTCACTGTCTGACTCATGAGACTCCTCCACAACCTCATCAATAAGGAGTCATCCAGTCCCTACTTTGTCTTCAATTATAACAGGTAATGTTTATTGAGTGCTGACTCTTCCTATTACTTTTGTATATACTTTATACATATGTACTACATCAATTCTTATAACTACAATATGAGGTAGACATTATTTTAATCTCAACTTACAAATAAGGAAATGAGGCACAAAGAAGATAAGTCATTTGCCTAAAGTCACACTTTGGGACTTTAGTGTGATTTTAGGCAAATGACTAAAGTGGTAGGTGGCAGATCACAGATCATACAGAAACTGAAATGAATGTTAAAAATAATTTTATGTCAACTAATTCAACTTAAATGAAATGCCAAAATTCCTTAAAATATATCATTTTCCAAAATTGATTCAAAAAGAAAACAGAGTATGTGAATAACACTCTACTTGTAAAAATAATTTAGAATTTAAAAACTTCCCACAAATAAAACCCCAGGCTCTAATAGCTTCACTGCCAGATTTCATCACACATTTAAGGAAGAAATAATATCAATTACTGTATAAAGTATTTCAGAAAATAGAGAAAAAAGGAACACATTCAAACTCATTTTAAGAGTTCAGTATTGTTCTGATATTCTGATATCAAAACCAGGCATGGAAGTCATAACATACTAACAGGAATGAGACAAGATAACTGTTCTCATCATTAAAAATATGAAATTCTTAGGGATACATTTAGTGAAAGATGGATAATACCACTATACCTTCAAAACTAAATGACATTACTGAGAGAAACTAAAGATGATCTAAATAAATAGAAAGAAAAATCATGTTTATGGATTTAAAATTTGATATTATTAAGATAGCAATTTTCTCCAAAATGGTCTCTATATTTATTAAAATCACAATAGTGTCAGGTATTATTAAAGCAAACATGATCAGAGAAATTCATAAATTGATTCTAAATTGTATATGGAAAGGCACAGAATAACCAAAAACAATTCTGAAATAGAAGAAAAAAGATGGGAGATTTATACTATCTGATTAGAAGAATTATAAATTCAATAATTATAAAACTATAGTAACAGAGTAGTGTGGTACTGGCACAGTACTAGATGTAAAGGGAGAGAAAAAGGTCCAGAAATAGACCCATACTTCCATGGTCAATAGATCTTAAGCAAAAGTGCCAACGTAATTAAATAGGGAAAAGAGTATCTTTTCAACAAATAGTTTTGGAACAATTGGACATCCACACGCCAAAAAAAAACCAAAAAACCCTTGACCCTTAACTCATACCACACATTAAAATTAACTCTAAATACACGTATATGTAAAAACTAAACTTCTACAGCTTCCCAAAGAAAACAATGGAGAATATTTTCACACACTTGGCGTAGGTAAATGTTTCTTAAATAAGACAAAACCCACAAGCTACAAAAAAATTTTTTAAATATGGAACTTTATCAAAATTTAAAACTTCTCTTTAAAAAAATACTATTAAAAAAAAAACACTATTAAGGGGCGCCTGGGTGGCTCAGTGGGTTAAAGCCTCTGCCTTCAGCTCAGGTCATGATCTCAGGGTCCTGGGATCGAGCCCCACATTGGGCTCTCTGCTGAGCAGGGAGCCTGCTTTCCCCTCTCTCTCTGCCTGCCTCTCTGCCTACTTGTGATCTCTCTATGTGTCAAATAAATAAATAAAATCTTTAATAAATAAATAAATAAATACTATTATGGAAAATTAAATGGGAAGAAATACTTGGAATACACACATGTAACAGGACTTAAAGGAATATAAAAGAAATCATACAACTTATGAATAAGACATATAATTCTTTCACAGAATGGGGAAAAATTTAAGCACAAAACAAAAACAGGAAATGAGATGTAGAAATGGTTGATAGCATTATAGACTGAATTGTGTGCCTTAAAATTCTTATGTTGAAGCCTTAACCCTCAAAGTGACTATATTTGGAGACAGGACTTTTTTAAAGAGGTAATGAAGGTGATTAAAGTCATAAGGGTAGTAGGGCCCTAATCCCATAGGACTGGTGTCCTTATAAAAAGAAGAAGAGACATCAGGGATATTCATGCATAGAGAAGGGCATGTGAGGGTATGGAGAGAAGGCATCCATTTTACAAGCCAAGGAGAGAGGCCTCAAGAGAAAACTTTACTGATAACCTGCATTTTAGACTTCCAGCCTCCGGAACCGTAAGAAAATAAATTTCCATTGTTTAAGCCATCCAGTCTATGGAATTTTGTTATGGCAGCCCTAGTAGATTAATATAACAAGCTTATGAAAAGATGCTAAGTATCATTAGATCTCATGGAAATGAAAATTAAAACAGCAATGACATAGCACCACATAGTCACTACAATGACTTAAACTAAAAAAAACAGACAATATCAAGTTTGGCAAGGATGTGGTAGAACTGAAACTTTCACATACAATAGTGGTGAAAATATAAAATGATACAAGCACATTAAAACACAGTTTGGTAGTTTCTTTTAAATACATACCTACCATACAACCTGGCAATTCAGTCTTTAAGCATTTAACCAAGAAATGAAAACTAACGTCCACAGCATGCCTTGTACATAAGTGGTCATAAAATTTTATTTGTAATAACCCAAAACTGAAAACAACCCATTTTTCCATCCACTGTTAAATGGATATACAATTTATGGTACTGCACAGAATAGAATACTACTTAACAATAAAAAGGTACAATCTTAATACTAGCAAATTTTAAAAACAAGAGAGACCCAACGCAAAAGAATATATATTCTATGGCTCCATTTAAATGAAATTCTAGAAAAGGTAAATCTAATCCACAGGGACAGAAAGTAGACTAATGATTTCCTTGGAGCTGGGACTAGTGGAGGGTGGGGAACAGGGCTTGAGCCAAGGGGCACAGGGAACTTTTTGGAGTGACAGAAGTATTCTGTATCTTGACTGTGGTGCTGTTTATTACACAGGTACGTAAGTTCATCAAACCTCATCCAAATTATTTTATTGTACATAAATTATAGCTCAGTGAAGTTTCTTTTAAAACATCAAAAAGACTTTTACAGAATTTAAGCTCTAGAAGAGAGAATAGAATGCCTTTAGTTAGCACAAGGAGAGGAGGGCAGGCACTCAGAGAGATGCACTAAGACAGAGCAGCCAGCTACTAAGTAGCTTCAGATTTTCTGGCACTCCAGTTCCATAGCACACAGAGCACAACAATAAATCTTCCCTTTTTTAAGATGGGGCCCTGACAGAACCTTTGTTTCTTGCAACTAAAGGAAACTAACAAAACAACTGGGTACCTAAAGTTTCTGAACTTCTATTTTGGTTCCTTCAGTAGTATCTGGAACATGGTAAAAGTGTTGAATGCATGAATGATGTATTGGATAAGCATTATCATATGCTTTATCAATCTGAATTTTTTACATTGAAAAATCAGTTCCATGATTTGAGAACTAAAAGTAATTTTATTTTTAACTATTTTTGAAAATAATGAAGGTTTAAAATAAGGTCCTTTCACAACATATGATAACACACTGTAAAAAAAAAATCTAGAAAAATGCATTAGTATGGTCACACAAATGTAAGAGTACCAGATGAGATAAGCCATTTATTTGAAAAGGATTTAACAATTTAGTGTTATATTAGAAGAAACCAACTTTGCTAATGGATACAAAAATTCTTTTTGTCTGGTATTTTTTGATAGAACACAGCAAAAATGACTTAGAGAAAACTATGCCACAGATATACCTAAAATGTGAATGAAGCTAGAGACAGCACGGACCACACACCATGAAATGTAAACAGAGATGCCAGATGGGAAGAGAAGAACCAGGAAAGCAGTCTTTACAAAGAGAGGTAAATCTAACTGAGACTGAAAGAGGAAATCTGATAGGTCTGAAAGAAAAAAAAAAAATAGAGTAATCAATTATTCCTTAACTTGCACAAGAGTTCTGCAAAATAAATAAATTTAAATTCTCAGAGCTTATTTTTGAACCATTCTCATACTTATGGAATCTTGCTTTCAATAATTGGTGATTTATGTCAGGACAAACCATTTCCGTCCAAAAGAAAAAAAAACTTTTTTCTCAAGTAACTGGATTAGATCTACTGACACTAATTAAAATAGAAACTATATCATCTCTTAGCAGTATCTTACATTCTTAGACAAATAACAACTATGTTTGACTGGCATGGTAAAATGAATGAGCTTAATGGAGTTAGAAGATAAGAGAAGCTTTTAGAGGAGAGAGCATACTATTCCGTACATGTAAAACTTTGGTTTTATAGCTATAAACTGCACAAAATATCACACAGACCTTGCAAATAGTCACACAGACTTATTCTGATTTGGGCACAGATTCACAAAGAACTTTCTTATTGTATTACGGAATATAGCAAACTTTTAAAAATAATGATTTACTTCTGAAATAAAGAACAAATACATTTATAGTTATAACACACACATGCCCAGCCAATTTCCTTCTTACAATACCTGGATGACAGAAGCTACATCATCTTCAACTTACTGAAATTATTGACCAGGTACTCTTACTAATACTACTGAGCGTTAGATTCAATAATGTTAAGGACAATTAGAATTAAAAATTTAAGACTCTAGTCTTATAATCCAGACATCTAACTAAACTCATAAAATTGGATCAAATAATAAAAGTAATACCATTCTAAATATGTGAAAATTACAAAAGAAAACAGATAAAAAGATAGGTATTTTCAAAATTTCTAATTTGTGAGCCAATAAAAGAATGTAGTAAAACTGAAAGATAACAGATTTATTCATTCATTCCAATAACAAATACTTACTGTATTATAAAGCATGATGCTAGATCTTACATAAAAAGTAATATAAAAAATAATTCCTACCTTTAAAAAAAGTCTTAAAATTACAAACTAAAGACATATGCGAAAACCAAAATAGTAACAAAATATACACAAAATATATACAAAATACGAAGTGATATAAATCGAACCAGGATTCAGAAAAGGAAAGAGTTTCTATTTCTAGCATGTGATCAGTGAATGATTCATGTAGGAAATGCTTTGAGTTGGATAATAAAGGGAAAGGTAGGGTGAAGGATATGATAAGATTCTATGCTGATGAAGTATAATATAAAAAAATAAGGAAGTGAGAAACAGAATGGAAATGTTCTCAAAATTTCTCATGAGTACATATCTCTCAAGCACAGTCTACTGCTTGGGATTTCTCTGTAATCTTCTGTATATCTTAAAAATAATATAAATTTTATATTTTATTTCCATTAAATATCTATGCTTGCTTTAACATGAAAATAATATTTTTCCTCCCAAAAATTTCCAGTAAAACTAATACTGAAAGAAGATGGACCATGATTATCCTATGTGTGCCTCCAAAAGAATGCTAGTAAGAAACAACAGCATAAGATGAAGAGAACCACAGGTGGAAGAAGACATGGCTCAGAGAGCAGACTAGGAATCTTTAACCAGCCAGGCTAGAATTGTTAAAATATTATTTGGAGGACAGTAGGGAATCATAAAAAATATATTTTGAACTGGTGAATGACATTTGACTTTTCCAGCAAGATCAGTCTGACAAAGTCATGGAGAAGGATTCATTCACTCAAGAAATATTTTTGGCCATCTACTATGTGTCAGGCACTGATCTAGCTTCTGGAAAACTCAATAAAAGAGACAAGGGGCGCCTGGGTGGCTCAGTGGGTTAAAGCCTCTGCCTTCAGCTCAGGTCATGATCTCAGGGTCCTGGGATCGAGCCCCGCATCAGGCTCTCTGCCTGCCTCTCTGCCTACTTGTGAACTCTCTCTCTCTGTTAAATAAATAAAATCTTAAAAAAAAAAAAAAAAGAGAGAGAGAGAGACAAAAATCTCTGGTCTTATAGAGCTTACATCCAGGATGGGGAAATAAACAGTAAATAAGTTGAAAGATGTAATGAGACCAGACAGGAAGACATCGCAAACAGGAGAGTAGACAATAAAGGAAAAGTGGCATGAGAGGAGGGCACAAACAACAGAATAACTCTGATTATGTCTAGGTGACTGAGATGACAGTAGTACTCATAAAAGAAATCAAAGGAGAATGGGCAAAAATGGGTTGTTATAGATTTGCAGGCTCAGAGGTGCCGCCCAACCTAAGAGATAGAAGTCCAAGACCCCAGGAAGTCAGGCCAATACAGACTCCGTAATTACCTGCAACAAGATACAAGGAAGCTACATGAGGGAAAAGGAAGAGAAGCAGAGAACAAAGGGTAGAAGACAGAGACTTGATAAATGTCCACGAAGGTAGGGGGGAAAAATCAGGTCAAAGAATAAATCTGAGAGAAAATAACAAAGACCTAGGTTATGAGGAGTAATGAAAAGAAAGACTTCGCAAAAGAGCTGTCAATATGTGGGTGCATATTTTTTTTCCTCCTTACCTGTTCATTCTTTTTCTGAACCCACTCCTTGTGCTTTTCCTCAGCAATTACCTTTCTTTTTTCACGTTCTTCCATTTCTTTTCTTTTTTCTAGCTGTTGATTTAATTCCTATGGATTTTTATTCAAACAAAGGCAGCATTTAATAGAAGTATTCAAATCACATATTAAAAACAAGGCTGACATTAACCAAATTAAACAAGAATATAATTTCCTTTAGAGAAAATATACCATTAGTGACAATAACTTAAGTAACTAGTCTATGATGAAAAGAAAGCATTGGTAAAACCTATAAGTCATTTTTTAGAAATGCAAATAATTGCTTGGCAGCAAAACACTAGTTTCTTAGACTAAACTTCAGTTAAATTACCCTCATTGAAATCAACTTTCCCACACATATATTTTGGCATCACTGTACGCTATTGGCAGAAACTCAAGAGAATTGCAACTTTTTTTAGTTATAAAAAGCTTCTAGATTCTTAATGCAGATAAAGGATCGGAGTTAAATAACCCCTAAATTAAGATTTTGATTCAGAGTTAACCAAAAATGAAATGTAAAGAAACAATTCAATTTTCTTAAAGGAAAAAAAAAAAAGAATCCAGATTTTTCTTCACTGATTTTATAGCTGCTGGAGTGTAAAACAAAACCACATTCATACCCCAGATTATTTAACTGCCTTGCTGTCACTTGAATCTACACGTTTGGGCATTTCCTCAGGAGAAAGAATGTAGAAGGTATGGCCAAATAAAACTTCGAGCTGAATGCCACCACTCTGTCACTCATCAGTTAAATTACTGCATTAGTTGAGAATGCTGTTCAAACTAGACTCCTAGGACTCTACTGCCATAATTACTGGTTATTTTTCTTCTCTCTCCTTAGATACTAATAATCAGATACTTTTATATATCTTTCATTGGACCTCACTCCTCCTCCCCATCCCTCCCTTTCCCAAAGACCTACCTACCTGAGCGTAGGTGCTAGTGGGAAAGCCAATTTTTCAACTCTCAGATAATTCCAGTGTGTTAAATGAAATGAAGATAAAACTTGACACCAAGAACAAATCTTTTGGACTGGTTGCAGGATACCTGTCTTCCATGACCTCTCATCCTAAAATTCTGCTGCATAGAAAATAGCTGCCCTCACTCATTCAGAAAGTCTTCCAACTTTTAAACACTATACACCCCTCAACCCTTCACAAAGTAAAATATCCATCTAGCTTTTCAAGGGATTTTTCATGACCTCTGCAGAGACTATGCCTTGATTATTCACTTAATGCTTTTTGGATGCAGTGTCTACTATAAAGATAGCAAGAACTAGATACAGATGAAATTCCAGACGTCTCTAATCTAATGTGATTCTACATGCACAAAAGAATTAAAGTACTACATTGTGAGGAGCTGTGTATAACAGTTCGGAAAAGGGAAGGGAAGGGAAGGAAAAGGAAGGGAAGATGAGACGAGAAACAGTGTGGACCAGGGCAGTCGGAAATAGAGAGATAGTGAGGACATGGCTTGACTAGGCCGGAAGTGGGGGGCGGGGGGAGTGGACAACTAGAAAATCAGAGTGCAGTACTAACTAGATGGGAAAAATATCTTTTGAGACAGGCAGATAAACTGAACAGTATGAACCAGGAATACATGGCAAAAGCAATGATTCCAAACCCTTAAAGGCTACAGATTACATTTAAAGAGAGGAGAACATCTTTGAGGGAACCATCTTTGAGAAGGTTGTCATGGTGTAGAAACTGTGAGGGGAAGAAGGTCTGGGAAGAAGTATGTCTGTATGAAAGGCAAGATACAGATCTGACAACCATATATCCAAAATTTTCTAAAACAGTCTTATTTTATTTTCAAGGAAAGTGCTTATTTAAACATACAACTAATAACATGATTGATTATATTTATGTACCCTTTTAAGATTCTTCACATAATTAAATTCAAAAATCAGAAGAAAAAAAAAGGAGATTTTGTGTTCACAAATTCTAGTTGATGTAAGAATTAAAGATGAAAGGTCAGGGCGCCTGGGTGGCTTAGTAGGTTAAGCAACTGCCTTCGGCTCAGGTCATGATCCCGAAGTCCCAGGATCGTCCCGCATCGGGCTCCCAGCTCCATGGGGAGTCTGCTTCTCCCTCTGACCTTCTCCCCTCTCATGCTCTCTTTCACTCTCTCTCTCAAATAAAAAAAATAAAATAAGACAAAAAAAGATGAAAGGTCAAAAGTACCTAGAAAATGCAAAACTGACCCAAACTGTGCTCTACTCACTGTGTTCTACTTCTCAGGAAGTCTGGTCAAGTAATTTGTTGTCCCAGAATATACATCCCTTTCTGAGACACAACCCCTGCCCCGCCACACACAAGGCAGCCCCTCTCAGAATTCCCAGCCTGAGTGCCTCCACCTGTTTACCACCAGGGTACGCCTCTTCCAGACACAGCCAGCATCCTCTCACACAAGGCCCCTAGAACGTCTTCTGGGAGACCACTTAGTTTCAACAGGATTATAGCTATTTTCCCTCACAGTGAACACTTGATTAAGGAAAACCAAAATCCAAAGAGGATTCTAAACATATATTTTCATTTCAGTAGTTTTTGCTGACTTTCAGGAAATTTTTACCACTGAAGGTAACAATCAGGAAAAGGGGCAGTTTTGAGTTTCACCAGCTCTAAATCCTGCCCTATTTCTTTGTTAAGGGATGATGAATGAAATGGCCATACACAGGACTGGGAAAAAAAAGAAAAAGCACCTGGATTATTCACAAACTACATCATTTTTTAAAATTTAGAATAGATTGTATTAAAATGTTAAAGCAAATGTTAAAAATTAGAATTAACCAAACATTATAGAGAATTTATGAGTCTGCTAGAGAATTTTTTTAAATAATACAAATTTAAATATAAAATGTATATGACTTACAAAACCAATATGCTAGTTTTTATAATAATAATACTAATACGTTTATAATACTATAATACTAATACTAGTTCAACATTTACTATATTCATAATTCAACATTCATTAGAAATGTAAAAAATTTTGAAAGCAGGTAATTTTGATGGATTAAAATAATTTTTTAAAAATTTTTAAATTTTTTAAAAATAATTTAACTCAATCTCACAGAGATGTCTGAAACAAATGTCTGTCTAAATGTCTGTTGCTGAAATAAAGTTTATGAGAAGAGAAGATGTTTTTAGTGACCCAATTATCCTTTATTTTATTTTTTTTTAAAGATTTTATTTATTTTATTTTAACAGACAGAGAACACAAGCAGGCAGAGAGGCAGGCAGGGGAAGAGAGAGGAGCAGGCTCCCTCCTGAGCAAGGAGCCCGATGTGGGACTCGATCCGAGGACGCTGGGACCATGACCTGAGCCGAAGGCAGCTGCTTAACCAACTGAGCCACCCAGGCATCCCCCCAATTATCCTTTAAACTTTCCTTTAAGTTTTCAAGGAAGAAAAAAAGACCACCGGGGTAAGTTCAAAATTAAATAATAAGTCTGACCCATTTATTTCTATAATACATCTTGGTATTATGGAAAACAACATTTATTACTTGGAAATTGAAGGAAGCAGGACCTATTCCCAGCTTTGCCATGAAATGAAATGTTGACAGTTACTTTCTGGCCCTCAATAGGAATCTGAGATGAACTGTTCTTTATGATTAATAATCTATGCTTTTAATGATATGATTTGTAAACAAATTAGAAATGCAGTAAATTAGGACAGAAGAATAAGAAAAGCATCACTTAGAAAATAAAACAAGGAAAAGGCATGGAAAAAATGTGAATATCATAACGGCACAAAATAAATTTATAAACTGAGTAGTTAGTTGGCCTATATGTTATCATGTTATATGATATCCCTGGCACAACTGAGGCTAAGATTTATGATAAAATATTTTAATTGCTTTAGAGTTAAGTAATGATGTAGCCATAAGAAATTTCAAACTACTAAATACATGAAGAGATTTTAATCTTTCAACTAATTATACTCTGCTACATGCTTAATGATTGCGGTAGGGACTTCGTATTTATTATTTTAATCTGTTCTCAAAATGTATCTTCAGTAGTTATTATTACCATCTGCTTTAACATGTAACAACAATGAATTTTCATTGAATGTTTCCTATATACTAGGCTGTATCCTTATGTTGACTTAGCCCTCATTAACAACACTATGAGGTGAATATTATTCTTCCCCTTTCATTGATTAAGAAATTGAGGCACAGTGAGTTTAAGGATATGCCCAAGATCCAAGTTTTGAATCCAGGAAGTACAATTCAAGAATTTCTGCTTTTAGCCACTCTAGGACTGCCTCTCTAATATCTGGTTTATAAAGAGACTGGGGGCTCAGAGTAGTTGGGTAACTTTCCCAAGGTCACAAAATGGCAAGGCTAAAATTTCAGCTTTGTTCTGTGTGACTCCAAAGCCCAGGCTCCCTTATGAATTTCTTTTTAATTTAGTTAACTTCTTTTATTGTATGCTAACTCTAAAAATGACTTGAAGTGGTTCTCCTTTCCTTAACGTAACAAGAGAATTCTAGTGAGGTTAGAGATGAAGCTAAATACCATAAACCGAACTCCACTTTACCAATGCCTCACTAGATGAGTGTTTTCCAAACTGTGAGTCCAAAACCAATTTAGTGGGTTATGACTGGCCTTTAAAAACAAAACAAAAAAATAAGAAAGGAAAGAAAGAATAGCATACCAGGTTTTGCACAACATTAAGATACCATTTCAGATACATAGATGTATGGATTTAAATGTGACATGAAGCAAAGTAGATTTCTCACCATGAACAAATATTTTGAAAGCTACTGCACTAAATAGTGGAAATTAGTAATGTTAAAACTTGAGGCTGAGATAAGAGTCTGTGGTCTCAATAATACATACTAATTCGGAAAATAAATGAAAGCCCTTTAAGAAGGTTATGATAGCAATGATATCAGTAACAACACTAATAAAACAATACCAGTCACCGTACTTTGTCTCATTTAAACTTCCCAAAAGTCCTGTGACATGTATTACTTTTATTCTTATTGTATAGACAGGTAATCGAAGCAAATTTGATGACTGGCATCAAATCTTAAGGTCTTTCTCAAGCATTCTGCCCTTCTAAGAGGAAACAAGTCCTACTGTGTACTTTTCCAGGAATAAATTCATTTTTTAGAATACAAATATCATGTAATAGGGAAATAACAGAATGCACTGGTTTCTACAGTCATTTGAATCATGCCAAACCTCCTGAATATGTGACTGCCTACCTAGTTCAAAATCCACCACGGAAATAATTAGTTTCAAAACTGATACGGAAAATCTATTCCAAGGAAGATCATGAAGGGCAATGCTTCAGATCCAAGGATTTCTATGGCAACATAGTTACTAGCAGATTAAACTTAAATATATGATAATAGTGAACCAATTAACTATATTCTAATATATATCTAATACATTTTTTAAAGATTTTATTTATTTATTGAAAGAGAGAGAGAGAGAGGGAGAGCACACATGCCCAGGTGCACATGACGGGAGGGGCAGACAGACAGGGAGAGAGTGTGAAGCAGACTCTACTCCCAGTGCATAGCACGATATGGGACTTGATCTCACAACCCTGAGATTATGACCTGAGCTGAAATCAAGAGTAGGATGCTTAACTGACCAAGACACACAGGCATCCTATATCTAATACATTTAAAATATATTTTAATAATCTTAGCCAGCCATTTAGAAATGATGCTGTAAAAATATTTAATGATATAGAAATATATTAACAGTGTAACAGGCAGAAAAAAGGTTACAAAAAAGTTTGATCCTGTTTCTTTAGAAACAAGATATACCCCCTCACCATTCAAATCTACTTGGGTTCTGTGATCAGATAGGGAGAATTCAGATAGTAAATCTGGATACTACGGTATGCCAAATCATCCAAATCTCTTTAGTTGCTAGTTTCTCAACAGCAAATAGTAAGAGTTAAAAAAATGAAGCATTCATGTGAAAATGTATCTCACACTACTTTTTGAGTTTAGGGAGTGAGAGTTCAGAGACAATCACAAACACAGAGATGTCCATAAGAGAGGCAGTTTGGAACAGAGCACTGAAAAACCCTAAAAGCCCAGCAGATTCCCATCTCCCCACACTCACTCACTCTAGGGCATGCGCTCTGAGTAATATGGGGTTTGATTTCAGTCTCTATTTCAATTTTGGTTTCTCTTTCTTAAAAATTTTACCAAG
This sequence comes from Nasua narica, assembly GCA_028533885.1. Classification (NCBI taxonomy): domain Eukaryota; kingdom Metazoa; phylum Chordata; class Mammalia; order Carnivora; family Procyonidae; genus Nasua; species Nasua narica. The sequence continues at coordinate 26,714,524 of CM052815.1, read as the reverse complement.
TAGGGGCACTTGGGTGGCTCAGTCCTTAAGCGTCTGTCTTCAGCTCCGGTCATGATCCCTGGGTCCTGGGATGGAACCCCGCATCTGGCTTCCTGCTCCAAGGGAAGACTGCTTCTCCCTCTCCCACTCTCCCTGCTTGTGTTTGTTCCCTCTCTTACTGTGTCTATCTCTGTCAAATAAATAAAGTCTTTTAAAAAAAAGTTTACCAAGCAAATGCAGTTGCATTTACTTTAGTTAAATGTATATATAGTGAAGTTGCATTGTATGTCTTTACACATTTGTAGATTTTTATTTTTTAAAGATTTTACTTATTTATTTGACAGAGAGAGACACAGTAAGAAAGGGAACACAAGCAGGGGGAGTGGGAGAGGCAGAATCATGCTCTCCCCCGAGCAGGGAGCCCAATGTGGGGCACGACCCCAGGATCATGACCTAAGCCGAAGGCAGACACCTAATGACTGAGCCACCTAGGTGCCCAGATTTTTTTTTTAAATAAACACAGAAGAAAATCTGGAAGGCTATGTGCAATAATACTGACCATGGTTACCTTTAGATGCTGAAATTAGAGATTTTAATGTTCTTAATTATATTTAGCTGTATTTTCCAAATGTTCCTACAGTGAACATGTATTATTTTTATAATAAGTTATTAAAACGGATATAGCAAATTGATACCAAAACATGGAAAAATTTTGTTTTGAGGGATAATAACATTAACTTTTAGTATTTTTTTATTGTGTTATGTTAATCACCATTAATACATCATCAGTTTTTGATGCAGTGTTCCAAGATGCATGGTTTATGTACCACACCCAGTACTTCCCGCATTACGTGCCCTCCTTAATACTCACCACCCATCCCCCAATCCCCCTCCCCTCCAAAACCCTCAGTTTGTTTCTCAGATTCCACAGTCTCTCATGCTTATCT